>RJVU01071188.1:57464-116724 GCA_003731715.1 Anabarilius grahami
AAATCCCGCCCTTCAAGAAATTACAGGAGGCAGGCGCACTGTCAGCCGCAGCGGTTATTGCAACCGGTCTCTCTGGCTCTTTTATAACTCCAGTGAGCTCAAACCATCAAGCGAGTCACATCCCGTTGCGTATTTTGGATCAAATCGGATATTCTCCAGTTTTGTTAAAGATGAAATTAATTTCCACAGTCTTCGTATTAGTGAACTTCGCATTGGTTTCAGGTAGGAGAGTTGGGGGTTAATGGAAGAATGCTTGTTTTTATCTAACTGTAAAACTTTACTGTCAGTTCATCATTTATTATTCTAAAGCAGGTTAACTGTCATCCTAAACACTTTCTTTCTGTTCAAAACAGTCGATGCTGATGAGTGGAATATCGAGGCAAACCATGGAGAAGATGTTACACTGTCCTTCCCAATGGATAAAGCGGAGGAAGCTGATAGATTGAGGATATCTTTTACATCAGAAACTACTAAGATGACTCGTTTGATCGCACAGCGCTGTACCGGTTCTGAAAGATGCGATGCTGTGGAAACACCTGCAGTCAAACTGCTGTTTGGAGGAGGACGCGTGAATGTAACCATTCAGAAAGTGAACAGCTCCAGATCAGGACTCTATAAAGCACGAACCTTCAATGGAAAGTACGTGTGTGAGAGGAATGCTACACTTGTTGTCAACGGTGAGTGTTACTATAATGTCTTCTGCCTGTACTATCTATCTATCTATCTATCTATCTATCTATCTATCTATCTATCTATCTATCTATCTATCTATCTATCTATCTATCTATCTATCTATCTATCCAGTCTTGAACAGCCAGGGGAGACTAATCTGTCATCCGGTGGTGACTGGGGTTTTGCTGCTTGTCAGGCGCGGGCGTGCGGCACTTTTTCTGTGTTGCCATCTTCACCACCCTGGGAGCGTTTAAAAACGCAGATATATTTCTTTGCTTTTCGGGTGGTGGACGCAACATCTTTTCCTCTCTGTCCGTGCGCGATGCAGAGAGCAGATAATTGTAAACGCGCGCCATATAAATGCGCGACCATACAGAGACTGAAATGACACCCTGTCTTGTAAATTAGATCAATAACATAAGGCTTTTAGTTTGTTTAGTAAAAGAACAATTTATAAACCTGTTCACTTGGAAAAGTAAACCTTAAATGACTTCTGTCGTGGGGGGCTGATATAATAAACACTGCAATGTCCTTAAGTAAATCAGCATGATATCATAAAGTTCAGTTGATGTTTTGACAGAGTTGACAAAGGTTCAACTGAGGTTACAACAACAAGACAGCAAATTAAGACCTTTAACTAATTTTTAAACTAATATTTAATTTACAGTTTTTCTCCATTGGTTTGGCTCATTTCTTGAAACAGAAATTACATTCTCAAAACTACATGGACAAACCTCTAAACCACTTGGCAATTGTTCACAACAGAACTGAATTTCTCATTCATTTTGCAAATTGCAAATGTCTAAGTACATGTCTCAATGTCTCAGTACATCTTTGCAAATGATTAAGTACAGGTAGCCTACATTTAGCACAATTTCCAAGTGAACAGATCTTGTTGATCTAAACTGATTGTTGATTCTCAGTCTAATGGTTGTTCGCTCCAAAACGTGTCAGCGTCATTTCATTGTATAAGTCATCACATGCACAATAGTCTGTTCAACTGTCAAAATTAGTCAAGAACATAATACCATGAATACCATTTATGAATCCTTGGAACATTTGATCAATTTATTACAGCAATTGACAGTCAGGTGAAACTAGAACTTGACTAACATGTAACATGTAAGTCAGTTACTGGTTCTGCATCATTATAACCTTTTTACAATTAAGCAGTGGTTCCCAAACTTTTTTGGCTTCAGTACCCACTTTACCTGATTTGTGTATCCAGGTAATCCAGGTATGAAAGTATTTGATTTATCTGACTTCAACATTTTGCCTAAAAACTGCAGCTTACTGTATGATGCAATTATCATTATAATCCTTATTTTGAAGAATATAACATACAATAAGAAAAAGGGTCAAAGAGCTGCAATTAGTGCCTCCCATGTAAATCTATCTTATACTGTGGGTTTTACTGTAACATTTCAGTAAGTCTAGTCATTGATGATTTTCCCCCTCCCCTTTCTGTCAAATACCCCCTGTAGTACCTCTGCATAGGGGTACATGTACCCCAGGTTTGGAACCACTGGAGTAGTGGCCAGTAGTATATTGAACTTGTGGAGAACATAGAACATTCCTATGTCATTGTCTGTAACTGTAGTGTATGACTGATTTTATGTTTTCTTTTTTTACGCTATTGTAGAGAATAATGGCATTGGAAGGAAACGAGCGACCAGTGAAGAACTGTTAGTTGTAAAACTCCAGCTTTATTTACAGCACTGTAGGCTGCATATCATTTTCATTATTTTTTGTTTGTCTGTTTATATTACGGTATATTATGCTGAATACATTTTCTTTTTACTCTGATGTATGGAAGTTACTTTATGTGTGTGAATGATAATGGTTACAATTTCCTTGGCAGTATGAGTGCAATGTGTGATGTCAAACCTTGGAGGCTATCTTACCCTAAAATCCTATTTCTTTTTTTAAGTTTTATACACAATGGTATTCTGTTAGCTAGACAAAAAACTGTACAGTAACCATTGTCAATGAAGGACTGGGCTAAGACTGAAAGGTGGACATGAGGGATATTTCAATGGTCCTCTGCCATAGCGACAAAACATCTAAACATTTTGACTTGCAGTTCTTACACAATGCCAAAGGGACGAAGCATTTTGGGGGCACTGACTGTTTAAATGAGAAGGAAATTTAGTTTTGACACATGAGTGAAATGTTTTGGGAGAGTTATGAGCTTTTGCAGGTAAACCATGGTGTTGTGCCGAACCATCCACGTTATTTTGACAAAAGCACCAAGACTGTTGAGAATGTCCGGTCTGTTTTGAGAAATGAGCCAAAGCAATTGAGAAGGATCTTTGCCATTTCTGTGGCCCTGACTCTTTATATGGAAAAGGAATTTAGTTTTGAAACATGAGTGAACAGTTTTGGTAGAGATATGAGCTTTTGCAATTGAGCTATAGTGTTGTGCTGAACTGTAAGACTGTTTTGCCAAATGATCTTAGAGTTTTGAGAATGTAATTTCTGTTTCAAGAAATGAGCCAAACCAATGGAGAAAAACTGTAACAGCTGTGGTCTGTATGTTAATAAGTTGTGACACCTCATTGTCTGAGATGGTTCTCTGTGTCCCACACCCATTCCCATTCTACAATTAATGACCATTTTCTCAGGATGTGACCCAAATGGTACATAAACAATATACCAGTTGACTTTCTTCTTCTCTATGATAATTAAGCCATTTTGGGGATGAGCTTATTCTAAAATATATGCTGGAGTGGAATCTGGGTCGAGGTAGACTACAAATTCTTACAATAGATAGAATAAAAGACAGATCGAAAGATCAATAGGGCGATAGATAGATAGAGCATTAGACAGACAGAACGATAGAACGATAGACAGAACAATACAATGATAGAATGATAGAACGATAGATATATAGAAAGACAGACTGAAAGATCAATAGAGCAACAGACAGAATAATAGAACGATAGACAGATAGACAGATAGACAGATAGATAGATAGATAGATAGATAGATAGATAGATAGAGCAAGGTGGACAAGATCACCATTAAAAAACAATTGCTTATGACCTAGCGTAGCTGGTGTAGCTGTTTAAGGTTAATGGAGACAGTAGCACACAAGTTTGTTTAAATGAATATAAACAAAGATTTTACCTTAAAACTAAAGAAATATGAGATATTCTAAGAGTTGCTTGTTCATTTTTGCAGGGGCCAGGATGTGGTTCTCCTGGATTCTGCTTCTGGCTTCTCTAGCAACGTCCTCCGCGTCGTCAAAAACTCGGGAATGGGCTCAACACGGAGCTTTGATGTTTGCCGATCTCAGTCCCCGAGAGATGAACGCCGTGAGAGACTACCTCTACTCCTGCAGCGAGCTGGGCCTCACCTCGGCTCGAAACAAGTCCCTCAAGAAGAACAGCATCCTCCTTATGGAGTTGCATGTTCCCCGAAAACATGAGGCGCTCCGTGCGCTGGACAGAGGACAGGCGAAACCTTCACGGCAGGCACGTGTTGTGGTGCAGTTCGGGAACCAGATGGAGCCGAATGTAACGGAGTTTGTCGTCGGACCCCTGCCTTACCCGAAGTCCTACCAGTTGAAGACGTTCAAGGGTGACCGGCCCATCCGCTTCGAGTCAAGGCCGATCTCCTCTGTGGAGTACGAGCACCTGAATGGGGTTTTGGATAAAGTAGCAGCTAAAGCAAACAAGATTCTGCAGGAGAGCACTGGGTTTACTTACGGCAACTGCACTGATCGCTGCTTGACCTTCTCGGACATCGCGCCTCGTGGGTTAGGGCCAGGAGAGAGGCGGACATGGATCATGTTGCAGAAGTTTGTGGAGGGCTACTTCATCCACCCTGTGGGCTTCGAGGTCCTTATTAACCACCAAGACCTGGATCACGAAAAGTGGACGGTGGAGAAGGTGTGGTATAACGGACAGTATTTCGATAGTGTGGAAGAACTTGTAGAGAAGTACGAGAAAGGGACGATCACTAAACTCGAGCTGCCGAAGCATGACGATGAGGATCTTTTCTCCACTTTCATCCCCCGTGGACACATGAACACACGGACGGACATCCATGGAGCAAAGCTTGTCGAACCCCAAGGCCGCAGATTCCAGGTGGAGGAGAACTTTGTGGAATATGCTGGATGGTCCTTTGCCTATCGGGTTCGCTCTTCGGCTGGGTTGCAGATCTTTGATCTTCGCTTCAACGGGGAGAGAATTGCTTATGAAATCAGCCTGCAGGAAGCCATCGCCTTCTACTCTGGAGACACTCCGGCCGCCATGCAGACCAAATACATTGACGCCGGTTGGGCGATGGGCACCTCGGATTATGAATTGGCACCTGGGATCGACTGTCCAGAAATTGCTCATTTTGTAGACCTTTACCATTACTATGATACAGACAAACCTGTGCGTTATAGAAACGCTCTCTGCATCTTTGAAATGACCACAGCGCTACCTCTGAGGAGACACTTCAATAGCAACTTCCAAGGAGGCTTTAATTTCTACGGAGGCCTGGAAAACCACGTTCTGGTGATCAGAACCACATCAACTGTGTACAACTATGACTACATCTGGGACTTTGTCTTCTACCAGAATGGCGTAATGGAGTCTAGAGTGAGTGCGACTGGGTACATCCATGCAACGTTCTTCACGGAAAACGGACTGAACTATGGAACCAGGGTTTACAACTATGTGCTTGGCAACCTGCACACCCATCTAATTCACTACAAAGTGGATCTTGACATTGCAGGTGAGTTGTTATCAGAGTATAATCTGAACTCAGATAAGCTGTTTTGTGAGCAAATTACAACACAATAGGTGGATTGCATAACGTGTTTCACTTAAAAAAGACCATTCTGCTCTGTCTCTTTGAACAGGGAGGGACAACAGCTTTGAATCCATTGGTCTGAAATATGTTAACTTTACTAACCCCTGGAGCCCAGGACACTCCATTGTGCAATCAAAGCTGCATAGGACGCAGCATGAAACTGAACGCAGTGCTGCCTTCCGCTTTGGCAAGAAGTTTCCCAAATACCTGCACTTCTACAATCCCAATCAAAAAAACAAGTGGGGGCATAAGAAGGGCTATCGAATCCAGTATAACTCACATGCTAACAGTGTTTTGCCCCGGGGCTGGAGGGAGGAAAATGGTATTACATGGTCAAGGTAGGCAAACGTTTGTCTAGTTTGCATTCTACAGTGACTAGTTGAGCAAATGTTCATGATTTTGTTGATTGCAGATACCAATTGGCTGTAACCAGACACAAGGACAGTGAGGTCACCAGCAGTAGCATCTATACTCAGAATGACCCTTGGGAGCCTGCTGTTTCCTTCGAGGAATTCATTCGCAACAATGAAAACATTGTTAATCAGGTACAGACTTGTAGAATTACTTGACCTCCAATTCAAAGTAGACACAAAACCAACATAGTCAGCATTTACACAGGTGAGTAAATAAAGTGTGATGACAAAAAAACTAGTTCCAACTATAAAAATATTTGAATAGCATCTATTTAAATAGTAAATATTAACAATTTGCTTTACAGCGTTAAGATATGCCAGAATATCAGATATTTAATCACATGAACCATATGGCAGTAGAAACAGGAAGTAATGTCATCAGACCTGCAAAAAACAAATATAAGTATTCTACTGAATTCAGTGTCAATAAACAACAAACGGCTCACTGATATCACTGGTGTTATTTTAGTATCAATATACTACTATAATTTTTATTTAAAAATATGAATAATTTACTAATATTTCTATTAATATATTTTCCATTTTAATTGTAGTTAAAGTTTTAGTGATTTTGTGATTTTTTGTATTAGTTTTAATGTCTATATTTTTTAACACATTTTTTTCCCAATCTGACTTATTTTAGTACTTCAAATTAAAATTAAAATTTGAAATGTTGCCTTCGCAACTAACTAAAATAAAATAAATTTAAAGGGGTCATGACATGGATTTTTATTATTATTATTATTTTAATATGTTCCTTGAGGTTCACTTATAATGTTAAAAAAGTTTTTTGCATTACTTTCTTTGCAAACTCTCCATTACACTTTGCCTTGCTGACCAAATAAAATGCTCCGAACAAACATATAATCCTCCGACGTGATCCGGGACGCCATTAAAATAAACCATCCACTTGTTCCCGATGCCGGGATCCTTCGGAATTCTGTACAGAGACGCAAAAGAGCTGTTTAAACTGGACATGTCAAAGCGAGCATTCTTTCACTCTTCCATTTGTCGGCAGATGTCCGAAACTGAACACGCATCTTTACAGTGTATCAGTGTAGACAGCGTCAGAGATTAAGATTAAGCGACTGAACGCCAATGGGCGGGGCCTATGGTGCGATGATGTATAACTATTGTTCGATGTCTTGCTCTAGAGGCAGGCATATGCAAATGGGTTTGCCCGTGTGACATCAGAGGTCACCAAATATCAAAACAAGCTGTTTTGGAGCTTGATATCTTATTTTATACCAAATAATGAAAACGTTTTTAGTAGTTTTAGTTTTATGTTGACGATAATAATCCTGACTGGCAATAGGTAAATTAATAGATAAAGATATACAAGAAACTAAAATTATATATTTCTTTGCAGGATTTGGTTGCCTGGGTGACAGTGGGATTCTTACACATTCCTCATTCTGAAGACATTCCCAACACGGCGACTCCAGGAAATGCGGTGGGATTCTTCCTGCGTCCCTTCAACTTTTTTGACGAGGACCCCTCGCTTGCGTCCCGCAGCACGGTCATAGTGCGACCAGATGAAAAGGGCCGGCCGAAGGTTCAGAGATGGACCCCAGAGGTCGTAGGTCACTGTGTCTCAGACAAGCCTTTCTTCTATAATGGCACTTACGCTGGTGTCTAGACAGAGACTGAGCTTTTTTTGTGTCGTGTTAGTGTTTTTGTGCTGTATATAAAATTTAGAAAAAGCTCAGAATTTATGACTTTAAATGCTATTGGTGTCAAATATTTACAACCACAAAAACAGAGCGCACTTTTTACATTGCATCTGAACAAATGAATCTCAAATTTTTAAAATGTTAAACTTATTAAAAACTGTATCTTAAATCTGACATTAAATATTTTCACAATTCAGAATGGCTTGTATCTTTTTCTGAATATAAACCTCACATATAAATGTCTTTTCAATTCATCAATCAAAATTTTATTTTGCATGAACTTAATATTGATATTTATAAATATTAGCTTTATTGCAATGAAAAAAATATCGTAACGCAAAAAATCTTAAAAAATAGGCTTCATTTTTGTCTTGATCATTTTCAGGTATCAGTTATAATTGTTTCTAAATTTAGATAATTTAGGATCTTACTAATTTTTGTATTTAACATGGTGACGGTAATAAACATTTTCTTTGTTTTAAGGTTCAATAATGTTTCATGACGCTTCACAAGATTTCGTGAGATACACCTGTTGAAGTGTTTTTGTGCAATCATTTCATGCACTGGGTGTTTGTACTGGTTGTCATGGTAGCCGCATTGTGAGATGAAGTGAGTACCCTTGAAATCCGTAAGTGAGAGGATGTATCCATGGACGGGGCTTATCAGCAGAGAACATCCAGGATACAGGATGCCGTATCCGTGAGCTCATGGATCCAGCAGTCCTATATGGGCTGAGCATGAGCGGGAAACGGGCTCCTTACGCAAACAGCTCCATTCTGGAATCTCTCAGCAAACAGTCCATAATTCACCTGCAGGGTCTCCCATGGAAACCTACAAGAGACGGCTGAAGAAAAAGAGCTTTGTTTGATACACATGATCAAAGTCTTATAATACAATGAGACTGATTATAATTATTTGTTATTTTTATTTGCAAAACCAGCCAGCATGGGAACTTTTTCCTTTTGAAAGAGGNNCATTTTCATTTTGAAAGAGGTAAAAATATTAATAAAATGAATACACATACACATATATATATATATTTATATATATAATACAATTGTTAAACAATGAACTATATAACAACATAACCAACACCAAATTCTACACATTATCTTTAGATTTTCTCTACAATTTTATTAGAGTCTAAACGAAAACTTCTGAAGCGAGACTTTTATTTTGAATTATGTGAACACTGCGGTTTAAGTAAAGTTCGCTGAGAAAAACGCATTTTCCTGATTTATCAGCCGCTGTCAGATTAAATGTTGTCAGTGTCATTAGTGTCAAAATTCTAAAGTTATTTTCGTAACGTGTTTCGAAATAAATAGTCTCTTACCTCAGAAAAACAAACTTTCCCATCCTGTCAGACGTCGTACTCTTCAATTGCGCGCGCAAATGTGGATGCGCGCGCTATATATCACGTGACTACATGAGCAAATAAAATTATGAGCATAGAGCGTCGCCGTTATGTTGTCAATTATTAAAGGGTTAGTTCACCCAAAAATGAAAATTCTGTCATTTATTACTCACCCTCATGTCGTTCCACACCCGTAAGACCTTCGTTCATCTTCAGAACACAAATTAAGATATTTTTGATGAAATCCGATGGCTCAGTGAGGCCTGAGCAATGACATTTCCTCTCTCAAGATCCATTAATGTACTAAAAACATATTTAAATCAGTTCATGTGAGTACAGTGGTTCAATATTAATATTATAAAGCCACGAGAATATTTTTGGTGCGCCAAAAAAACAAAATAACGACTTATTTAGTGATGGCCGATTTCAAAACACTGCTTAATTAGGCTTCGGAGCGTTATGAATCTTTTGAGTCGAATCATGATTCGGATAGCGTGTCAAACTGCTGAAATCACGTGACTTTGGCGCTCCGAACCACTGATTCGACACGCTGATTCATAACGCTCCGAAGCTTCCTGAAGCAGTGTTTTGAAATCGGCCATCACTAAATAAGTCGTTATTTCGCTTTTTGGTGCACCAAAAATACTCTCGTCGCTTTATAATATTAATATTGAACCACTGTACTCACATGAACTGATTTAAATATGTTTTTAGAACATTAATGGATCTTGAGAGAGGAAATGTCATTGCTCAGGCCTCACTGAGCCATCGGATTTCATCAAAAATATCTTAATTTGTTTTCTGAAGATGAACGAAGGTCTTACTGGTGTGGAACGACATGAGGGTGAGTAATTAATGACAGAATTTTCATTTTTGGGTGAACTAACCCTTTAAGTCATGAAATTACCAAAAAGTACAAAATTAATCACGTAACTTCGTGTGAATGGGAAGGATTTACGTACAGGTATGATTTTCATTCTATTCATCAGGATCTGCATCCATTTTAACAGTTCATGCTAGTATTGTGTAGGCCTGTTTACCATGGTAACTGCTTTATACCGCTTTATTTTCACTATTTCTGTGCTATTTTCTAAATATTAATGACTGTGATGGCTCATACCAACTTTCTAACTTTATTGTTGTAACTTTTATTTAATAACTTTACATTACTGTTTATCCATCAGTGTTATTGATATTCTTACACATTATGGTAATTAAAATGGGACATTAATTGGGTGTCAACCATTTTTGAGAAATACATTTGGGTCACGGGTTAATGAGAAATGTGAAAATGCGGGTCCCACAGCTGAACCAGTTGAGAAACACTGGTATACATCAATATTAGTCTTATTTTTCAGCATTGGAAGCACTGCTGGTGACCAATAAGACATTATATAGCTGTTTGTCCAGATTTTACAGTGTATGTTAAAGAGGTCTGCACTAGCGATGGAACTGGACTGTGATGGAGCGGTAAAGCCGCCTTATAGAGGGATTCCATTCTTTAAATTCACCATGACAACAGAGACTCACACGTCACATAACAACTGAATCCTTACAAAACAAGAAGTTCTGATGGATTTCTCTCTAAACACACTCATTTACCATAATGACAGTATGCAGGGTCAACTACACTTGAATATTTTGTATAACAGACAATTCTATAAAAGTGACACATTTCACTAACTACACATATATTAATTTTAGTTTAACTTTCACAACCTGCAAGAAATTGAATTGAATTAGGAAACACTGACACCTAGGGGCCATGTGAGAATACTGCTGTCTGAAAATGTTCACTAATTTACCAACAGTTTCTGTACTTCTATCCTTCATATATCATACTTTAAAGTCATAACATTAACCATCATAATAACTTTATGGTTTCATTGATATAGGCCTTTGCTAATTCAATAAATATTCATTGTCTTATTTCTTGGTCTTCATTATGTCCATGTCTTCTTGCAATTTCTGCTCTTCCTCTTTCCTCCACTATACTCAGGTCTTCTCCTATCCTCCTTTCTTACTTTCCTGTAGCTCAGTGGTTAGAGCATGGCACTAGCAATGCCAAGGTCAATCCCAGGGATTGCACATACTCAAGATACAAATGTATAGTATAATGCAATGTAAGTCGCTTTGGATAAAAGCGTCTGCCAAATGCATAAATGTAAATGTAAATGTATTTCCTCCTCTCTCCTCATATATGATCTTCTTCTATATGTTCTACTCTTCCTTTCCTTCACATTACACCCCTTCATCTACCCACACCACCACCTTTATGCTTACACCTCTTTATTTTCCCATTCTCTTGCATATTTTCTTGCTCAATATATACTTTCCCTTTTATAATTTCCCTATTACATAGATAAATGCGTAAACATTTGGGAAAACTAAGTGTCTATTACCTGATCTCTGATGAGTTTTATACATTTGCAGACGTTTTAATGAGATATTTGTATTTATTTAAAGGAAAATATTATTTAATAGTTTCTGTATAACTGACCCATCCATAGAACAAACAAAACAGGAAATGTTTAATGTCTTTTGTCTTTATTGTGTGACAGACATCAGTCATGTGACCAGACCCACCACAAGATTTATAAACCATAATGAAATGCAAAGCAATTTTAATAGAGATAGTCATAAATTGAGCCATAGAAATGGGCAAATAATATTCCCTAAAGTATATGTATGTGGAACTGTAATTGAACATGTGCAAGAACAGTTAAATGCCAAGATAAGCTGCATGCATTAATATGTGTATGCTTTATAAAGAGCGTTTAAAGTGTGAAAGAAGCATCAGATCTCTGTCGGTCACTCAGTGATGGCGGCTCTGGACGAACCCTCAGGATTGATCTTCCTCAGCTTCTCCATGATAGACTCATACTGCTTATTCCATTCATCCTTTGAAAGTGAAGACGGATTGACCTCCAGGAATTGATATGCAGTCCTGGACTGAATGCTGAAGATGTTCTGTGCTCTCTGACAGCATTCACCAAATGTCTTCCAGTCCTGAAAGATTAAAGACGGCCTTGAAATTTGGAATGACATTGCTGTGTTTATTGGGAGATCAGAAACCTCTCAGATTTCATCAAAAATATTTTTTTTTATATATTCTGAAGATGAACGAACAGGTGTGGAATGACATGAGAGTGAGTAACTTAACTCAACTACCTTACTAACTATTAATAAGCAGTAATAAGGAGTTTGAAGCAATATTTAATAGTGAGAATTGGACCCTAATGTAAAGTGTGACCCAACTTTCACCAGAAACATTTACTCAACGTCTAACTAACCTGTTTTGCGTCTTCAATGGACTCCAGAAACGCCTCCTTCATGTCTTCCAGATCTTTAATCAGATCCTCCCCAACAAAGGTCTTGTCTTTCAGAGTCTCCAGCATAACAGCCACTTTCTTCCAGAACTTATTAAGATCAACCAGAATTTGTCGGATTTGATCAAGACACCTCTGGACTTCCTTCAGGTGGACAGGACTGGGATCACACCTGAACAAACAACATACAACAGATTCTGATTCATGAGAGATCACTGGGTGAACATGTAAACAGCATGATGTGCACAGAGATGCATTTACTCTATATTTATAATTATAATTTTAAAGCACAGAGAGACTCTCACCCAGCTGTATTAAGGAATTGGCCAACTTCAGCTGAAGATCAGTCTGTTTGATTTTGATGTTCCACCCTTGGTTGCGCAGACTGTTCTTTTCAGAGACGAGACTGTTCAGTTCAGCTTGTTTAGCACGAATAGCATCATTATTATAGCGTCAATTAAATCTGAACAAGCCCCATAAAAAAGAATAACGGTAATTTCTATTATTTATGATCAGATAATGCAGCTCTTGGTTGCTGTTTTCAATTCTTTTCTCAATTTCATTCATATCGCTGTCATTTTTCTTCAGATCCGTTACAAGCTTGGCCAAAGCATCCTCCAGAGCCTTCATCTCGACAGTGTGCTCCTTTATTTTTTTGTCAGTCTCCTTCTGTTCTTCATACACATCACTGGTGCAATTCCCCACACTTTGGGCTCGTTGATCATACCTGAAAAATAGGGTGCATGTACAGTGATATAGTCTGGATTTCACAAACACAACAACACAGACACTGAACAATTTTCTCTAAGGGGACCTATTATGCCCTTTTTAACACAGTCTTGATATTGTTTTGGGCTTTACTAGAACAGGTTTTCATGTTTACATTTTTTAACATTGTTGCAGCTCGTCTCTTCCCAGTCTGTCGGTGAGTTCGGAGTTAGTTCACCCCAAAATGAAAATTCTGTCATTAATTACTCATGTCGATCCGAACTCGTTAGATTTTCATTCATCTTCGGAACACAAATGAAGATCTTTTTGATGAAATCTGACAGCATTCTGTCCTTCCATTCACTGCCTTTGCAACTTGATATTTGAAACTTCAAAAAGTTCATAAAGAGATCAGAAAACTAATCTATATAAGTCAAGTGGTTTAGTCCAAATTTTCTGAAGAGACTCTGTCACTTTTTATCATGAAAAGATTTAATTTAGGCTTTTACTCACATGATCTTGTGTGTCATTCAGGTTAGGTTGAGCTGATCAATGTTTACATGTGAGTAAAAGCCAAGAAAATCATTTGTTTTCTTGTACTGACAAGAAGTTTTTTTTGACATTTTTTGTGAAATGCTAAACTTCATCAATGTTTTCACCTCTCCACCATGTCATCCACGGCTCTGATGATGTCCTTGATCCATGTTCTGGCTTTCTCCAGGTAGATCACAGCCAGTTTGGGTTTGTTCTTCTCAACAGCTTTTATCAGTATTGGGAACAGCGAGGTGACTAGGTTGGAACTCGTGCCAGCACACTACAAGAAAACGAGGATAATTAATCCACAAGGACAAGTTTCATACAAGCGGCAATCTTCTGTCCTTTCTCTTGAAACCAACACAGAAGTGATAAACTGCAATTCATTGACTGGCCGCTAGAGTAGAGACATACCACGTTAAAAAACTTTACAGCAAAAAAAAAGTTAGGGGGGGAAATTTTTTCATTAAGTACAACTCATTAATTATATTAACCCTTAAAGTTCTGCATAATTAAGGGCGTGGCCACTTGAGTGACAGGTGAAATGTTGCTGCTGTCGCTACAAGCCGTTTGTCTGCTGTCTGTTAGCCGTCACGTCACCTCAGCTAATTCCAGCTGCTGAACTTGGCATCTCTGCCATGTTTATGCTTTTTTCAGGATTATTTCTTAAAATTATCAAATAATATGGCTTTCTGTGCAGTTAATGGTATGTCTGTGTACATGTGCACACATGCGGAAGATAAACAGAACACATGATCGTCTTGGCATTGGCTAAAAGTTTTGTCCGTCAGATTTATGCTGCATTCACTCCACCTCGTATTTACCGAAATCTTGAACACTTTTTACAAGCTAGAATCTCATAACTACAGGAATTACGAGGCCGCGTGAACGCACCTTAACTACATTGACAATGGCTGGAGATTATGCCTCTTAAGACACCACAAAATCTGCGACGGATTAGAATTCATCTCGTGATCGCTATTTCATTACAAGGGTATGAAGTCCTGTTTTGATTTTGTGTGTTGTCATTTGCACACCCGACACAAATTACAATTTTACTGTTGCTGGAGCATCTAAATCATAAAACAGACAAAGTAGATTGACATTAAACCCTTAGAACTTTCAAATGATGTATAATTTGTTATCTTTATTAATATTTATATAGTATCTAAGATAGATAGATAGCTCCTTGAGCTAACTTGATCACATCAAGCAAGGTGGGTGTGGTTTCAGCAACCAGGCACCTCAGCTCCACCCACATCCCGCCTCTTTGCCCATTTTCGGTTATCAGGGAGTGACACGCTGATAAGATGCTCTTCAGAAATTTGTGCTACGTCAATGATTTATACAGTCTATGGTTTCGTATAAGAACCATAAAAAAAAAAACTTCTTTGGCCCAGTGCACTAGTATCTATGAAAGCTTATTTCTACCTCAGAATAAAAATGTATGTACTTGCAATTTTTTAAACACAATTCTGACACTTTTTTCTCACAGTTGTTTACGTCTCACAATTTAGTTTTTTTTTCTCTCAAATTTTATACCTGACCGCATACGCATGCAGAATCCTGAGGAAAAAAGTCTGAATTTTGAGAAAAATTATGAATTAGTATGATGAAATTATGATAATTCACATGATGAATTATCCTCACCTTCAGCAGAACAGCCTCAGAGGATCCGAACAGCATTTGTGTTTCAATAGCTTGGTCTCTGATCTTACGCTCCAGCTTTGGGAAGCCTCCCAGACACAAGAATGACAGATGATAGAGGAGAGCCGTTCGCTCCGCAGACGGAAGAAGCTCCTGGATGAACTCTGGACTCCATGAGGATTCACTGATGACAAGCTCTGAGACACCAAACCGAACATTAGTGATGTTCAACAACCTCTGGGGTTCAATTAATGGGTGAAATGTGTCATAATGTTTATCAATATATATGTGCCAGTCTTGGTTCCTCGCAGAGTTTCTTGCTCAAACAAAATTAAAGAGGTGTGTGAACTTGCAAGTATGATGTCTGACACTTTAATATGCTCTGGCCCCCTCCCTGTTCGCCAGGGTGACGAGATATGTAAGAAGCCAGGCATAGGATAGCCAGCTTTATCACTGGTGGTGAGCCAGAACCTTACTTCATAACTCATACCGAGAAGGATATGTCTGTGTAAATATCTTCGTCGTCAGTCAGGAACCTGGGTGTGCTCTTTGATACCAAACTTTCATTTGAAAGCCACATTTTTAGCATCTGTAAAACTGCATTTTAAATATATATAAACTATAACATATGCTCTCTGTGACAAATGCAGAACAGTTAGTTCATGTGTTCATGACCTCAAGGCTAGATTACTGTAACGATCTACTGGGTGGTTGCCCCTCATGCTTCTACATTCTGATGCAAAGCAGTTTGGCAAATTTGCTGTTACTCATTCAGTTGGAGTTCACATAACTTTTAGTGGATGGATTCATATCACAGCATGCGTGCAGTCTGTTGCATTTAGTGTATAAAAAAACTGGTTGTCCTTGCTGTAGGTCAATTTTGAGGTCTTGAGTTGCATTGATACAACAAAATGTTCTGTGTGAAATCATGGAACTGAAATCACACACCATATTACAGCTTCTTCTATAATAATGAAATGTATGCAAAACAGAACTGCTATTTCAAGATAAATGAATACGTTTGAAATGGAAAGTGTCTCACCTGTGGAATTGGCCATGATTTTTTTTTAATTGAGCGTAGACTGGAAATGCGTCCAACTGTAAGGTCTCTAAAAAATATGACAAGATATGATGTAAGTAGAATCAACAATGTTTAAGGGTGGATTTACAATCCTCTTCTCTTATGTTATATAATCAGTATGTAATCAGATAAATAGTCTTTTTAATGTATTACATCTCTTTAGATAATGTTACTATCTTATTTTTAAACTTTCAGTTTTAGCTAAGATCATCACAGAACCATCACTGGTTGTGATAAATGACCCTATTGGTGCCTTGAACAGAAAACTTATTTGTGGATCTGCCTAAGGCGTTTGATTCAGTGGATCACAAATAGCTGCTGAACAAAACTTTTGGTTTTGTTGAAGGTCGTTAATCAGGTTTTCTTCAGATAACTTCAGGTGTTCCCCAGGGTTCCATTTTGGGACCTGTTTTATTTTCTATTTTTATAAAAGAAGTTGAAAAGGACATTCAAGCTAAAAAAGTGCACTTGCAGATAAAATAATATACTTAAACTTAAAGGCCAATTTAGTTTTAAAAATGTACTTTGTAATGATGTCTAATACATTTTTACTTAAACATACATTTTAATAAATTATTATCATTATGTTTTTGTAGTGCTTTAAAGAAGTACACTTATTTTGATGTGTTCTCTAATACACTGAATCGTGTAACATTTACATTTATGCATTTGGCAGATGCTTTTATCCAAAGCGACTTACATTGCATTATACTATACATTTGTATCGGAGTATGTGCAATCCCTGGGATCGAACCCATGACCTTGGCATTGCTAGTACCATGCTCTAACCACTGAGCTACAGGAAAGCTAAAAAAGTAAATAATTGATTTTAATTTCAACTTAAGTGTGTTGTCCAAAATTATATTTGTTAATGTATTTTAAATGTGTTTAGTCTTTAATATATAATGTGTCACTTTTACTTTAATAAAACTGGTTAATTTTCGTAATGCTATAGCCTATTAGGATAGCCACTACAAGGTATATTTAAAAATAAATTGCGAATAGAAAGTATAATACACTTACGGTATATTCTGTGTTCTCCTGAAATATTTCAGCTGTCTTACTATTATTTATTAAAGCTTCATTTTTCTTTTTTTGTTTGTTTTTGTTTCCTTAAAGGATTAGTTCACTTTTAAATAAACATTTTTCTTGATAATTTACTCTCCTCCATGTCATCCAAGATGTTCATGTCTTTCTTTCTTCAGTGGAAAAGAAATGAAGGTTTTTGATGAAAACATTCCAGGATTTTTCTCCTTATAGTGGACTTCAATTGGCCCCTAAACGGTTGAAGGTCCAAATGTCAGTTTCAGTGCAGTTTCAAAGGGCTTTAAATGATACCAGACGAGGAATAAGAGTCTTATCACAAATGTGGCACCAGTTCTGTATTTTTTCATAAGTTGAATAGGGAAGGTGTAGGACATACAGCGTAAGCTTTTTGAAGAACACGGAAGGCGGTCTGGCGGAAGCACTTGTGAGGTGATCATTTGTGTTCATTTGTGTTTAAAAAGCATATACATTTTTTTTTTTTTAGAAAATGAACGATTGTTTCTCTAGATGTTTAGAATATATATTTTATAGACATTAAAAAGTAATTATATTACAGTAATATATTACTTTTTGCTGTAACGCAGTAATATAATGCATTACTAATAAAATTTGGGTAATAATATACTTGTTACAATCTCAGTAATGCACGTTACAACAACGTATTTTAACCCAAAATTAAGTGGTTACTGACTTTATTTTTGACATACATATACAAAAGTTGTTATTGAGAATTACCAGAGGTTTAGATGTTGATGATTTGTTGAAAATAATGGTTTGGTTTGATGTCACCATTATTGAGGTCAGTGTTTGCTTCAGTTAGGCAGTTTCTTGACTTTTTTAGTGTTAGTTTTTCTCTGGCTGTGGTAGTCGTATGTTATGACATTAAAGGCAAGAGACAATGTGATCAGCTGCTTAATGACAAGAATATAACCATCATGTGGTGGCTTGACTGATCTAATGACTGAGCGTTATATGAAAAAAAATGGTAATAACTTTGTGCTGGATCTCTTCTAGAATAACCACAATAACAATTAGATCAGGACTACACTAAACTATGTACACTAAACACTTTAAGATCTGCAAGACTTGCTCACACACAGAGACATCTAGAATCAGCGTATGAATCTCAACAATGGTGACATGCTTCATGCCGCAATGCATTCTGGGTGCCTCATACAAAACTCATCCATGACTCCCAGCATGCATTGCGGCATGAAGCATGTCACCATTGTTGAGATTCATATGCTGATTCTTGATGTCTGTGTGTGTCTGAAACTGACAGGAGATTTATAGTGTTTAGAAAACAATGTGTTTTATTGTTGTAATTCTAGAAGATCCAGCTCAAACTCAACTTTTTTTTTCATGTAAAGCATATAAAGTGTTTCACATGAGTGTCAATGTATATTTAACATTTTTGGATGCATTGACCATCAATTCAGTGGTGTAGCAACAATCCAGGAGCTGTGACTAGGTAACTTCTCAAAGCTAAAGCATGAGAACAAGCTATGAAGCGCAACTGCTGTTTGAATCATCTAAGCTTCCTTTGTTGAATGTGAGGCCTAATTCATCACAAACAATGTCAGCAATCTATAGAGCCCCTAGGTGGAAATGGAGATGAAAAAAATATGCAAACATTTTGCAATATATGATTTCCCCCCCATCTCATATATTTTCCATCACCATGCTTTACATATCTTGAGAAATAGTCAACATTTACTCACATCATGTCTGAACTGAATCAATGCTGACTAAAGCTGAACAATGGTACTATTTTCTTGCAAAACAATCTGTAGCATAATTTGACTGTTTTCAGATGCTTTGCAACAGTCTGTATTGAAAAAAAGTATTATATAAATAATGGTGACTTGACTATAAATTTTAACCTGTGAGATTTTAACCTGTGGGCTGGTGCACATATACAACAAACTGTATATGTGCTCTGCCTGCTGACCCTTATGGGCTANACTACAAAGGAAGATGTGTTAACTAATCAGTATGTAATAGAACTGTATGATTTTGTTGAGTAACAGTTAGCTAATCAATAACTAATGAATTCTGTCATACCTCCTGAAGAACTACTATTAATTATCTACTAATTAATGTTCAAGAAATATAACTATGAAGTAACTACTAATGAACAGTCAAACACAATTACATTGAGTTGTAGCCCTTTCTTATTTACTAATGTTATCAGTAGTAGTATTATGAAAATGCATTATTAATAAATACAATTAATTTTATAGAGGTTTTTGCCTGTGTGGTAAATAATTGTTTTGTGAGAATGTTCTGTAAGAAATCAACTTCGGAAAGGAACCCCACCCCCACTCTAAATGCCTTGCCATATAGCCAACTTACCTCAGATTAGTTTTTATATTTCATATACAGTACTGTAAGTGTGTCTGTTTTCCTCAGCATATCACATTACCATTGATTAAATTCCAGCATGTAAGGCAATGACTGAGGGAAAGTGAAAATGCACGGAACCCATCAGTAATTAATAAAGAATTATCAAATATTTCTGCAGGAATTACTTAGAACCTGAAACAGTATTCTAAAGTGAAAATACAGGGAACCCATTGGTAATTAATAAAGAATTATTAGATAATTCTGCAGGAATTGGCCTACTTAGAACCTGAAACAGTATTCCAAAGTGAAAATATAGGGAACCCATTAGCAATTCATAAAGAATTATTAGATAATTCTGCAGTAATTACTAAGAACTTGAAACAGTATTCTAAAGTGAAGATTTAAGGAACCCATTAGTAATTAATAAATAATTACCACATCATTCTGACTCAGATATATATATATATATTGGTGGTCAATAACAACACAAAAACTACCCAACACTGAAAATAACCCAAAAATGACTCAACAGCCTCATCCCAGTGTTTGGGTAAATAAATAAATAAATAAATAAATAAAACAATTTATATCTGTAGTAAGTTAGATAGTTATGGCAAGACAGTGGGGGTGGGGTTCCTTTCCGAAGCTGATTTCTTACAGAACATGCGCACAAAGTAGCTAATCACCACAATACAGGCAAAAACTTCTGAACAATTTGTTGTAATGAGTCTTTTTGGGAGTGCAGTACATTATGAAGCATACAAATGCATATTTAATTTCCATAATAATAATAAGTGATGGACTGTAACAAAGTAGTACAAAGTAGTTGTAATTTTACTCAAGTAATTTTTAATTGAATCATGAAATGAATCATTTTCTGTTCATTAGTAGTTACTTCATAGTTATATTTCTTGAACATTAATTAGTAGATCATTAGTATTAGTTCTTCAGGAGGTATGACAGAATAGTTATAGTTATTGATTAGCTAACTGTTACTTAACGTAATCATACAATTCTATTACATACTGATTAGTTAACACATCTTCCTTAGTAGTTAACAGTAGTGACTTAAGTGTTAATGAAGAATTACCTATTAGTTCTTCAGCAATTCCTTATTAGTTATGCAGTAAGTAAGAAACAGTATTCTAAAGTGTTACCGAAAATGTGAGCTGTGTGGTTGGTCTGTGACCAATCAGTTCTTGTTTCTCACTGCCTGTAACCAATCAGAGCTGCTGACTGTACCCGTTTGATGAGCTCCCTCTCTCACTAGAGGTTTGCAGGTGAAGCGAGGAAGTGAGTATTTACACAACAACGGATTGTGAAAAAAGGGACAGATAAATTTAGTGTCTGATGAAATCCTGCATTACAACATTTTCTGATGTGTCATTCATTTGCCAACAAAGCATACTGTAAGTGTCATTACTTTATAATTTCACAAGTTCTCACAGTTACCTGCCACAAAACCAGCCATCTCTGATAACAGATTACTCTAAATTGTAACGTTGACATGCATTCTCTGCAAAGCTGCTTTGAAACAATATGTATTGTGAAGCGCTATACAAATGAATGTGAATTGAATCGAATTACACATCAGAATCGTTAGAGAATAAATTATAAAACATTCTTTTGGGAACCTTTGAAATAATAAAGCAATGAGACGTCCAGTATGGTCTGTCGGCACATATAGTTGCCTGTGAGGGCATGTTCTGGGGATTATATTTCAGTAATTACACAGTTTGTTGTAATGCAGGATTTTGTCAGACACTGAATATATCTATCCCTCAGAAGTTCTTTCTGAAACAGTGTTTTACCATACTTTCAATTTCAACATCACCGTTCTTTTTTTGTCTGTCATTGTAATTACCATTCCACTTTGTCGGAAAAACTGTTTCCTACATTTAGCTGTAATGCTAGTGACCTTTCGGTGTTCTCAGTATCTCTTTGTTCATAGCATTTGGTTGATTTATAACAATTATGCATAAAACCTTCATTTGAGTCATTTAAATACTATATTATCCTGGTTTATATATAAACTTTAGTAACTGTTTGTTATTATTCAGAGTGTTATAATTTTATTTATTGCAATCTTCTTTTAAGGACAACACCCTACCTACACTGTTAGGCCTTTCCAGGCTTTTTTTTACAGTAAAATACTGTAAAAAGGACCATTCAGCTGCATAATTTATTCATGCTGCAGTGCATGCTGGGAGTTTTGTACTATGCTGGCACCCAGCATGCATTGCGACATTAACTTTAGAACGCCACCATTGTTGAGATTCATATTCTGATTGCTGATGTCTCTGCTGTGCAAGTTAAGCACGAGTTCAAAGTATATTATGTTCTCTATGGCTTCAATATTCTTCTAAAAAACTGATTATTGAAACATTGCTGGTTCTTACGCTGTTGAGTCAGAGACATAGTATAATCAACAAGCATAAAAGACCCATTAAATCAAAGACTACACTGAAAGAGATCAGTGGTTATGACAAATCCAAGATGATTACAGCATCATCACAACCACCATAACAAATGTGTTTAATACAGTACTGTTTTAATGGAAAATGGTTTGTTACTGTCAGAATTTGACCTTTTTTTACAGCAAGGTCTAACAGTGTAGGCACAAATGGCTGTTAGGCAGGACTGTATAAACAATCAGGGTTTGAGTTGTTGATAAAAAATCTTGGAGACCTTAACTGAACATCCAGTTAAAGTTGGTTCTACTGTTGGAGGTTTATTAAAGCTTTATTTTTCTTTTTTTGTTTGTTTTTGTTTCC
Organism: Anabarilius grahami; assembly: GCA_003731715.1. NCBI lineage: Eukaryota > Metazoa > Chordata > Actinopteri > Cypriniformes > Xenocyprididae > Anabarilius > Anabarilius grahami. Next base: position 79,849 of record RJVU01071188.1, read on the forward strand.
TTAAAGGATTAGTTCACTTTTAAATAAACATTTTTCTTGATAATTTACTCTCCTCCATGTCATCCAAGATGTTCATGTCTTTCTTTCTTCAGTGGAAAAGAAATGAAGGTTTTTGATGAAAACATTCCAGGATTATTCTCCATATAGTGGACTTCAATTGGCCCCTAAACGGTTGAAGGTCCAAATGTCAGTTTCAGTGCAGTTTCAAAGGGCTTTAAATGATACCAGACGAGGAATAAGAGTCTTATCACAAATGCGGCACCAGTTCTGTATTTTTTCATAAGTTGAATAGGGAAGGTGTAGGACATACAGCGTAAGCTTTTTGAAGAACACCGAAGGCGGTCTGGCGGAAGCACTTGTGAGGTGATCATTTGTGTTTAAAAAGCATATACATTTTTTTTTTTTTTTTAGAAAATGAACGATTGTTTCTCTAGATGTTTAGAATATATATTTTATAGACATTAAAAAAGTAATTATTTACAGTAATATATTACTTTTTGCTGTAACGCAGTAATATAATGCATTACTAATAAAATTTGGGTAATAATATACTTGTTACAATCTCACACTCTAAAAAATGCTGGGTTAAAAACAACCCAAGTTGGGTTGAAAATGGACAAACCCAGCGATTGGGTTGTTTTAACCCAGCGGCTGGGTTAAATGTTTGCCCAACCTGCTGGGTAGTTTTATTTAACCCAAATATTGTTTAAAAATTACTGTATTTTTTGCTTAAAATGAACCCAAAATATGTTGGAAATTAACATTTATTAATACTTTTTTGAATAATATTTCAACAATAAACATTTATTAAATTGCTTATTAATAAATGCTCATCTTTTTGATTATTATTGTTGCCTCTAGTAATTATGAGTCTGATTTTTAATTTCCAACCTATTTTGGGTTCATTTTAAGCCAGACATATAGTAATTTGTAAACAATTGTTGGGTTAAATAAAACTACCCAGCAGGTTGGGCAAACATTTAACCCAACTGCTGGGTCAAAACAACCCAATCGCTGGGTTTGTCCATTTTCAACCCAACTTGGGTTGTTTTTAACCCAGCATTTTTTAGAGTGCAGTAATGCACGTTACAACAACGTATTTTAACCCAAAATTAAGTGGTTACTGACTTTATTTTTGACATACATATACAAAAGCTGTTATTGAGAATTACCAGAGGTTTAGATGTTGATGATTTGTTGAAAATAATGGTTTGGTTTGATGTCACCATTATTGAGGTCAGTGTTTGCTTCAGTTAGGCAGTTTCTTGACTTTTTTAGTGTTAGTTTTTCTCTGGCTGTGGTAGTCGTATGTTATGACATTAAAGGCAAGAGACAATGTGATCAGCTGCTTAATGACAAGAATATAACCATCATGTGGTGGCTTGACTGATCTAATGACTGAGCGTTATATGAAAAAAAATGGTAATAACTTTGTGCTGGATCTCTTCTAGAATAACCACAATAACAATTAGATCAGGACTACACTAAACTATGTACACTAAACACTTTAAGATCTGCAAGACTTGCTCACACACAGAGACATCTAGAATCAGCGTATGAATCTCAACAATGGTGACATGCTTCATGCCGCAATGCATTCTGGGTGCCTCATACAAAACTCATCCATGACTCCCAGCATGCATTGCGGCATGAAGCATGTCACCATTGTTGAGATTCATATGCTGATTCTTGATGTCTGTGTGTGTCTGAAACTGACAGGAGATTTATAGTGTTTAGAAAACAATGTGTTTTATTGTTGTAATTCTAGAAGATCCAGCTCAAACTCAACTTTTTTTTTCATGTAAAGCATATAAAGTGTTTCACATGAGTGTCAATGTATATTTAACATTTTTGGATGCATTGACCATCAATTCAGTGGTGTAGCAACAATCCAGGAGCTGTGACTAGGTAACTTCTCAAAGCTAAAGCATGAGAACAAGCTATGAAGCGCAACTGCTGTTTGAATCATCTAAGCTTCCTTTGTTGAATGTGAGGCCTAATTCATCACAAACAATGTCAGCAATCTATAGAGCCCCTAGGTGGAAATGGAGATGAAAAAAATATGCAAACATTTTGCAATATATGATTTCCCCCCCATCTCATATATTTTCCATCACCATGCTTTACATATCTTGAGAAATAGTCAACATTTACTCACATCATGTCTGAACTGAATCAATGCTGACTAAAGCTGAACAATGGTACTATTTTCTTGCAAAACAATCTGTAGCATAATTTGACTGTTTTCAGATGCTTTGCAACAGTCTGTATTGAAAAAAAGTATTATATAAATAATGGTGACTTGACTATAAATTTTAACCTGTGAGATTTTAACCTGTGGGCTGGTGCACATATACAACAAACTGTATATGTGCTCTGCCTGCTGACCCTTATGGGCTACACATTACAACATGTTCTCCAACCAATACGACAATATAGGTCGTTTGTCACTTCCCTGAAATACGACTCATAGGAGCGTTTACTAAAGTGGCGCCCCTATCGACAACAGGACACTTTCATTTGAATTCATCAAATACGACCCATAGGAGCATTTTCTTTCATTTTAATGCATTGTTCCCTTTTATCTGCGTCATTTTTCGGGTTTCGCGTAGCTCAACTGGTAGAGCATTGCAATAACAATATGCAATCATGTGATCATGCGATCGTGGGTTCGATCCCAGGGAACACATGTGCTCATAAAGTGTAAATGCACTATAAATCACTAAGGTTAGGTTTAGGGGTGGGGTGGGTGTAGTCATTAATAAAATTTAATTTTGGTAAATGGAAAAAGGAGAAATGGTGTAAAACATCCACACATTGCATTTAAATAAACACGCATTTTGATTGGTAAGGACAGTCATACGTCATTTCATGACGACAGACGTAACACGACACTGTCATTATTTTTACGACCACTAGAGGGCGCATGACTTCAAAACGTAAAAATAGGTCGTAATATGGTGCTTAAAAAACGACCTATAGGGTCGTTTTTTTGGAGGACAGTCTGACACATTACTACCTCGGCATGTGCATTACTACCTGGGTCAGGTGCCGGTCGCTCATTTTGGTGCGCCACTAGTAAATAAATGCATCACACTTTACATTTAATAAGTTAAGATTAGATCATTTTCAGAAAGACACAACATCTGGAACAAAAGCAAATTGGTAACACATTTTTCAATAAGGTTAATTAGTTAAACATTAGTTAATGTATATGTGACTTTCTTCTTTCTGATGAACACAATCTGAGAAATATTAATAAATATCCTAGTGAATCTGAGCTTTATAATGGCTGTAAGCATTATGAAATGAGTTTGAGCTGAAGAAAGTGGCTCCATCCACATCCATCCATCATAAACATATTCCACATATTTAACAAGTTATGAAGTAAAATATCTAGCTTCCACCAGACCACCTTCCGTATTCATATTACGTCAAAAACGGAACTGGCATTGCATCGGTTAAGCTTTTTCCATCATTTGAATAGGGAAGGCGTAGGACGTAGCTTAAGCTTTCTGAACTGTTAGAGTTTTACACTTTCTTCATTAGTAGAATGCGGAAGGTGGTCTGGCAGAAGCTAGATATTTTACTTCATCATTTTTTTACACAAATGCATCGCTTCAGAAGGCCTTCCCGGAGCCGTGTGGAATATGTTTATGATGGATGGATGTGGATGAAGCCACTTTCTTAAGCTCATACTCATTTGGAAACGCTTACTGCCATTATAAAGCTCGGATGCGTCAGGATATTTATGAATATTTCTCTGATTATGTTCATCAGAAAGAAGAAAGTCATATACACCTCGGATGGCTTGAGGGTGAGTAAAGCTTGGGCTAATTTTCATTTGAATGTGAACTAATCCTTTAACTAGATTAGCATGCTAAGATAACTTAATGCTAATGTGGCTTATGTTTAACCTGATATATGAAGAGCCACATTAAAAAGAATGGCAACTGGTTAGCATGCTAACAAACACAGGCAAGTTCACATTCTGAGACAAATATCTTGGAAATGGTAGTGAATATCAAAAATCTGTTCAGACATTTCTGTGTGGCTGAGTTGAAAGATAATCTGTTCAAATTTTGGACAAAATTGGACAAACATTTGGAGTAGTAGCAGCAAAAAAAAAAGTGTATTACTGCCCTCCACAGGTCAAAGTTTGAACTAATTTTTATGTGCAATATGCTAGTTCAATAGTATACAACAATTAGTTCAAACTTTGGCCTGTGGAGGGCAGTAATACACTTAGCAGTGTCTACACTGCTGGAATTCAATATAGAAGAAGAAGAAGAGAGCTAGTTCAAGATGAGCATTTATGGTTAAAACTTATATAATTTTCAATTTTTTTCAGAAAATGAGTGCTGGTTTCTCTAGATAAGACCCTTATTTCTCATCTGGGATCGTGTTGAACAATTTGAAGCTGCAGTGAAACTAATTTTGACCTTCATCTGTTTGGTGCCCATTGAAGTCTACTATAAGGAGAAAAATCCTGGAATGTTTTCATCAAAAACTTTAATTTCTTTTCAACTGAAGAAAGAAAGACATGAACATCTTGGATGACATGGGGGTGAGTAAATTATCAGGAAAAGTTTATTTAAAAGTGGACGAATCCTTTAAGCAATTAAAGTCTTTATTGTGTGACATTAGTTATGTGGATATTCCTTTCATCCGCTGAGAGTGAAGACAGATTGATCTCCAGGAATTTAAATGTGGCCTGATCCCCGGCTATTATTATTTTTTTTTTTAATTTTGATTTTTTTTTTTTGGTGAAAGAAATGTGTAAATGAAGGAGAAAGCCAAAAAATTAAATGCCAACTGAGTAATCCACTATTTTGTACAGGAGGGTCTCAATGACAATTTTTACCCAAGATTTGGAGCCAAATTACTGGGTGTAAAAATGACTTTATAAAGATGTCAGCATCATTATTTTATTTATGCACAGAGATTGGTAGATCTATTAGTAAAATTGGTTGACTTTAGTAATCTTTGTTTCATTATATGCCAACAGAGTCAAAAATGGGAAAAGTTATTCTATCGTTTTTTTGCCCAAAGTTTTCATGCCTGTAACTCAAGTTTCTTATTCATTTTTTTTATTCCCATCCAAAACTGTGCACAATCAGTCACGAGGCACACGGCGTCCTCATAACCCTAAAGCAGTGATAAAGTTAATAACTTTAAATGTTTGTTTGTTGAGTGCACAGTACAGCTTTCCACTTTGGATTCTGGAAAATGCTGTACATACTATTATATTGCAGAAAAATGACAAACGTTAGGCTGACCAGTAATTTCAGAGATTTAGCTGAAAATTATTAATAGGAGGATCATTATCATAAATGCCCCTAAACAATTGTGNAGGGTCTCAATGACAATTTTCACCCAAGATTTGGAGCCAAATTACAGGGTGTAAAAATGACTTTATAAAGATGGCAGCATCATTATTTTATTTATGCACAGAGATTGGTAGATCTATTAGTAAAATTGGTTGACTTTAGTAATCTTTGTTTCATTATATGCCAACAGAGTCAAAAATGGGAAAAGTTATTCTATCGGTTTTTTGCCCAAAGTTTTCATGCCTGTAACTCAAGTTTCTTATTCATTTTTTTTATTCCCATCCAAAACTGTGCACAATCAGTCACGAGGCACACGGCATCCTCATAACCCTAAAGCAGTGATAAAGTTAATAACTTTAAATGTTTGTTTGTTGAGTGCACAGTACAGCTTTCCACTTTGGATTCTGGAAAATGCTGTACATACTATTATATTGCAGAAAAATGACAAAAGTTAGGCTGACCAGTAATTTCAGAGATTTAGCTGAAAATTATTAATAGGAGGATCATTATCATAAATGCCCCTAAACAATTGTGGTGTGTAGACTACTACAAACCCACACAGTAAAATCCACAGAGTTAAATCAACTCTGCTCAGATAACATTTGGTCCCTCTCTGAATAGTGTTAAAATAACACTAAAGCAGAGTTAAAGTTAATGAGATAATTAAGCTATTAATTCAGGGATGATTGAACATTATTGATGAACACCTGCTGTTAACAAGCAGAATCACTGAAGAAAAGGGAAACACAAGAACTACAACTGACTTCAGCCAAAACCATTTAATTGAAATCAACTGAAGGTAAAAGACATTAAATCTCTCAAGATGTGATTTACTTATTACTAACCATATTGACTTTATTTCTGTCACATGTCTAAATAATTTCTTATTGAGAATTAACAGAGGTTTTGAAGTTGGTGTTTTATTGGTCAATAAATTATGCCAACATCGTGGTGATCAGGGTTTGTTTTAGGTGGGCTCTTGACCTTTTTATGTTTTTAAAATAATTTGTGTTTGAGCAATTGCAATAGTGTTTCACAACAAACACTTGTGCATTGCCGAATCAAAAAACTAAAGGAGCAGATCCTTTCTATGTAAGATTTTTCTCTGCAACAATGCATATGTTGTATATGCTGATATAGTAATTGTGAAATGGCCTGATTGTATCCGAAGCAACTGATCATATTTTTAGTCATTTGTACATTTTGGTTTTGCATTAGCAACCTTGTGAAATTACAGCATGAGAAGAAAGTGCTGCAGCAAACAGATATACTGTTTAATTTTAAAACCATGCAGTGCATAAAAAAATTGAACTTCTGCATCACTTAGACACACACAGACATCAAGAATCAGCATATGAATCTCAACAATGGTGATAAAAATAAGATGCTTCATGCTACAATGCATGCTGAGTATCACCATAGGACAAAACTATGGTGCAGTATGAATAATTATTGTCACCACTGTTGAGGATTGTATGCTATATTTTCTTGTATAAGCCTGAGCTGCAATAGCTCCTCATTTTTAGCACAGAAGTATTACGGTGGCATTTGTTTAATGGAATTTTTTGATAGATGAATCTCAGTCAAGAAACCAAAGAGAACAAGACTTCTTTGTGATGCTTATTTGAAATGGCTTTCAAGCTGCAAATTTATGTGGATCTGCTCCTTTAGTCTTTTGATTCAGCAATGCACAAGTGTTTGTTGTGAAACACTATTGCTGTGTCGTCATCAAGTCGTTTCCCATCATGCTTTTGGTCAGCGCAGTCGGTGGAGAGCAACTGCGCTCGACTGCAGAATCCGATGAGGCTGCCTCGCCCTCGTAAGACTTTTTTGACACACGTCGGCATGACATCAGAGCAAGGCGGCCCACCCTCGGACACATTTCTAACCAGCATGCATCTTGCGGTGATCTCCGGTGATCGGTTCTGCGCAGAATTTGCTCATCTCAAACAAGCCTATTGTCTTTTACCTTCAGTTGATTTCAATTTTTTGGCTGAAGTCAGTTGTAGTTCTTGTGTTTCTCTTTTCTTCAGTTATTCTGCTTGTTAACAGCAGGTGTTCATCATTAATGTTCAATCATCCCTGAATTAATAGCTTAATTATCTCATTAACTTTAACTCTGCTTTAGTGTTATTTTAACACTATTCAGAGAGGGACCAAATGTACTCTGAGCAGAGTTGATTTAACTCTGTGGATTTTACTGTGCAGTGTTTTGATGCGCCGCTCATTTTAAACTGTAGAAGCTGTAAAATGATGGTGTGTCTCGTGGAGTCACGGTACTGATGTACACTGAAACATTAGAAATCACTTTTTGAATGATTAAGCTACAATGAAATGTTAAATGTCTTTTGTCTTTATTGTGTGTCATAGACCACAAGATCTATAAACCATAATGAAATGCAAAGCAAAGCAATTTTAACAGAAATAGCATAAAACTGAGAAATACATTCCTAACATCAACTCACTAAAGAATATACGTGGAACTGTAACTTGCATGAACAGTTGTAATGATTACAAAGCCTTACAAAATTAACAAGATAAGCTGTATGCATTAATATGCGTATGCCTTATAAAGAGCGTTTAAAGTGTGAAAGAAGCATCAGATCTCTGTGTTTCACTCTCTCATCGAGCCCTGAGGACTGATCTTCCTCAGCTTCTCCATGATAGACTCATACTGCTTATTCCATTCATCCCCTGAGAGTGAAGACGGATTGATCTCCTGTAATTTATATCCACTCTTAGACTGAACGCTGAAGATGTCCTGTGCGTTCTGACAGCATTCACCAAATCTCTGCCAGTCCTGAAAGATTAAAGACAGCGTTAATCACAACACATTCACTAAAAATACAAATCGACAAACTCATGATGTAAGAGTCTGTAAAAGTTACTTTAACTCAAAATAATTAAAACAATTTTAACTTTTTTTTTATGTTTCCTTAGGTGCAATTATAATATCACGATAGTTTTTTGGATGAAAAACTTAAAAAATGTAGTGATTTATGGCCTTTTCACACCCTGATTCTCTCCCTCTGACTCAAAGAGTCATTTTTGGGGGGTTTTCCCCTTTAAGAGTTCAGTGTAACCGGCCACTGTTATGATTGGCTAATGGCAGTGCCTATGCATTAATTATTAACGCCCCCTAGTCAGAACACGTGCGGAACTGTTTACAATAGAAGGGGAGCTGCCGATTATTGGTGATGGCTCTTGCAATGATACAGCCCTATATGATTGAGCCGGAATCACCAACTAGAATGGATCAGCCCGTGTCCATATGGAAAGTGGGAAAATATTTCAAATAAATTATATATCTTATCTCATGTCATTTGTAACCAGACACTTGAAAACAGGTTATTGTTGCCTAATTATCCAGTAACTTGTTAAAAGTTGAACATTATTCAACTAATTTCAATGAAATGACAAAATGCATGCACAGGTCATATTTGAAGATGCAACATTAATATGGCAAAATTGTACTTATGTATCACATGTACTAGAAATGTTATATTTTCATAATTCGCTTATAAGAAGGTGTTTATATTAGCAGGTGATATAAGATTGACAAGTAATATTGGAAGCGCCTTAAAATTAAGATTGCTATAAACACTCACAGGTGCACTTCTGGTGCAATGCCCACTGAGCAAGAACATGCTGCATGGAGTATGTGCTGTTCTAAAAGACTATTAATAATAATTATCTGCATGTTTGAGTGTTAACCTAATCTTTGAGCAAAAGTGTTCTGGCAAAGCCAGCACACAGTAAAATCCCCAGAGTTAAATCAGCTCTGCTCAGAGTACGTTTGGTCCTTCTCTAAATAGTGTTAAAGTAACACTGAATTAGAGTCAAAGTTAATGAGATAATTAAGCAATTAATAAGGCTGTGGCTGAAGTCAGTTGTAGTTCTTGTGTTTCTCTTTTCTTCAGTGATTCTGCTTGTTAACAGCAGGTGTTCATCATTAATGTTCAATCATCCCTTAATTGATAGCTTAATTATCTCATAAACTTTAACTCTGCTTCAATGTTATTTTAACACTATTTAGAGAGGGACCAAATGTACTCTGAGCAGAGTTGATTTAACTCTGGAGATTTTTTTCTTCTTAAACAGTCATCCCATCCGTGAAATGTAGTGAACACACGCATAAATTAACACGTGACTGGAAAATAAACTGAATCCATTTTTCCCTGAAGTCTGTATCCTTCAGCATAGGAATGGCACATCCGTGTGGCATCGCAATCTTATTGTAAATCTCATTGCATCTCATTGCATCTTGTCATGTCGATGATGCAAAATTAGGCGTTGTTGTCTTGTGCTGGAGGCAGTCATATGTAAACAACTGGTGATAGGTGACGTCACCTTGTCCCATAGGATCCACAACGAGCCGTATTTGGAGCTTGATTAAATAAATGCTTTAAGATATGAAACTTGCAGGAAGTTTTAATGGTACAGAGCCCTCTTATATGCCAAAAGATCAAGGCAAATTTGGTTTCTCATGTCATCACCCCTTTAATCCTAAACTCAACTACCTTACTAACTGTTAATAAGCAGTAATTAGGAGTTTGAAGCAATATTTAATAGTGAGAATTGGACCCTAATCTAAAGTGTGACCCAACTTTCACCAGAAGCATTTGCTCAACATCTAACTAACCAGTTTTGCATCTTCAATGGAGTTCAGAAACTCCTTCATGTATTCCAGGTCATCAATATATTCCTCCCCAACAAAGGTCTTGTCTTTCAAGGAGTCCAGATAAACAAAATCAAAGCCCTCTGCATCGCAAGTGATCCCACCCACCCGTCACACAGCTTCTTCAGTCTGCTGCCATCAGGGAGGAGACTGCGGAGTCTCCAGGCCAGGACCAGCAGATTGAAGGACAGCTTCATCCATCAGGCTGTCAGGAAGCTGAACTCGCTACCTGACTGCATACACATTCAGAATCCTGAGGGGGAAAAAAGTCAGATTTTTTTAGAAAAAGATACAATTACCTTTTTTTAAATGTCTTATATCATGGTGGAAATAAGTTCTGTAAGTATCCGAAAGTCACAATTTCAGAAGCATTTAAACTGGATTTTGAGGGATTTGTGTTGTTTATTCTTTTTTTTCACTAATTGCATGTCAAAATTAACAGCAGGGCTTTGAAACGACACGAGGGCGAGTAAATACTGACAGAATTTAGATTTTATGACGTAAAACAGAACATGATAAATTAAGTCTCACCTTCAGCAGAACAGCCTCAGAGGATCTAAACAGCAGATGTGTTTCAATAACTTGTTTTCTGATCAGATACTCCAGCTTTGGGAATTTACCCAGACATACGAATGACAGATGATAGAGGAGAGCCATTCGCTCCGCAGATAGAAGAAGCTCCTGGATGAACTCTGGACTCCATATGGATTCACTGACGACAAGCGCTGAGACACCAAACCGAACATTAGTGATGTTCAACAACCTCTGGGGTTCAGTCAAAATGTGTCAACATTTATTTGCAGACGACATAACCTGATATTGCTGAGTTCAACATGTTCCTGGGTCAACATTTTTTTGATCCTGGAACAACATTCAAATCAACCAATCAGATTTGAGGGACAAGTTTACAGATTATGTCAAGTTTAGGCTTAAAATCATGAATTGGTGCTTCTACATCAGTGTTATTCATCTATCATTTTANCATATGGATTCACTGACGACAAGCGCTGAGACACCAAACCGAACATTAGTGATGTTCAACAACCTCTGGGGTTCAGTCAATATGTGTCAACATTTATTTACAGACGACATAACCTGATATTGCTGAGTTCAACATGTTCCTGGGTCAAGATCTGGAATGGAAAGTGTCTCACCTCTGCTATCTGCCATGTTTTTTAATTGAGCGTAGACTGGTAACGCGTCCAACTGTACGGCCTCTAAAAAAATATGACAGAAGATGCGATGAAAGTAGAATCAACAATTAAAAATGTTTACAATTGAAGGGTTCTTGAATATCAGGTGAATTTGCAGTTTTCAGCTGAGATTCAGTTTTAACTTTAGTTAGTGTGTAATGTTGCTGTTTGATCATAAACAACATCTGCAGAGTTATGATGCTCAAAGTTCAATGCAAAGAGAGATATTTTCTTTTACAGAAATCTACAACAAACGGCTGGTAGGGACTACAACGAGCTTCTTCCCAGGTTGTGACATCACAAACCCTAACATTTACATAAACCCCGCCCCCACAAGATAATCATGCCAGAATATGCTATATCAGATATCAGATAATGATATACAGAGATGTGATTTGTAAAATATCCAGGCGTCCATAATGACTGAAACGTCACTTTACAATTTACTTTTTAATTTACAAAAAATATATCAATAATAGTTATATATTCAATCATGCTAACATATTTTACAATGTCAGGTGTAGAATGCAGAGCAAGCTAGAGCAGGAGTCAGAAGCAGAAAAGTAGAAAAGAAAAAATATGAATATTGTGAGTAAATTGTAAAAAAAATAAATAAAAATAATTGGTTCACTTACAGTGTATTCGGTGTTCTCCTGAAAGCAGTCTTCAACTGAGTGTCACACTTCCAGACAGCAGTACTTATATCAGAGCCATGGGTGGAGTATAATCTCCAGCTCCGCCTCTCTCGACCTACTGTGGGCATGATGGGTGGAGCCACACATTAACCCCGCCCATAATCCTCCTCTCATTTGGCTCAAATTATAAATCAAGTGATTACAAAGAAGGAATTATCCTTTTTTTTCACCTTTTTTTTTTTTTTTTTACAATAGGACAGTGAATATTTATCCTACATATATAACTAGACTGTGACTATACTATAAGTAGACTATACAAATCTGCATAAAGCAATGACCGCCCCAGATAAAAATAAAGTACAAGAATACTTAAAGGATTAGTTCACTTTCAAATTAAAATGTCCTGATCATTTATTCACCCCCATGTCATCCAAGATGTCCATGTCTTTCTTTCTTCAGTGTATATTTGTAGTACATTCTTATTTTTGTACTATATAAAATTGTAAAAGTTATACACTAGGAATACACTGATTAAAAGTATATTTCTACTTCAGTAGTATTTCAGTGCACTTGAAAATGTATACTAAATACCACTAATACTTAAATAGATTTTTAGTACTAACTGTACTGAAATAAAGTGTATTTCAGAGCACTTTTCTCACCTGGGAAACTGTATATTTTTGTGGTAGTGCACTAAAAATCTATTTAAGTATTAGTGGTATTTAGTTTACATGTTCATTTTAGAGTTCAGTGTGCGCTCATTAAAAAACATGCTGATTGCAAAGATGAGAGACTTTGCTTGAAATAATTCTTACATGAAGCTTTAATTGCAAGAACAGTTCTAAGGTTCATGTAACCCTATTTTAGTAAATGTTACACGATGTAAGACTACATTTACATATTGTTGGTCTAAATGTCATACTAGTTTAGTAACTTGTTTAGTGTTGCTAACCTCAAAAAAAATTTACCAAAGCACAAACTATGCTTGTTTTGTATCTCAGTGCTTGTTTCTTGCCATATTTCATTTCATATTCATGTTTTAAATGCATACATATTTTTTTCTGTAGCTTTATAACTTTTGTGGTGTAGTGGGCTAAACCGCTCAACTGGTAAGCACAAGGTTGCTGGTTCGATCTCCGCAGCCGTCACCAGTGTGTCATTGATCAAAACACTTCACTCCAGGTTACTCCACGCAGGATCATCCCTGTAATAAGAGCACTGTAAGTCTCTTTGGATAAAAGCATCTGCCAAACGTATAAATGCATAAATGCAAATAAATGTAAATGTGATTTTTGTAAATCCATTTGTGTCTCGGGCACAAACGCTCAATAAAGCTGCTTATTTCTTAAACTTAAAGTTTACTTTTTCAAGGTACTACTATAATATAAATCCATACATACATTTTATACAATTTCTATTTGGGGGCATAAAGGGCTGATCTTGTTGAGTATGAATGCAATCTGGACATCATCCGCCATGTTGACGTTGACCTTAAAATATATGAGTGACAAGCTTATAAATAATAATAATAATAATAAAAATGATGCATTATGATAAATTTATTTAAAGATATTTAACCTTGTCAACCTTGGCTTTTTTCTGTGTATATAATCTCATACTTTAATGTCACGCAAACCCATTCAAATTAGTTTTTTTTATCAGTATGATTGCTGATTGATAAAGGGTCATAAACGGAGCTTTACGAATCGAATCAGTGATTTGGATCTCCTATCAAACGGCTAAACTGCTGAAATCACGTGACTTTGGCGCTCCGAATCACTGATTCGATTCGTAAAGCTCCGAAGCAGTGTTTTGAAATCAGCCCATCACTATATTGTTGAAAAGTTGTTATTTTAGGGGTTTTCTTGGCGCACAAAAATATTCTCGTCACTTTTATAATATTAAGGTAGAACCACTGAACTCATGTGAACTGATTTAAATATGTTTTTAGTACATTAATGGATCTTGAGAGAGGAAGTACCACTGCTGGCTATAGAGGCCCATCGGATTTCATCAAAATATCTTAATTTGTGTTCTGAAGATGAACGAAGGTCTGACGGGTGTGGAACGACATGAGGGTGAGTAATTAATGACAGAATTTTCATTTTTGGGTGAACTAACCCTTTAACTGTTTTGAGAACGAGTTTGAAGAAATCGAATGAGAAAAACTGTAAGTGTCTATTAGCTGATCTCTGATGAGTTTTATACATTTGTATGTATTTAATGAGGTATTTGTAAAATTAAAAGGAATAACGGTAGTTAATAATCTCTGTTTAACTGACTCATTCATAGAACAAACGAAACAAGCCCTGAAAACTGATAAAAGAATACATATTATACAATCTTAACATTTAGTGATATTAGATGATTAGTTAATAGCATCTGATAGATTATACTTTCAATAAAACATTTGAAATAGGTTTGTAAAAGCTGTTTTTATGCATGTTTGGCATGAGTTTTTGTTGCATTTACACTGTTTTGACCAGCAGGTGTCACCAGCGTGTCGTGTTTCGAATGCTTTGACACAGTGAATCATTTTGCGAAGCAATTTGGTTCAATTGATTCAAAGCTTTAAAAAGCTTCATTTCTCCCATCACTAGTTTTTGCAGAAAACAAAGTTGTCTTTCCTTGCCATCTCCAAATAATTTTCACAACTAGAACACTGTTTTTTTTTTTTTTTAATGCTTTTAACTTGATGATTAATAGCCTATACTACATCTGCTCATCTTGGCACTAGCCCGGTTTAGTCAAACAGTCGGAGACTAGTCATATATTTTCTTCCGTGTAGAAGATATCAAACTGTTAAAATAACCACATGATCTGCAGCTTTTTTTCGCTCTACGTGTTTAGCAGAAATGGCTTGAATGAAGAACATTTGGTGCTTGATAAAATATTAAGAGGAAGATGATTATCATAAATGCCCCTGAATGCTTGTGGTGTGTAGACTACTACAACCCTGATGTACACTGAAACATTAGAAAAAGACTTTTTGAATGATTAAGCTACAACGAAATGTTTAATGTCTTTATTGTGTGAAATAGACATCAGTCATGTGACCAGACCCACCACAAGATCTATAAACTATAATGAAATTTAAAGCAATTTTAAGAGAGATATCCATAAATTGAGACATAGAAGTAGGCAAATAATATTCCTAACATACACTCACTAAAGTATATGTATGTTGAACAGTAATTGAAAGAAAGATTACAAAGCATTACAAAAATGACAATAGAAGCTGTATGCATTAATGTGTATGCCTTATAAAGAGCGTTTAAAGTGTGAATGGAAGCATCAGATCTCTGTCACTAAGAATTGATCTTCCTCAGCTTCGCCATGATAGACTCATACTGCTTATTCCTTTCACCCTTTGAGAACGAAGACGGATTGACCTCCAGGAATTTATATGCAGTCCTGGACTGAACGCTGAAGATGTTCTGTGCTCTCTGACAGCCTGCACCAAATTTCTTCCAGTCCTGAAAGATTAAAGAGACACCAGCATTAATCACAAAACATTCACTAAAAATACTTCGACAAACACTCATGATGTGCCTGAAATCAATCACTATTCCCTACATAGTAAAGGTCACGGCAACATTATGTTTTCCATTACTTTACCTTAAAATAATTTAACTAATTTCAACTTCAATAATGATCTGCACTGATAAATCATTTATAATAAACATTTCAATATTGCATAAAAAACAACAAGATTAATTGATTTCATGGATTTCATTTCTGTCAGTGTCTATTCACCCTCATGTCGTTTGACACCTGTAAGACCTTCCTTCATCTTTGGTACACAAATAAAGATATTTTTGATGAATCTGAGAGATTTCTGACTCCTCCATTTAAAGATGTCTTTAGTACCTTTCTGGGCCTTGAAATTTGGATTGACATTGCTGTGTTTAATGGGAGATCCGAAACCTCTCAGATTTCATCAAAAATATCTTAATTTAAATTCTGAAGATGAACGAAGGTTTTGTGGGTGTGGAACGACATGAGGATGAGGAATTAATGACAGAAATTTCATTTTTTGGGTGAACTAACCCTTTATTCTACATCCCTTAATCCTACTCAATACCTAAACTCAGCTACCTTATGAACTATTAATAAGCAGTAATTAGGAGTTTGAATCAATATTTAATAGTGAGAAATGGACCCTAATCTAAAGTGTGACCCAACTTTCACCAGAAGCATTTACTCAACATCTAACTAACCTTTTTTGCTTCTTCAATGGAGTTCAGAAACTCCTCCTTCATGTCTTCCAGATCTTCAATCAGTTCCTCCCCAACAAAGGTCTTGTCTTTCAGAGTCTCCACCATAACAGCCACTTTCTCCCAGAACTTTTTAAGATCAACCAGAATTTGTCGGATTTGATCAAGACACTTCTGGACTTCCTTCAGGTGGACAGGANTTGTGGGTGTGGAACGACATGAGGATGAGTAATTAATGACAGAAATTTCATTTTTTGGGTGAACTAACCCTTTATTCTACATCCCTTAATCCTACTCAATTCCTAAACTCAACTACCTTACTGACTATTAATAAGCAGTAATTAGGAGTTTGAATCAATATTTAATAGTGAGAAATGGACCCTAATCTAAAGTGTGACCCAACTTTCACCAGAAGCATTTGCTCAACGTCTAACTAACCTTTTTTGCTTCTTCAATGGAGTTCAGAAACTCCTCCTTCATGTCTTCCAGATCTTCAATCAGTTCCTCCCCAACAAAGGTCTTGTCTTTCAGAGTCTCCACCATAACAGCCACTTTCTCCCAGAACTTTTTAAGATCAACCAGAATTTGTCGGATTTGATCAAGACACTTCTGGACTTCCTTCAGGTGGACAGGATTGGGAATCACACCTGAACAAACAACATACAACAGATTCTGATTCATGAGAGATCATTGGGAGCCTTCAGGCTGTGATGAACATGTAAACAGCATGATGATGCATTTACTGTGTGTTTATAATAATATTTTAAAAGTACAGAGAGACTCTCACTCTGTTCTAATTTGCAATTGGCCAACTTCAGCTGAAGATCAGTCTGTTTGATTTTGATGTTCCACCCTTGGTTGCGCAGACTGTTCTTTTCAGAGACGAGACGGGTCAGTTCAGCTTGTTTAGCACGAATAGCATCATCGTTATAGTATCGATCAAATCTGAACAAGCCCCATAAAAAAGAATAACGGTAATTTCTATTATTTATAATCAGATGGTGCAGCTCTTGGGTGCTTTTTTCAATTCTTTTCTCAATTTCATTCATATCGCTGTCATTTTTCTTCAGATCCGTTTTAAGCTCGACCAAAGCTTTCTCCAGACCCTTCATCTCGACAGTGTGCTCCTTTCGTTTTTCGTCAGTCTCCTTCTGTTCTTCATACACATCACTGGTGCATGTTTTCACATTTTGGGCTTGTTTATCATACCTGAAAAATAGGGTGCATGTACAGTGATATAGTCTGGATTTCACAAGCACAACAACACAGACAATTTTCTCTAAGAAGACCTATTATGCGTTTTTACACAGTCTTGATGTTGTTTTTGGCTCTATAAGAACATGTTTGACTACTCAGTATTTTTCCCATATTCTCCATTGTTGCAGCTCCTCTCATTCCAGTCTGTCGGTGAGTTCGGAGTTAGTTCACCCCAAAATGAAAATTCTTCCAAGAGAAGAGGTTTGATCTTGTGTGTCATTCAGGTTAGTTTGAGCTGATCAATGTTTACATGTGAATAAAAGTCTGAGAAAATCATTTGTTTGCTGTGTACTGATAAGGAAAATTATTGTTTTGTTGTGAAATGCTAAACTTCATCAATGTTTTCACCTCTCCACCATGTCATCCACGGCTTCGATGATGTCCTTGATCCATGTTCTGGCTTTCTCCAGGTATTTCACAGCCAGAACGGGTTTGTTCTTCTCAACAGCTTTTATCAGTATTGGGAACAGCGAGGTCACCAGGTTGGAACTCGTGCCGGCACACTAAGAGAAAACGAGGATAATTAATCAACAAGGATAAGTTTCATACAAGCGACAATCTTATGTCCTTTCTCTTGAAACCAACACGGAAGTGACAAAGTGCAATTCATCGACTGGCCGCTAGAGGCAGACTCTAAAAGGGAGTCAATCCCATAGACACTCCATGTTAAAAAACTTTACAGCAGAAAATAATATGTTTACAGCCTGGTTCAAAAATTCCAGCCGCTGAACTTGGCATCTCTGCCGGGTTTGTGCTTTTTTCAGGATTATTTCTTACTATTATCAAATAATATGGCTATCATGTAATATGGTGTACATGTGCCCACATGTGGAAGATAAACAGACCACACATTGTTGGATCGTCTTGGCATTGGCATTGACAATGGCTGGAGAATATGCCTCTTAAGGCACCACAAAATCCGACAGTGCTACTTGGATATTATAACTAAAACTGCAGCACTATTTTGAAAAAGATACTTTGCATGCGGTCTCATTTGTTTGCGAGACTCCAATGTATAAGATCTTATACAGTTTTACAACATAAACACTGCTCAGATTGCATAATTTCTTGATAGAGAGCAGACTGTTCAGAAGAAATATGATGCAAACAATGGACAATATATCAATATTTCATGGATTTAACGCTTTTGTGGACAAAAAGTGCTATTGGATGTTTTTCAATGGATGAACAGATTTGCCCTCCATTTTGTCACTTGATGGAGTTTGGGTTCCTTGGCACTGTTGCATCTGGCTTGCTTAGTTGGGGACACCTACTATTCAACAATATTATATAGATGAAATGCACTAAATGAATAATGGATGATCTTTACAATGGAATTAAATCAATACTGAACTGACTTAAGCTGAACAATGATACTATTTTGCACATGCAGAATCCTGAGGAAAAAATTTTTTTTGAATTAGTATGATGAAATGAAGTTAATTCACATGATGAATTAGTCTCACCTTCAGCAGAACAGCCTCAGAGGTTCCGAACAGCAGTTGTGTTTCAATAGCTTGGTCTCTGATCTTACGCTCCAGCTTTGGGAAGCTTCCCAGACACAAGAAAGACAGATTATAGAGGAGAGCTGTTCGCTCTGCAGATGGAAGAAGGTCCTGGATGAACTCTGGGCTCCATGTGGATTCAATGACGACAAGCTCTGAGACACCAAACCGAACATTAGTGATGTTCAACAACCTCTGGGGTTCAATCATGGGTGAAATGTGTCATAAAGTTTTTTATATATGTGCCAGTCTTGGTTCCTCTCAGAGGTTCTTGCTCAAATAAAATTAAAGAGGTGTGTGAACTTGCAAGTATGATGTCAGACACTTTAATATGCTCTGGCCCCCTCCCTGTTCACCAGGGTGACGAGATATGTAAGAAGCCAGGCGTTGGATAGCCAGCTTTACAACTAAAGGAAGTTAGTCTGTAGTGGCAGAGTTTGAGGAGTGAGTAAACATGCCCTTCAGTGAAACTGCAGATAATGTTGAGAGTTACATCAGCCACAACCACGAAATAGAAGATGAGTAGGATCTCCTGGACTGGTGGAAAACCAAAAGCTGTGTTTTACTGTTACTGTCGAGATTGTCGTACACAACATCCCTGCAAGTAGCAGCAGCAGCTAGTGGAAGTTCAGTGCAGCTGGACAAACATTTAATCACAGGAGGATGGTGCCGCCAACTGTCAACGCCATTCTCTTCCTTTATAACCCGTACTGAGAAGGATATATTCAATAGTCAATAGTTTTGCAAAAGAAAAATGTTAAGCAAACTTTGTTTTGAAGTTCAAATTTGAGTTCCAGAGGAATTCATGCGACTCAAAAACTAAAAACCTAGAATACTTGTCTGCTCTGTGAAGTCATCATCGTCAGTTAGGAACCTGGGTGTGCTCTTATACCAATCTTTCATTTGAAAGCCACATTTCTAGCATCTGTAAAACTGCATTCTTCCATCTTAAATATATCTAAACTATGACATATGCTCTCAATGACAAATGCAGAACAGTTAGTTCATGCGTTCATGACCTTAAGGCTAGATTACTGTAACGCTCTACTGGGTGGTTGCCCTGCAAGCCTAATAAATAAACTCCAGCTGGTCCAAAACACAGCAGCCAGAGTTCTTACTAGAACCAGGAAGTCTGAACATATTAGCCCGGTTCTGTCAACACTCCATTGGTTCCGTATTAAATATTGTTTGTTTGTTGGCCAGAGGAGAACTGGCCCCACGACTGAGCCTGGTTTCTCCCAAGGTTTGTCCTCCATTTTGCCACTTGATGGAGTTTGGGTTCCTTGCCACTGTTGCATCTGGCTTGCTTAGTTGAGGACACCTACTATTCAACAATATTATATAGATGAAATGCACTAAATGAATAACTGATGATCTTTACAATGGAATTAAATCAATACTGAACTGACTTAAGCTGAACAATGATACTATTTTCTTCTACAGCTGCTGTACAGCCGAAACAAAGTTTGTTGCAAAATGTTCCTGTTATCATTGTAAAGGTATATAAATAAAGGTGACTTGACTTGTTTGTTACACCTGTTCACCCAGCAAAGTATTTGCTTTTTTTCTCCAGTGTGCTGACTGAGGTGGCTGCTGTGCCTTAATGAAACTGTGTTTGTTTACATGTATTTGTTTACTGATTGTTGCAAGCAATCATAAAATGCAGCATATTGCAAAAAGGCTGTATTTGCTGTGAGAAATGTAACCGTAACCTTGGAATCAAACCAGCAACCTTTGGGTTGACTCGCTCAGACTCGCTAACCATTAGGCCAGGACTGCCCCCTGAAATTAAGCTTTAAAATGTGACAGAGTTAAACGATCTTGGGTACAAGCCGGGTTCGGGCTTCACAAAAATTAACCATGGTTTTATTATAGTAAAAGTTTATTAACCATGTTTTTTTTTTGGTTTTTTGGTTTTTTTTGGGAGAATTCATTACCATTTGTATAACCACAGTTTTACTACAAATACAATTGTTAAAGTATGGTTAGTGTAGCAAAATCATGGTTAACCATATATTAACCAAGGTTTTTGGTTTTATTTAGTAAAACCATGGTTAATTTTTGTAAGTGCCGTTCAGACCTCTACCGCCAAGCACAAAAGTGAAACTCCACCTATCATCATGATGTATTGTTACACCCCTACCACCTATATCAACCAAAAACACATAAATAACACATATTTTCAACATTTACTTTCCTTATACAGTTACTCATTCAGTTGGAGTTCACATAACTTTAAGTGCAATGCACTTTCAGTAATATTTTGAGAATTTGAGTAGGGTGAACTTGTTTCACTTAGTAAATTTGACTTTGTTTTTACATTGATGGCTTCATAAAAAGTGAGTGAAGTGACATGTGGCCAAGTATGGTGACCCATACTCGGAATTTGTGCTCTGCATTTAACCCATCCAAGTGCACACACACACCGTGAACACACACACACCGTGAACACACACCCGGAGCAGTGGGCAGCCATTGCTGCGGCGCCCGGGGAGCAGTTGGGGGTACGGCGCCTTGCTCAAGGGTCTCACCTCAGTCTTGGTATTGAAGGTGGGGAGAGCGCTGGACATTCACTCCCCTCACCAACAATCCCTGCCGGACCTGAGACTCGAACCCATGACCTTTGGGTTACAAGTCCGACTCTCTATCCATTAGGCCACGACATGCATACTGTGATCATATCACAGTATGCATGCAGTCTGTTGCGTTTAGACATGCTGGTTGTCCTTGCTGTATCTAAGATCAAATTTGACATCTTGAGTAGCATTGATAGAACATAATGTTCTGTGAGAAATCATGGAACTCTACATTACAGGTTCTTCAAGACGTGCTACCTTGCAGGAAAATTATAAAATGTATACAACACAGAACTGTTATTTCAGGATAAATGAATAAGATTGAAATGGAAAGTGTCTCACCTGAGGAATCGGCCATGTTTTTGTTTTTTTTTAAATGGTAATGCGTCCAACTGTAAGGTATCTAAAAAATATGACACGAGATGTGATGCAAGTAGAATCAACAATTAGAATTGTTTACAACTTGAGGGTGGATTTACAATCCTCTTCTCTTATGTTATGAAATCAGTAGGTAATCAGATAAACAGTCTTTTTAATTTAGTACATCTGTTCAGATAATGTTACTGATAATGTCTTTTTCCAAACTTTTAGTTTTAGCTAAGATCATCACAGAACCATCACTGGTTGTGATCAATTATCCTATTGGTGCCTTGGACAGAAAATAAGGCAGCATTGCACTTCCTTATTTGTGGATCAGCCTAAGGCATTCAGTGGATCACAAATAGCTGCTGAACAAACTTTTTGGTTTTCGTTAATCAGGTTTTCTTGAGATAACTTCAGGTGTTCCCCAGGGTTCCATTTTGGGACCTGTTTTGTTGTCTATATTTATAAATGAAGTTGAAAAGTACATTCAAACTACACTACACCTGTATGCAGATTACTCTATTATTTATTCATAGGCTCCCTCCATAGTACAGGCATAGTACATAGTCCCTCCATAGTGTAATTTAATATAATTAGTTATTTCAGATTTGCGTTAAATTCTGAAATTGCATTTCACTGTTTTTATTCATTTTGATGAATTTGTGCAAGTGAAATGAGTAAATACATGCTCACATTTAATCCCGAACTACAATAACTATCATGTTCACACAGCACATACAACACATCTGCACTTTATTTCTCTCAATATGAGGACAGGAGAGCTGTCAGTCAATAAATATGAAAAAGTGTAATTTGTAAATTGAAAAAGTAATGCGTTACTTTACTAGTTAATTGAAAAAGTAATCTGATTATGTAACTCTTGTAACTTCTTTTTAAAACTGATTATACAAATGGTAAACAATCCATATAAAAAAAAAGGTTACTAAACTTTTGTTAATTTTTATTAATATTATTTTTGTAATGCTAGCTGGTGTAGCCTACTTAGGATAGCCACTACAATGTATATTTAAAGTAAATTGTGAATAGAAAATATAATACACTTACGGTATATTCTGTGTTCTCCTGAAAGACTTCAGCTTTCTTACGCTTACAGACAGCAGTATTTATAGCTCAAATCAGATATCATGTGGTGAATCAGGGATGGATTATGACTTGCAAAGGCCCTGGGGCCAATTACCTTCCACACACACCGTTCCCATTTCCATTGTTTCCCTTAATTGCACCAATTAAATTAGAAACAAAAAGAAACAAAAGCTGTTATTGGGGCGTTACGCCTTTCAAAAGGTACACCTTTGTATGTAAAGAGTGCATATTAGTAATTTAAAGGAACATATTAGTACCAAAAGTGTACATATATTACATATAATACATATTAGAACCTTTTTAAAGGGTACAGTCTCAGTAACAGCTTTTTTACCTTTTTTCTGAGAGTGTAGAATGGAAGTTGTAGTGATTATCATGAATATTCAAACCATTCTTAAATCACACTATATAGTTTCATAACGAACTGAAAATATTTCACAGAACTTTAACATTGTGTTTTGCGCCATTGCTTTGGCAAAGTATCTATCAAACTAACAGAAAATATCAAATTACAAAAGGATACGATTTTATAAAACATGTTTGAATTGCAGACTTTGTTCACATGATCAGATCACAATTTTTACATTTTAAATCATAAGTGTGCTAAAACATACTCTATTGCTCTATCTAGGCCCATTTTGTTGGATCATTTAGTATTTTAGCTAGAAGAAAATAGCTAATGTTGAAATTTTGTCTCACTTCAGCTTATAGAAAATGGGCAGTTGTACTGTAATAATAGTTATTTTTCCAGTAACTTTCACACAAAGACAGGAAAACAAAGAGTGTGTCACAGATCCCTTGTCTCCCAGACTCCATTTCCCATGATCCTCTTGTCTCCTCACCTGCACTCACTTCCCTTGCCAGCTCCCCATCAGCACTCATCATCTACACCTGGACTTTCTCATCAGCACTCCACATATATATGGACTCACTCCCTTCACTCCTTGTCTGTTCTTAAATGTTATATTGTAGTGTTTGGATGTTGTCTCTCTCCGTTGTGTTACTCCTTCGTGTAAATAAATACCCTTTGTTTGTGGAAGTCCGTTAACGCCTCTTCTCTGCAACACCAGCACGTAACAGAGTGGTTCAAACAAATAAAACAGTACGGGACAATAGCTATAAGTGGTTTTGGGACCTTCACATTCACATAGTGACATAAGCAGAAGAGGACAGACAAGGGAAGAAGTTAAATAACAAGTCTGTATTGCATATATATGTATAATTAATGTAATAACAATTACAATTTAAAATTATGTTTTTCTATTTTAATATACTTTAAAATATAATTTATTCCTGTGATCAAAGCTGAATTTTCAGCATAATTACTCCAGTCTTCAGTGTCACATGATCCTTCAGAAATCATTCTGATATGATGATATTATTATTAATGTTGAAAACAGTTGTGTTGCTTAATATTTTTTGGAACCTGTGATACCTTTTTCAGGATTCATTGATGAATAAAAGATTAAAAAGCATTTATTCAAAATGTAAATATTTTCTAACAATATAAATCTTTACTATCACTTTTTATCAATTTAACACGTCCGTGCAGAATAAAAGTATTAATTTCTTTAAAAAAAAATAAAGAAAAAAACAATTACTGACCCCGAACTTTTTGAACGGTAGTGTATATTGTTACAATAGATTTCTATTTTAAATAAATGCTGATATTTTTAAACTTTTTATTCATCAAAGAATCCTGAAAAAGTATCACAGGTTATGAAACATTAAGCAGCACAACAATGATTTCTGAAGGATCATGTGACACTGAAGACTGGAGTAATGATGCTGAAAATTCAGCTTTGATCACAGGAATAAATTATTTTTTAAAGTATATTAAAATAGAAAACCATAATTTTAAATTGTAAAAACATTTCACAATATTATTGTTTTTTTTCTGTATTTATAATGAAATAAATGTAGCCTTAATGAGCATAAGAGACTTTGTTCAAACAAACATTGAAAATAGTAATGTTCGCTGGCTGTAACACAGTGTTTCTTCTGCAGGTGATGTGGTGGAAAAGCAGGCTGATGAACAGAAGATCCGGGAAGAAAACGATGAAAGAGAACAGATGATGACAGACAGAAAACAAACCAGGAACAACAGGTAAGTATCTGAGGTGAGTCAAACTGGAAAAGGTCTGTGGAACTTCTCAGACGAGACCAGACAAAGATGAGAAGGGATTGGTGGCAGGTGTGGCGATGGCTTAGTGCAGGTGTGTGGGTAAGGAAGAATGTTGAGAAATGTAGGGCAGAGAGAGTGACTGTGACACATAGGGCCCAACAGTAACAGAAGCTGCAGGGAGCTTGTGCATGCTATATTCAAGCATAAATAAACATTTGTTTTCACTGTTGATGGGTTTCTGGGTTTCAGCACTCAAAGTCGAAATATTTTCAATAAAGCATCAACATCTAGACCTCTACCCTGGTGAACAAAGTATACTTTATTGTATTTCAAATATATTCCTTTTCAATAGAACATTGAAAAAATACACACACAAAAAAAATTTACCATCTTTAAATATATAAAAAGTATATTAGCATCACGCTTTTACCTATTTTCATAATACAACTTTTAACATACTTTAATTGTAATTTAGCATATTTTCTAAAAATATATTTTAGAAAAAATACAGTTAAATTGAAACTGTAAAGTGTAATTATTTGAACACTATCTTAAGTTATATTTTAAATGGTGTGTTCAAAATACATTTTAAGTTGTCGTAGGCACATTCGAGTTTACTCATTCATGCTTCGAATTCACTTCATTAATTGGGCATTTCTTTCACAAAAAGTGTTCAAATGTATGACTCGTGCCAATTTTAAATATATGCAGTGCACATTGGCTATTGTAATTGTGATTCAAGTCTAAATAATATGTTTAATAAGTTTACACGGGCAGAGAAGAATCATGTTACAATCATACACACAACTGACAATGTTGAGTTTTGATCCAAACCATCATTTGGGTTGAGATTGACATTTCAATGCCAGGTGTGTTTAATTAGAGCTGGAGATAAACTTGGGTGGAAAGATTGGACACTTTCCCATGGTGTTATTGAAGTGTAGATAAATAGATTAAATATACATAATTTAACAGTATATAAAAATATTATAATATATTTAGTGTTTGGCAATTTTTATAAAGTTAATCATATTGTGTTTAGCATATTAACATTCTTGAATGTGACTTGTCTCGCTCTTAAGTAATATCATGCTTTCTTTTTCTTCAGATTTCAGAGAACCCAAAGGAATGATGCAAGCCAGATTTTGAAAACTTGAGCCACTTGTAGTTATGATGACATAAGACAATGCTATTTCTAAAGGATGTAATGCTTTTTTCCTTTTTGCCCCACTCTTAAAGCATATAATTTTCTCTTTGTCATTGATTGAGTTAAACTGTCACATACAATAAACAGAATCAACTGCTGGAAAGGTGTCATTTATGTTTTTAAAGGTTTTCCTAAAACTTTGAAATGGTCAGAAATTTGTTGACGCACCACTGAAGTGTAGCTGAAATATTAATGTTGTTCAGAACCTTATTTTATGTTGACATTTCAGTTCAATCAACATCACATTTGCATTGATCAAACAATATTATGTCCAAAATAATGATTATTTTTGTTCATTTCAATATTGATTCAACATCAGTGCTGTAGAATCAACATCATAGTGTAACGTTGATTCAACAATATTACCATTGATTATTTTTGTAAATTTCAATGTTGCTTCAACATCAGTGATGTAGAATCAATCATAGTATAATGTTGATTTAATAGCATTACCATTGATTTTTTGTTCACCATTGCTACAACATTAAATGCAAATGTGATATTGAACCAACATCATCTCATAATGCTGATTCAGCGATATCATCATTGATTTTTTTGATGAAATCTCAACATTGTTTCAACATTAAAGGTGCTCTAAGCGAATCTGGGTGGAGTAACTTCCTTTTGACGTTCGAAGTGTTGTCAAACAAAACAGAGGCTAGCTAGACCCTCCCTCCTCCTCCTCCTCCCCCTCCCCTCCGTGCTTCCTGAAACAGTCATGAACGCGCATTTAAAATGTAAGTAGCTTGCGTATTGACGCTGCTTGTCGGTTATTGGCTGGAGCATGTTTATTATGTTTAGTGGTCCAGGCTGCACCAGTTTGTTTTTGTTGCCGTTTTTGGAGCTTGTGGCGACTACAGACACCGCGTTTTTTTTACAGTGTGTTCACTAGCTACACTAGCTAGCTAGCGGATGGTGAGGAGATGTTTGCTGTATGTGACAAAAAATGTTTTGGCCTAAAAACGCGTGACATCGCTTAGAGCGCCTTTAACTGAGGGTGCAAGAGTGATACTGAAGCAACATCACTTTGTAACTTTAGTTCAAAACAGTTAGCGTTGACACATAAATACTGACTCAACATTGTTTCAATGATTACATGCCATCTGGGATGGATAAACAAGCCAACAAAGCATCCTGGAGGTGTCATTACTTTATTTCACTAGTTCTCACAGTTATCTGGCGGGGGCATGTAATATTTCAACACTAGTCAAGTCAAGTACTTTATTGTCATTGTGTAACACAACGAAATTTATCTTGTGCCAACCCCAAGGTGCATTAAGAAGACAATATAAATGACTAACAACATCTAATTACAATAGTTAAAAAAACATGAAATAGTTACTAATAAATAGTTAATGATATCATACAATAGACAATACTATAAAAAAAACAATAACACATCAGAATATGTTGTAAAGCATGATTTGGTTAGAGAATGAGCTTATCCAGCCATCTGTGCTTGTTCTTTTGAGACCCTTTGAAATAATAAAGTAATAAGAAATCCAGTATGGTCTGTCAGCAGAAATCAGCGCGGGGCAGCTCTCACTCTGAATGACATTACAGAAACTAGTTGTCCAGTCCGGTTCGGCTCGCACAGCAGGGCTTTGCCTGAACATTTATGGGTGTGTGAGTTGGTTTAATGATGTTGTCACTGCTGCAAACTCCCATATATACAAATAATCATTTGAAAAAATTTAATTTTCGTGCAGGCAGTAGGCCCCTGGACTTCAGCCCATGGAAGCCCTTGTGTTAATGCGCCCCTGCACCTACGTAACGTTGATCTTTGACATTAGGTTATCCTCCGGGGATTCGATATGACCTATGACCAAAGCATTTTTGAAATAGTGATGTTGGCCTACGGACCTTTGGCTGTCTTCTGGTGATCAAATTGAACATGGATTGTTTTTTAACTTTTGCACGGCATATTTGAGTTCCTCAAGTTTGTTTATGACTGCAGATATCGGGTCAGATCTGTAGGCCACGTGTGCTGGCATCTCATGGGCATTTTATGAGGATCTCATCTCTATTTCTATGTGCAAGTGACGAAAAATAAGATTCTAATGAAGAAACAGTCACATCAAAATAAAAGAATATGCATGGTTTATTTTGTGGATCAGATTATGTACACGCACACAAACACACAACTGGATGTATAGTGTATAATAAAGGGAATAATAGTCTTCTTTTAAAGAAGATTGTAATAAATAAATACTACTCTGAATAATAACAAACAATACATAACTCACAATAGTTAGATATCTTGACTTGAAGCACGTTTGGGGGCATACTCTTCTTGTCCACTTTGTCCAAAAAACTCCTACATTTAGCTATAATGTTAGTGACCTCTTGTTGGTATCTCTTTGTTCATAGCATTTGGTTGCATTAATAAAATGATGCATTAAACCATCATTTAATTTACATACTATATTTTCCTAGTTTAGATATAAATTTTAGTAACTGTTTGTTATTATTCAGAGTGTTATAATTGTATTTATAACAATCTTCTAGGACAACGACCTACCTAGGCACAAATGGCCGTTAGGCAGGACTGTATAAACTACGGATGCCCAACCTTGTTCCTGCAGATCTAACTACCTGTAAAGTCTACCTCCAACCCTGATAAAGCACACCTGAGTCAGCTAATTAAGATCTTCAGGAGCACTTGATAATTACAGACAGGTGTGTTAAACAGGGCTGGAGCAGGAAAATAGATCTCCAGGAACAGGGTTGGGCACCACTTGTATAAACAAACACAATGGACTTGTAACGTCCGGAGAGATCAGGCTGAGGCATGGATCTAAGTGCAGGGGTTTTAATTAAAAAACAAGTAAACAAACAATAAACAACATAGAGAACTAAGAACAAAAGAAAACAGAGAACAAGGACCATCACATTTCAACAACTGACAGAGAACAGGCGAAACACAAGGACTTTATACACACAGGAGCAAACAAGGGGAGCAAAGATGTGGATGCGATTGAAATTCCCATGTTTTGAATATCAGATATTCAATATCAAGATATTGAATATCTGGTTAAATACAGGAACAACAGAAGAAACACGTCATCCTAGCAATCACAGAATCTGACCAATGAGAATAAAGGTTGTCATCATCAACGCTTTCGCAGCCGACTTTGAGCAACTGCAGCGCGTGACCCAGGCGGCTGGTCTCGTTTTGCTCTCGTGGTGCTTTGATGCCAAATGTGATCATAAGGCAGCTGCAGCGCCGATCAAAGTCAGACACATTTTCTAACCAAAATGCGCTGCTTTTAAAAACCTGACAATTAGCAATCCTATTGTTCAAAATTCTATTAAAATATGTGTTCAGTTTCGAAAACACTTTGGTCCAAGTGGATGCTGCACACTGGTGGTGGATGAGGAGAAACCCCTGATATGATTGTAAAGCGCTTTGGGTGTACAGTTGTACATAGGAAAGCGCTATACAAATGCCTCATTCTTCTTCTTCTTCTTCTTCTTCTTCTTATAAGGATGAGTTTGTTAACTCCAATGGCATCTAATAACTTTTTCCCGCCATCAATGCTGGATGCTGCATTTCATGGGTGGCAGCGGCAGGGACCGAAATTTTGTAATGATTTATTTCTGAACAACAAATTTGCATCCCTTCAGCAGTTGTCTGATAAATATAATCTACCAGCTTCTAATTTTTTTTTGATATTTACAGGTCCGGCACTTTATTTCAGGTTCCATCCCGGGGTTCCCTGCCAAGCCTCCTAATAATGTGATGGATGATGTGATGATCTTTAACCCCACCAAAAAAAAAAAGGCTATTTCCACAATTCTCGGTTTGATTTCACGTTTAGACTCCCCTTCTATGTTTGTTATTAAGAGGTCCTGGGAGCAGGATCTACTAATTAACATCAGTGAATCAGATTGGGACGACGTTTTAAGGAAGATTCATTCATCCTCAATATGTGTGAAACACTGTCTTATTCAGTTTAAAGTGGTTCATCGGGTACATCTTCACAAATCGAAACTAGCCAAGATTTATCCTCAACTTGACCCTACCTGTGATCGGTGTAAATCAGCAGAGGCCACTCTAATTCACATGCTCTGGTTTTGTCCTAAACTACAACAATTTTGGGGAGGTATCTGTGAAGCACTGACTTGGAGTCAAAATAACACTGAATCCATTATTATTTATTTTCGGGGTCAATACTGAGGGTTTAGCATTGCCTGCTGGGGGTCAGAGGCTCATTTTTTTTCAACTTTGCCGGCTCGACTCTTGATGCTTTTGAAATGGAAGGATGCTGCCCCGCCCATGGTGTCACATTGGATCAAAGATGTGTTGTTTCTTCTAAAACTGGAGAGGATTAGATTTGTCTTGAGGGGTTCAGAAAAGACATTTAATCAGGCTTGGAGGCCTTTCTTAAACATTTTTGATCAACCATCTACAAAGGTGCAAGAGTAACTTAGTTTTGTATAGTATGTTCTGGCTGACTTTATCACTGTGGGTCAGTTCTTTTTGTTCATTTGTATTTTTGTGTGTGTGTATGATTGACAGCGGGCACAGGGGATTGTGTTTTTGTGGGAGGGTTCCTAATTGTGTTTTGTTTTTGCATGTAAAAATTTAAAATTCAATAAATATATTAAACACCAAAATGCGTTGCTTTTGTCTGATCTCTGCATCATGTAGTTGAACAAGCCTAAGGACTAAAGACTGAGGCAGATCGAGAAGCCAGGACTGAGCAGGCTTGACAGGTGGCCAGGGCGGAGCAGGCTGGGTGGCGCAGTTAGTGCAAATGTTCAGGGCAGAGCAGGCTTGACTGATGGCCCGGGGCGAAGCAGGCTTGACAGGTGGCCAGGGCAGAGCAGGCTGGGTGGCGCAGTTAGTGCAAACGGTCAGGGCAGAGTAGGCTTGACAGGTGGCTAGGGCGGAGCAGTTGGAGACCATCATGGCGGAGCAGATGACCACCATAGCTGGGCAGATCGGGCTGAACGGATCAGACTTAGGAACAGGAGAAATGCTCTGAATTATGTGCAACAGTCTTATTCAAAGCCACAGTGAAGGACGATACACACAGCAGCAGGGCGAAGTCCAAATACTGTGCCAGGGCCAGCTGGGACCTCCCCCTGGCATCTGTTGGCCGATGTCATCGTCTAGCCTGCTAAAGACAATCGGTCAGTTGTTCTGTAACGTCCCGAGAGAGCAGGCTCACGCATGGATCTTAGTGCAGGGGTTTTAATAAAATAAAAAAAGTAATCAAACAATAAACTATGAACAAAAGAAAACAGAGAACAAGGACCATCGCATTTCAACAACAGACAGAGAACAGGAGAAACACAAGGGCTATATACACACAGGAGCAAACTAGGTAACGAGGAACAAGATACACCTGGGGATCAATCAGAGAACTAATCAACATGAAAAAAACTACAATGACCAACAAACATGGCACTAGGACAGGGAGTAACACAAGACCGGGGCAAACAGGTTGGGATCATGACAGGACTTGTGAGGAGAGTTAGGGTTTGTCTTGTTGATAAAAAATCTTGGAGACAAGGGAGTGTGTCTTGGTAAACCTTAATTGAACATCCTATTCTGCTATTGGAGATTTATTAAAGCTTTTCTCTTTTTTTCTCCTTTTTTTGTTTCCTTAACTCTATATATTTATACAGGAGATTTTGTGTTGTTGTTTTAAGTGTTATTGTAATTTTGAAACAATTTGTGTATTATGACTGATAGTGTGTGTGTGTGTGTGTGTGTGTGCGTGTGCGCACTTGTGAAGGGTGCAGCCTGCAATTTGTGATGGTTTTTCTTTTTCTTTTCTTTTTTACCTTATATTATACATCTCACTAAAAGGGTTTTAATGTAGATTATCATTAATTAGTAATTGTAAGATGTGAACTGCTTTATTGTCATGTCGTTTACTGCATAGGTTTCATGCAGTGTTTGTTTTTATCAAGCTCTAATAGTGTTTTACATGAGTGTCAATTGACCTGGAGTATTGACTATACTCTTGACTTTAATGTGTAAGTTGCTCTTTGGCTGCTGTAACTGAGTGTTTGTGAAACACATTTGTTATGGCATGAATATCAAGAGAATGTATGTTCAGATGCTGATGGTTAAGTCATGATAATGAGAGTCATCATTTAGTGATCTGCTTGATCTTTTTCAGAGTTGTACAACTAATACTGCTTAACATCAGAGATTAAACTCTGAATAAGATCAGTGAACCAGGTCACTAAATGATGACTTTCATCATCATCATCATCATCATCATCACATACATTCTCTTCTCATTCATGCCATAACAAATGTGTTTCATAAAAACTCCGTTACATCAGCCAAAGAACAACTGACACATTAAAGTCAAGAACCCAATTAAAACCAACACTCATCTCAAAGATGGTAACTTCAAATGACTCTCAATAAATCAACATCTAAACCTCTGTTAATTCTCATAAGAACTGCTGTAGATGTCTGACAGAAATAAAGTCAGTCTGGTTAGTAATAAGTAAAGCTGGTAATGTTTTGTTTAGGTTGTAGAGATGTTTACTCAGCTCTTGAGAGATTAAATGTCTTTTATCTTCAGTTGATTTCATCTAAGGCTGTAGTTCTTGTGTTTCTCTTTTCTTCAGTGATTCTGCTTGTTAACAGCAGGTGTTTATCATCTGGAAGCCGCTCCTTAGGAGGGGGGCTATGTCATGAACACCAGCTTGAGTGCGCTTGATAGCCACCAGAGGGCACTCCACCCAGGACTACTACCTCTATTATAGACTCCATTTCCCACAACCCACTGCTCGGACTCATCAGCCATGATTACATTCAGCTGTTGTTCAATTTACTTGTTAGTGTCTGTCTATATAAACCTGGTTCTTTCAGTCATTCATCACTAGGTCTTGCGTCACTGTTTTGTACTGCACCTCTGAGCTTTTTTTTTATCTTGTCTCCCTGTGTCTTGGTTTTTTGTGTTTTGCATCATCTCTGGTTTTCCCTGTTTTGCCTATGTCCTGGAATTTATCATCATATCATGTTTGGATTGCTCACCGGTGTTTTGGACCTTGCCTGGCTTTTTGATGACGATTGTGGATTAACCTTTAAATAAATTGACTGCCATTTGTGTCTCGGAGCAGTTATTACAGTTAATAACTTTTAATGTTTGTCGAGTGTTGAGGTTTCCACTTTGGATTCTGGAAACAAAGTTAGGCTGACTAGTTTCAGAGTTTTGAGATGGCAAGGAAAGACAATGTAAAACTCTGAAATGACCAGTCATATATTTTCTGCTGTGTTTTAGAGAAGGTCATATTGTCTCCACTACTGTTGTTAAAATAACCACATCATCTGCATCTTTTTTATTATTGTTATTATTAATAGAATCATAATCATAAATGCCCCTAAACAATTGTGGCGTGTAGACTACTACAAACCCAGTGTTTTGATGCGCCGCTCATTTTAAACCGTAGAAACTAAAATGATGGTGTGTCTCGTGGAGTCACGGTACTGATGTACACTGAAACATTAGAAATCACTTTTGGAATGATTAAGCTACAATGAAATGCTTAATGTCTTTTGTCTTTATTGAGTGATCTAGATAGATCTATAAACCACAATGAAATGCAAAGCAATTTTAACAGAAATCGCATACAACTGAGAAATACATTTTTAACATCAACTCACTAAAGAAAATATACATGGAACTGTAATTGAACGTGCAAGAACAGTTGTAAAGATTACAAACCATAACAAAAATCAATATAACTGTATTGTATGTAATATGTATATGCCTTATTAAGACATTTAAAGTGTTAAAGGAAGCATCAGATCTCTGTCTGTCACTCTTTGGACGAGCCCTGAGGATTGATTTTCCTCAGCTTCTCCGTGATAGACTCATACTGCTTATTCCATTCATCCCCTGAGAGTGAAGACGGATTGATCTCCTGTAATTTATATACACTTATTCTGAATGCTGAAGATGATCTGTGCGTTCTGACAGCTTTCACCAAATCTCTGCCAGACCTGAAAGATTAAAGACAGCATTAACCACAACACATTCACTAAAAATACAAAATCGACAAACTCATGATGGAAGAGTCTGTAAAAGTTACTTTAACTCAAAATAATTAAAACAATTTAAACTTTAATAGTGATCTGCACAGATATATATTTTATAATAAACACTGTAATATTCCACAAAGAAGAATCATGGACTTCATGGTGACTTTAAGGGTTAGTTCACCCAAAAATTTAAATGATGTCGTTCCAAACCCGTAAGATCTTCGTTCATCTTTGGAACACAAATGAAGATATTTTAATGAAATCTGAGAGCTTTCTGTTCCTCCAGACTATCACTTTAAACGTTATGAAGTGACGCACACAAAGCAGTCGCATCTCTTCATATAGTAGAGGTTAAACCACTGGAGGCACATTCAATGATGTCTTTACTACTACTACTAAAGTGCTCGTTGCGTAACTGTCGATGGAGGGACTGAAAGCTCTCAGATTTCATTAAAAAGATCTTCATTTGTGTTCCGAAGATGAACGAAAGTCTCACGGGTTTGGAACGACATGAGGGCGAGTATTTAGAAACTGAATTTAAGTTCTGTTGAATTTGGTGGAAATTATTCTCTATATGGGGAAGCAGTGATTGAATATGTGGCCGCTGATGCCATGGAAATAATAATTATAATAAAATAATATGTGCTATATCAGTGTTGTGGTTTCATTGACAGTAGTAAGATAAAAATGCATGTGCAGGTAATAACTCACAATGATTATTAGACATGTTTACTGAGTTTGCAATGCTCTCCACTTTGGATTTTGGAAAATTAGTTGTAAATAGTTGTAAACACATGCTGAAACACGGGCAAGGACAGAATTTACTGTAGATTTCTATAAAGTTATCATTATAATGTAATGTTTATGGCAGATCTGTGCTTTATTTTCATCTACATGATTAAGTGATTCCGTAAATCGCCTGCAGTGTTTTCTTAGCCATTATATGAATTATGCCATTGAACAAATATGACGAAAAAAGCACTGCTGCATTATTATAACATCGTTATTTTTATTTTTTTAAAGAAACATCTAAAAGCAATATTGCCATCTCAAATAACTCAGTCAATATCGGGCATTGCATTTGAGCATGAAACTAAACACTGATATGCAGCGCATTCAGCATCTCAATAAATGTTGATTCCCGACCCAACGCATCCTGAATTAGATTAATCAAATGTAGCTTTTACAACTTTCATCTGCACAAGGTTTGCGAATGCAATCGTGAGCATATTTTCATCTATCTTGTCAAAGTGAAACTAGACATCACTACGTGACTTCGAGGTCATTCTCTCTCCTCAGATAGCAACTTTGTGCCGGCACAGATCCGGCCCACATCTGGCACATGTGGAATGATGATCTGGGAATGATGGCATTTGGGCGGACCGCTCCTGTTTGCCAGATCTGGGCCACAAGCAGGCCATAGCAATGCCGCATGTCAGCCAAGAGTAAAGAAATAAACCAGACCTTATCTGATCCACAAAATATTATAAAATATATTTCCTCTAAGGCTGTGACTGAAGAAAGTTGTAGTTCTTGTGTTTCAAAGCTGGAGTATCTGATCAGAAAACAAGCTATTGAAACATATCTGCTCTTTAGATCCTCTGAGGATGTTCTGGTGGAGGTGAGGCATAATTCATCATGTTCTGTTTTATTTTTTTTTTATCATTATTGGGATGTTGTGTACATACACTGCCAACACACATTTATATCCGAACACCATGTAAAAGGGAATTTTGCATCCGACATCCTTCAGGAGCATCAGAGAATGTTTGAACCTTTTTTAATAGTTGAGTTTGAGTCCCTCAATTGTCCTCAGTGTGAAAAGACGGATCTCAAAATCATTCAGTCACTGCTGGAAATGGTTCAAATATGCAAAATATGCAGGAAAACTGAAGAATTTTCGGGACCTGGAGGATTTTTCTGAAGAACAGAGTTCAGTTTAACTGCTCAGAACAAACAAGAGACTCATGAACAACATCACAAAACACAAAAACAGTCGTGGATCATCAGGTAACCACACACAGTGTTGAGAGATTCACTGAAAATTGGACTTGAGTTTGAGTACCCCAACTCTAATCATATCAGATAATGATATAGATGTGATTGGTAAAATATACAGGCGCCCATAATGACATTTACAATTACTGTTTAATTTACAAATATATCAATAATAGTTATATATTCAATCATGCTAACATATTTTACAATGTCAGGTGTAGAATGCAGAGCAAGCTAGAGCAGGAGTCAGATGCAGAAAAGTAGAAAAGAAAAAATATGAATATTGTGAGTAAATTGTAAAAAAACAAAAAATAAATTGGTTCACTTACAGTGTATTCGGTGTTCTCCTGAAAGCAGTCTTCAACTGAGTGTCACACTTCCAGACAGCAGTACTTATATCAGAGCCATGGGTGGAGTATAATCTCTAGCTCCGCCTCTCTCCACCTACTGTGGGCATGATGGGTGGAGCCACACCTTAACCCCGCCCATAACCCTCCTCTCATTTTGCTCTGCAGCGAACACTACTTGGCTCAAATGATAAGTCACGTGATTACAAAGAAGGAATTATCCTTTTTTATTTATTTTTTTACAATAGGACAGTGAATATTTATCCTACATATATAACTAGACTATGACTATACTAACTAGACTATAAGACTATACAAATCTGC
>RJVU01071319.1:0-42264 GCA_003731715.1 Anabarilius grahami
AGTAATCATTAATTAATGGTTTAGTTCTTCATGAGTCATACATTAACACACAATTATTTGTGCATTAGTTAAGCATGAATTAATGCATATTAGTGTACACGTATTGTAAAGTGTTACCGTTTGTCTCAGCAGCTTTGTGAATAGGTTTTAAGAGAAAACTTTAATCTAAGAACTTTTACTGCCATATAGATGAACTCTTAAGATAAAATGTTTTGTGAATACGGCCCCAGAGACACAGGAACAAATAATGTTAAAAAAATGATCAATGATGTCATCTTTATTAATATGTTTGATCATTGTCTCTGTGACTTTGCCAGACTTGAGAGGAAGTGCTGATTTGCATCATTTTGTTAAAAAAATGTGTGTATGGTATCTTCAATTATATCCACAATCTTTTTAAACTGAGCAGCTGTTTCTCTCATCTGAAGAATAAATTTTAGTGTTTCTGATTTGATTTCTTCTTCTTTTCTCTTATCTGCTGGTTGATTCATTTCAGAGAGCTCTGCTGAATCTTGAACAATACAGTAAGCATCAAGAGCAAGAAACAGAGCAGAGAGCCCGCCAGTGATCGCTGCTGATGTACGGATAGCTTTGGCAGACTCTGCAGTTGCACGCACAGCTTTAGCAGCCTGTGCAGATCCACGCATAGCTTTTACAGCTTTTACATACACACGGATTTCTTTTGCAGCTTCTGCACACGTTTTACCAATGTCAGCCACATTAGCTACTTTTGCAATCTTTAATACGTCTACAACACCTCTTTCTGCTCTCTGAATTTCATGGTTATTTAATGTCTTCTTCACCAATTCAATGTCCTCTGTGATGTTATTAATTTTACTGAGAAGCTTCACCATTGGCTTGACTGTGTTCTGGAAATCATCAATGATTTTCTCAATAGTCTCACGCAGGTTTTTCTGCTTGATCATGTTAGTGATGTTAGATGTTGCACCTGTTACTCCTCCAGCAACTCCAGCAGCAACACCAACACCAGTGAGAGCCAAAGAAGCTCCAAATGTGAACGGGGCCAACACCAGACCTGCTACTGCTGCGATTCCTCCAACTGCTCCAATGGATGATCCTACCAAACTGCCCACTGTAGAGTTCTTGTGCACAGATTCAACTTCATCAGTGATGTCATTCAGCTCCTTTATTTTACGATTGAGAGTTTGATGATTTCTGTCAAATTGCGACTTCAGTTCTTCAATGCTTCTTTTCAATTTAAGATTCAAGTTTCCTGAAATATCAAACATTTTATCAGGATCAGTATTTGAAATTTGTTTTGAGTGCTTTATATTTGCCTTAAGGATTGAACATACACCACGTTCCAAATTATTATGCAAGTGACATATCCGTAAGATTTCAGTACAATAAATATTCAGATTTTAGCTTTTCTAAGAAAATGTTTGTTTGTTTATTTATCCATGTCTTTTTAGATAACTGGTATCAATCTCAGACAAAACAATTAGTCAGATCTATGAAAACCCTACTAAGAGGTTGTTCCACATTATTAAGCAAGTCACAGTTCTCATGGAATATGGGGAGCAAGAAAGATCTTTCTGAAGATTAAAAGCATGAAATGGTGCAATGATGTGCAAAAGTTATGAAAACAACTAATATTGTGTGAAACTGAATAAGGATTATCAAATTATCATAAGATTATGATTTAGAGCACAGCAGAACTCGGTCAGATAAAGTCTTATTAAGGAAAGTTCCTGTCAAAAAAATTAATTGTATTAAAAGGGCAGTTATAAAAAAAGCCAGTGTTGAGCAGCAAACAGGTATTTGAAGCTTCTGGTGTCTCTGGAGTCTTGAGATCTTCTCCATGCAGGCTGGCAGTTGTGCGTAAAGATGCATTTCAGCCACTCCAAACCAAACCTCACAAAGAGAAACATTTACAGTGGGTGTAGAAATACATTTTCAAACAGTTTTATTGCTGTGGTGTTTTTTTGCAGCATGGGATAGTGCATAGTGCATTGTATATCAGAAGGCACCATCCTCCTTTTTATACCATAACTGAAAATGGCCAGTTATGAACTCAACATATCTTGCATAAATTATTTTAATACACTCAGAGACCCTAAAGGGACCTTCCATCTCACTTCCCAAAATTCCCAACCTGGTCTCATGACGAAAACGTACCCGTGGGCACGTTTTCGCGAGTCGCGAAATTCGTACCAATGAGTACATATCGTTGCGGTTTCGCTGCGAAATGTCCACTGAGCGGCGCCAAAAGCGTGTTCCTTTTTTTTTTTTTTTTTGCCGGAGCAGATAATAGGGTGAATGCGGTACGTTTCTATGACGTTGGCTTTTTAGATGAATCGGCGCGGTTCTTGATTTGACATTTGCGCTCGGTTGCGTTTTTAAAATAAACCACCAACGCTACGCCTAAACCTACCCGATAGCGTTAACAAAAGCAAACGTGACGTAAAAAGCGTCCGCGAACGTTTTTCAGCTCGTTTAGATCTCTCTCTTTTTTTTTTTTTTGCCCCAGTCACTCGCCTTTCGTGGGATTCGTACCCAGGCAGGGAGGGAGTCGACTCCTCGTCGTAAGTCCAACTCCGTATCGGCCGAGCTACCGGGCAAGCTTGGTTACGGCCAAAAAAAGCGAAACGCGTAGAGCCGGAAAGTACAAAGTACGTTCGTTTACAAATCGGGCACTCCGGTAAGAAGCGTTTCGAAGTGGTGACATGATATTGCACGAGGAGACGTCAAAACGAGTCTTTACGAATCCATAATCCGACCCCGGCCGTCGTCGAAACCGCGTGTGAAAACGAGCAAAAGCGCCTATCGACGTTTTACCGGCCTCTAGCATTCGTTTCTGTCGGAAACTGCAGCGAGATGTACTCGTCGGTACGTAATTTTGTGTCTCGCGAAAACGTGCCCACGGGTACGTCTCTCCTATGAGACCAGGTTGAAAATTCCAGCCCAAATCATCACCCGCCAGCTCCCTGTTGACGTCACAGTCTTGTTGGAATGTGATGGCCATTCACCAACCATCCAGAAATCCATCCATTTAGACCATCAATTGTAGTATGGCATTAGTTAGTGAATATAACTATTTAAAAATGAGTCTTCATGTATTTCTAAACATGCTGTCTCGCTCTGGTCGACGTGTGTGCACGCACCCTTCTGAGAGAAGTGCCTGTACTAGGAATTCCGCCAACGTTTACGTCACTCAGGCCATTGCTCGGAAAAAAAAAACAGAAGTTTGTGAGGATTTGGAAGAGAATTTTTGGCACAGAAATACTCCGTCATACGTCCAACTCGTGTTTTGAAAATCTGGCCATGTTTAGCATGAGAACCACTCGGTACCACTTTTAGCATAGCTTAGCATAGTTCATTGAATCTGATTAGACCGTTAGCATCTCGCTCAAAAATGACCAAAGAGTTTCGATATTTTTCTATTTAAAACTTGACTCTTCTGTAGTTACATCGTGTACTAAGACCAACGGAAAATGAAAAGTTTTCTAGGCTGATATGGCTAGGAACTATACTCTCATTCCAGCGTAATAATCAAGGAACTTTGCTGCCGTACCATGGGTGCAGCAGGTGCAATGATATTACGCAGCGCCTGTGATCCCGTTTGCACAGAGAGCGTGCCTTGCAACCATGGAGACATTTGTGAGAGATGCTACATAAGAGATGAGATGCTGTCAAATCAAGATGGCGCTGCGGATGGCCGCCTCGGTTTGTAGCGTCTTGGTACTTTTGTTATTTTTGTTTGTTTGTCCTGTTTTGAGTAACTTTTTTCCGATCAGCTTTACTAGGGACGAACTCCTAGATATCAGAAACAACACACCAAATAACTTTTTGCCGACTTTTGAACATTCAGACTTTTTACTGGACATTCTGGTTGGAGGAGCTGCGATTGTATACAAGCGATCCCATGAAATTCCGACAGCGCGGGTTTAGGACTCTGCTGCCGAGTATTCATCTAGCGAATCTCCGCTCCCTAGCAAATAAAACAGACGAACTGCTTCTCCTCACCCGCACGAACACGGACTTTTCAAACTCTGCTGCACTTTGCTTCATGGAAACCTGGCTGAAAGGAGCCATCCCGAACAGCGCGCTTCATCTGCCGGGCTTCCAGCTGTTCAGAGCGGATCGCCTCACCGAGTCGTCGGGGAAAACGAAAGGCGGTGGATTATGTTTTTATATCAACGAAGGCTGGTGTACAGACGTGACAGTGTTAAAGGAGATGTGCTGCCCTAATTTGGAGGCTCTCTTCATTAACTGTAAGCCTTTTTATTCACCGCGGGAGTTTTCTTTGTTTATTCTGGTGAGTGTTTACATTCCTCCTGATGCCTGCGTGAGCGCGGCGCTCGAACAGCTGGCCGATCAGATCACACACACAGAGCAGTGTTACCCAAACACTTTCATTATCATTAGCGGTGATTTCAATAAAGCTAATCTCACCCGTGAACTGCCTAAATACAGACAGCACATCACATGCCCCACCAGGGACAGTAACATACTGGACCATTGCTACACTGCTTTAAAGAATGCATACCACTCTGTCCCCAGAGCTGCTTTGGGACTCTCTGATCACTTGTTTGGATCATCTTCTACCAGCCTACAAGCAGAAACTGAAATCTGCTAAGCCTTTGGTAAGAACTGTAAAGAAATGGACCAGCGAAACAGAGCGGGCTTTACAAGCCGGTTTCGACTGCACTGATTGGAGTGTTTTTGAGGCTGCAGCCACTGATCTGGATGAGCTCACTGACACAGTGACATCCTACATCAGTTTCTGTGAGGACATGTGTGTTCCCAACAGGACTTATTTAACATTTAACAACGACAAACCTTGGTTTACTGCAAAACTCAGACAGCTTCGCCAGGCCAAAGAGGATGCATACAGGAGCGGGGACAAAGTCTTGTACAAACAGGCCAAATACACACTGAATAAGGAGATCAGTGTAGCAAAGAGAAGCTATGCTAAGAAGCTAGAACACCAGCTTTCAGCTACTGACCCAGCATCAGTGTGGAAGGGCCTGAAAACCATCACCAGCTACAAGACCCCATCCCCCAGCACTGTGGAGAACCAACATTTGGCCAACGAGCTGAATACATTTTACTGCAGGTTTGAAAGACCTGGTCTCACACCCCACACCCGCTCTGACCGGCTCACCACACAGCCATCAACACCCTCACCCCTCTCCCTCCCCCCTCCTGCTTCTCAACCTGCACTTCAGATCAGTGAGAGGGATGTATGCAGAGTCTTCAGGAAACAGAAGATAAGGAAAGCCAAAGGCCCAGACGGTGTTTCACCAGCCTGTCTCAAAGCCTGTGCTGCCCAGCTGTCATCCATCTTCACACTGATCTTCAACAGATCACTGGAGCTGTGTGAAGTCCCCTCCTGCTTTAAACACTCCACCATCATCCCTGTACCCAAGAAACCAAAAATCACAGGACTAAATGACTACAGACCTGTTGCTTTGACGTCTGTGGTCATGAAGTCATTTGAGAGACTGGTGCTGGCCTACCTGAAGGACATCACTGGACCCCTGCTGGACCCCCTGCAGTTTGCTTATCGTGCAAACAGGTCTGTGGATGATGCAGTCAATATGGGACTGCATTATATCCTACAACATCTGGACAAACCAGGAACTTATGCAAGGATCCTGTTTGTGGACTTCAGTTCGGCTTTCAACACCATAATCCCGGATACCCTCCTGAATAAACTGACCCAGCTCTCTGTACCCACCTTCATCTGTCAGTGGATCACCAGGTTCCTGACAGACAGGCAGCAGCTAGTGAGGCTGGGAAAACTCACATCCAGCACCCGCACCATCAGCACTGGAGCTCCTCAGGGCTGTGTCCTCTCCCCACTGCTCTTCTCCCTGTACACAAATGACTGCACCTCTACAGACCCCTCTGTCAAGCTCCTGAAGTTCGCAGACGACACCACAGTCATTGGCCTTATCCGGGACGGAGACGAGTCTGCTTACAGACTGGAGGTTGAACAGCTGGCTGTCTGGTGCAGTCACAATAACCTGGAGCTCAACACACTCAAGACAGTGGAGATGATCGTGGACTTCAGGAGAAACCCCCCTGCTCTCCCCCCACTCACCATCATGAACAGCACTGTGACTGCAGTGGAGTCATTCAGGTTCCTGGGCACCACCATCTCACAGGACCTGAAGTGGGACAATCACATTGACTCCACTGTGAAAAAGGCTCAGCAGAGACTGTACTTCCTTCGTCAGTTGAGGAAGTTCAACCTGCCACAGGAGCTGCTGAAACAGTTTTACTCAGCTGTTATTGAGTCAGTTCTGTGCACTTCTATAACTGTTTGGTTTGGGTCAGCCAGCAAATCAGATATAAGAAGACTGCAACGGATTGTTAGGACAGCTGAAAGGATAATTGGTATGCACCTGCCCAACCTTCAGGACTTGTACAACGTCAGAGTGAAGAAACGGGCAGGTAACATCATCACAGACCCCTCTCACCCTGGACTAGGGCTGTCACGATTATGAAATTTGGCTGACGGTTAATTGTCTAATAAATCATGGCGATTATGACGATTAATTGCCTGTTTTAGGGCTTTGGCGATTATGACGATTAATTTAAAAAATCTATGCCTTTCAGATCCTTGATAATAGCATCCTTTACTTCCCTGTATAAATTTGGAATTGCTGTTTTTGACATGTAAGTTTTACCTGGAAGGTCATATTGCTGTATTGAATGGCTGCATTTCCTATGCTATGTATCCCGTTACACTCTCAGTCAAAGAGCGCCATCTGAAACTGTCTCGTTTATACTTAGTTGATCGCTCAAAAGCCTGCGTTATAGACAATTGACGAGACTGATGCGCGGTTGCGGATGTCTTCGTGATTTCGGCGAATTCTGTGGGGTGATGTGTCTTCAGGTGAGTCCGTAAGTTTGTGGTGTTAGCGCTTTTCACGGATATTTCTCTTTTACACATACGACATATTGCCTTCTCAATGTCCTTTGGTTGCCCTTTGTCATCTGGTTTGAAACCAAAATACTTCCAGATCGGTGCCGTCGTATTCGGCTTTAAAACTAGATCCATTTTACCCGTGGATGTACAACTCTGATGATACTGACGTCAGAGCACTGTATTGGGTGCAGCCAGAGTGGTGGATGTAGGGATGCTGCAGGTGCTGCAGCGCCCTCTTGTGTTTTTTAGAGAGAGATGTTCTTGTGTTTTTAGAAAGAGATGTGTGCATCATCGCGGACAGTTCCGTGATCTAAAATCACCGCGATGAGGTCAAACAATCGCAGTGAGACGATTATTTAATTATTGTGACAGCCCTAACCTGGACACAACCTGTTTGCACTTCTGCCCTCAGGCAGATGTTACAGATCTCTGTGCACTAGAACATCTAGGCATAAGAACAGTTTTTTCCCCACTATCTCCAGCTTAAACAGCTAACATAGCAATTACCCGTTTTAGTATTCACTTTCAGTACTTGAGAGAGAGTAAAAATTAGTGTAAAAATATATATATATTCTATTCACCCTGCTGTATACAATACAAATCTGCATGTCTTCTGTTCCAGATGTATACCACATTAGTATTATTATTTATTTTATTTTACTTATTTATTATTTTCTTTGTTTTACTTATTTAAATGTTTCTGTTCTCATGTCATATGTATGTGTGTACCAAGAGCTTCTGTAAAAACCACAACAAATTCCTTGTGTGTTTGTGCACACCTGGCGAATAAAGCACATTCTGATTCTGATTCTGATATCATTGCGCCTGCTGCACCCATGGTATGGCAGCAAAGTTC
Organism: Anabarilius grahami; assembly: GCA_003731715.1. Classification (NCBI taxonomy): domain Eukaryota; kingdom Metazoa; phylum Chordata; class Actinopteri; order Cypriniformes; family Xenocyprididae; genus Anabarilius; species Anabarilius grahami. The sequence goes on from RJVU01071319.1 coordinate 7,758, forward strand.
CTTGATCATTACGCCGGAATGAGAGCGGGAGTTGGAAAATGAGACTATTTTCAAAAAAAGTGGAGTGTTCCTTTAAGTCAATTCTTAGCAGTGTTCTTGTGAGTAATTCACAAAGGCTTGATAAATGCGGGCCCTGGTTGATTTTCACCAGCATTACCAAAGATTATGATAATAAATAATGGGCAATATAAGAAACTTTTACATTCGTCTATATTTTCAATGGCAATTAATTATTATATACAGGGCTCCAGACCGTGCCTAAAATGGACGCTTTTCCAATTAAAAATAATAATTTGTAAGCGTCTTGTGTGTTGACTCTGCAGTTGAATCTGCAGTTTGGAGCGCCAAAGTCACGTGATTTCAGCAGTTTGGCGGTTTGACACACGATCCGATTCATGATTCGATACACTGATTCATAATGCTCCGATGCTTTCTGAAGCAGTGTTTTGAAATCGGCCATCACTATATAAGTCGTTATTTATGTATTTTTTTTTGTTGTTGCTTTAATATTGAACCACTGTACTCACATGAACTGATTTAAATATGTTTTTAGTACCTTTATGGATCTTGAGAGAGGAAGTGTCATTGCTCCCTATATGCAGGCCTCACTGAGCCATCGGATTTCATCAATAATATCTTAATTTGTGTTCCGAAGATCAACGAAGGTCTTACGGGTGTGAAACGGCATGAGGGTGAGTAATAAATGACAGAATTTTAATTTTTGGGTGAACTAACCCTTAAAGTTAGCTCAACTTTTTTTTTTTTTTTACAGTGTACTATACACTAGCTAAAGCTTCATATTCTTTAATTAACTTAATATATGGTGAATCACTAAAATATAACAAAGTACATTACTACAAAAAATTATACATGGTTCATCAGGTTGTAAATAATGGCTAAAAGGTGTTTACTGTACATTCAGTTAATCCTTAATTACTAGCTTATTTTTAGTTTATCACATTAATACAGATCCTTCAATGGCTAATATGCCTTTACTATATGATAATATAATAATTAACCTCTTCCACGTCATAATATTTTCACTTAATTTTTCAAAATTTCTGGAGATACTATCAACCCATATATGGTACAATTTGAAAGCTTAGAATCTAATCTTTACAAAGAATATAATGACTTCTGTGTTTGTGTTACACAAAGTAGTAAGATAAAGCTTAAATATACAATCATGCCAAAAACGCCCCTCCCCTTGACTACGATGAAGAAATATAAATATGAATATGAATTTTTCACATATTTCATAAAACAGACAAGTCATATATCACAAGAAAGCTCTCATTCTCGGGAATTCTGCTATATAGTTTATTTTAATGTTTTAACAACATCATTTGAACGATCTTCAAAAGAATCGTGTAATAAATATGATAAATGTGGAAAAAACAAACACAAACGTCACATTTCTACCCCCATCAGTGCTTCTCCAAGATAAAATCAGCCACAAACTTTATATCATCTTTTACCTTATGATGTTTTCTTTCAAATGAGCCTACTTTCACTTTTCTGTGAGCTTTTATTGGTAAATAATCCACTGTTATGTCGCGGTTGTCCGAAACACAAAATGGGCACGAATGAAGAAACGCGCGATCTCCACACCATCATCCAAACGGTCTGGCTTGCTTGAGTGATGACGATGATATACATATCAGGCATGTGTTCAAAGCTAAGGATCCTATTTGTCCAGGGACATGTCAATCAAGCTTCTAGTCCAATCAGATGGCGAGATATTCGACAAATCATTGAGGCAGACAGGCGGGATTACATCGGAGCTTTACACACACACACGCGCTTCAGTTCCACGTGGTGGGCGTGTGATCGCGTCACGAGTGATAAGAGGAGCTGTGTGATGGAAGATTTGCGTGTGTATTCATAGGTTTTGTATTGTTTTGACTTCTAAAGTGGCATACTTCTGTTTTGACTTCTAAAGTGGTCACTTTTTCACATTTTTTCACATATTGAGAGGGAAAAAGGGGGCAGTCGTGGCCTAATGGGGGCAGTCGTGGCCTAATGGATAGAGAGTCGGACTTGTAACCCAAAAGGTCATGGGTTCGAGTCTCAGGTCCGGCAGGGATTGTCGGTGAGGGGAGTGAATGTCCAGCGCTCTCCCCTCCCTCAATACCACGACTGAGGTGAGACCCTTGAGCAAGGCACCGTACCCCCAACTGCTCCCCGGGCGCCGCAGCAATGGCTGCCCACTGCTCCGGGTGTGTGTTCACGGTGTGTGTGTTCACTGTGTGTGTGCACTTGGATGGGTTAAATGCAGAGCACAAATTCCGAGTATGGGTCACCATACTTGGCCACATGTCACTTCACTTTCACTTTCACTTTCACTTTCACTTTCAAAAGCACCAATGGCACCAATAGAAGCGATTTCGAAGTACTTGAAAGTGACTTCGGTAAAGTTGGTTTTATATTCGCACATTCGGACTTCTGATAAATTCAGACTTTCCAATAAATGTGCAATAAATTAATGTTTGCGAATTTTAAGCAGCGACATGATATTGACAACCAACGATTGTCAACTTACAACATTTTTCACAGTCGATCAAAATAGGCAAGTATTGTTTTAATGGCATATTTACTTGTGAATGTCCACTGAATGTCCAATGTAGTGTGATTAACAAGGCTATTGAATACGGATGTCCGAATGTGCGAATATAAAACCAACTTTACCGAAGTCATCTCCAAGACAGGCCAGAGGAAGGTGATGCTCTCAACACAAGAGACAAAATATATTATAGTGATGCACAGAATGATATAAATGTGGAGGATGTAGATCACGTTTTACATTGTTAAAGACCACATACATTTTATTTTATATGTTATATTGTCTTGTGTCACCTGAAAGGATAATAAAACGTGTAAAACGCTAAACAAAATCTCATTCTTTTATGTCATTTAGCATAGTACTTGTTTTGCATCTCAGAGACAAAGATGAAAATGAAGAAAATCAATTAATAATAAAATAAAGTGCTATACCATATAATAAAAATAGGATTTTTGAGGTAATGCAGTCTGTAAAACCTGTTTTTGCAAAGGACAATCCAAAGGACACTTGTATGCGCTAAAATATAATTTTGCCTTCCTTCAGTTACATTTCAATAACTTCTGTTTAGAAGATGATAGATACAAAATATTTTGTTCTGGTACAAGCTGTCACTCAGTGGAATCAAAGAAAACAATCAGCAGGTTCCTAGAGCAAACAGAACCTGATTTACAGATTTTCAAAAACAGGATTTTGAACAAAAAAAACAAAAATCGCCTATTTTTTAAGTGCCTATTACAGTATTTTAAATGCATACAATGTTATTTCTGAAGTATTACGGTCTGATTTTGTTATTTTGAGGGGTTTTCTTTACAATGACACCAATATTTTACATTTCTCTCACTGTATGTGTGAAGGGTGAACATTTAAACTTTGGTATATCAAATTCAGGCGGAAATCTAAAATATGCCTCAGTTACTAATTAATTAATTAATTATTAGTGTATTTGTGCTTAACGCCAAGAGATTTACAGTAAAAGGGTAAACTGTAATAATTTCAGAAAAAACTTTGAAATATCTGCATTTCTCAGCTAAATTTATAGTGCTGTCATTTCATCAAAGGGTTTTTATTCTAATAATTCAAAAAATATATGTAAAATAGCAAAACTATATATTACATAAATTCACAAATTCATAATGATATTTATTGACTCACTGTTGAATGAAGGAGGTTGTTCAACACTGCGATAAGAAACTCCGCTGTCGTCACTGGAGTCAGAATGTTTGTAATTGTGATCCATTTCTAAAAAGAACAATGAAGTACAAAATTGAATAATAAAATTATTCATCATTTTTGACACATTAATGGATTTTGAATGGAACTTTAATGATTTTAAGACCAAAACGCACATATTTTATCAGTTGATAACCACATCATTCTGTTTACTGAACTTTTGTAATATAATTAAAACAACATTAACTGAAAATACTTTATCATTTATCTGAATGTAGCCAGAACTACCGAAGCCATCCATTATTTTGTTCTGAGTAGCGTTTCCCAAAAGCATTGTAAGCCTAAACTGATCGTAGGTCCATTTGTGGCAACTTAGGCTTCAGATGCTTTTGGGACAAAAAGGAGTTGTAACGATTGTTTTGGGATTGTAACGATTACAAAAATATTTTTTTTTAAGTAATGATTATGACAAAAAGACATACAAATATTAATGCATGGCCTTTTGTGTCTTGCATATTTAGTTTTCTTCCCAAAGAGAAAAAAAAAACATCTTACCTGGACATGAAAACAGATTATACTGATGACCTTTTTCTATACATTTCCATCCGTTTTCAGTATATTGTCAGTAATTCAGACTTATGTCCAATAATATCCGCTTGTGTCTGAGAAATCTCTTAGGATAAAGTTCCTGCTTTCACAACTGTTTTTCAGTTTCTTGCCACTGATGGTTAATAATCTACAACAATAAAACAATAAGTCACCTTCAGCACTCTATATCAGGACAGTTTGTGATTGGGTCTTATACCGGGCCAAAGGTAAAATCCAAATCAACTGAATTAAAATTAATGTATTGCCACACTGGTTAAGTGACATGAGCAAATCAAATCAAACCATCAGCTGAAAACATCATCTCACACATGTATTTTCTCAGTGGAAAATTGATCTAGGATGCTTTAAATGATGCGTCATGAATCTATATACTGTATAATAATGAACAATATCACAATAATGCAGTGTATGAAATGTACAGAATGACATTAAATCAATGAGAGTCTGACTATTCTCACAGTTCATGTTGCATTTCCTTATAAAGAAACAGCATTTTATTTCTCATTTATCTCTGGTTGATGTTTAACTTTGGACTCGGAATGAAAGTGAAAGCATTTTGAGTTTTTTTTTAAGCTGTATTATGTTTTTTATTATGGTGAACCTTTGGACCTATGTTTATGGTTTTAGGTGTACAAAGTGTAATATGTAACTTATCTAAAGTCCAAAAGAATAAACAATTTTTCTGTCTAACAACAATTGACTGAGGTTCACTGTCCTCAGATTACTGCAATAGAATTTTTATTTTTTAAACTTGTATTATTATATTAAAAGCACATTTTATTTCATATTTCATGCTGTCTCAAAATAGCACAATTGAGTACACTTAAGATGATCTTAAGAAATACTAAAGAAGAATTTTTAGTATATTAAGTACAAAATTAATGGACGAAAATAGAGCACTTTAAGTACATTATAGAAGTGTACTTTTTTTTCACCTGGGATTCCAGTGATATTTTTTTGAGCTCATTTGTGTTGTCTCATCTCCGTTTCATCCATTTTTTTTTTTCATTTCAAATCTCCCTCTTGCTCTCCTCGACCATCATATGCCCCCTAATGCTGACTGGTTACACGTTTGTTGTTATTGTTTCGGTATTCCAGAAAGCAAGACTAACTTACTGTCACATATACCCTGAACTCTCGTTGATTAACCCAAACCTCACTTACTCAAGGTATGCAGGTTCCAAAAATGCATCCGGGAGTAAGTTCAGCAAACCCAGAGTATGTTCCCGGCAAGGTAAGGTACAGGAAAAAGCTTTCCTGTAGCTCAGTGGTTAGAGCATGGCACTAGCAATGCCAAGGTCATGGGTTCGATCCCAGGGATTGCACATACTCAGATACAAAATGTATAGTATAATGCAATGTAAGTCGCTTTGGATAAAAGCGTCTGCCAAATGCATAAATGTAAATGTAAGGTATTCTCAACAGAGCGACAAATCGATGATTCACCATGGAAACAGACACTATACACCCGTCCTAACCAGATGCATCAAAACATGCAAGAAAATGTATATTTTCCATGTTAATCAGAGTTTTTTGTGTTAACCAGCCGCAACAGTCAAACACAGTTTCTATTACCCCAGTGTTGCGGTTGGAACAACATACAAAGTATGACAAAGATAATTTCAGGTGCTAATTTAATGTAAAAGTAATTTAATTTGAGTTTGAATATCATTTTTCATGACCTTTATAGACATACTGAAAGCAACAATGGGTATGCTAATTCATATAAGATCTTGAAAATAAAGGAAAACAACAATGTTCAAACTGTCAACTCAAGGTGAACAAACAAGTGTATTAAGATTGTTTCAGCCACTCAGAATGTATTTTTAATCATGTTAAAATGGTGTAAGATTTATGAATTTGTACTTAAATTAATTTGATAATGTACTTAATATCCATTCAGTTGCGCACACGCTCTTCTGATTGGCTGTGATTTTTGATTGATTTTGTTGTGTCTAGGGTCGAGACTTTAAAGAACCCTCATCCAAACCCTGTTTCTTTACCAAAGGCTGAACAACAGCATGCTTAAAATAATTTGGGACTAACCCAGCATCCAAAGATTAATTGATCAACACTTGGATACTGGGGCCAATTTCAGAGAAAGTCGCTATTATAATCTCTGAGGGAAGAACATCAAGTGAGGTGGAAGTTATCATGAGCTGTTTTTTTCTACTTTATTGTCTGAATGCCAGGGTATGGCAACTGCCATACTTTGCCATATGTAAACGCTGCCCCTGCTTCAGTTCAATATTTACTATCCTGATTAGTCATCAAGTTCACAAAAATATTTTCTATTAAGTGCAATGTGACTTCAAAGTAATTCTACAGTAAACTACTGGTAGCAAGTTTGCCAATATATGACTGTTTTTCTACAGTTTGTTTGCTGTAAACTTAACTTACAGTATAAAGCGGCGGAGAGTTATATCAAGTCTCTGTCGCCACCTATTGCAAGAAACGTGGACATGTTATTTATGAGTTCACAGTACTTACTCAAAAAGAAAAAAAGTGTCCCTAAACCAGTGGGTTTATTGATGATGTCCTCACCACAGGACTTGAGAAGGACTGGAGTTGTTGGCTTCTCAAGCTGACGTGTGAAGATCAGGGGTATGTGCCATTCACAATGGATGTATTTGTATCTTTAGCTGATAATGTGTATTCGCAAAAACCAGAGTTCTCAGAGTTCAGAGTTTTATTCTGGGAGGAATATTGCTGTTGTCTGAGGAAAGCTCTACTGGTTCGAGTGTTTGGGTACAGGGATTCAAGACGGGCTTTTGTGAACGTGCCTTTGCATGAAATTTAAATTGAGTCCTCCCTTGTAACTGGCCGCGTTGTTTTTGGAGTGCGACCGTGTCTTCCTGTTCAAGATGTCACATTTATTTTAGGGAACGAAAGGTTTTTGCCAGCCCTGAGGTAACTGATGTTCCTCTTCCCTGTTCTACTCCTGATGCATTAGCTCTGAAATACCCAGAGGTATTTCCTTTGTGTCAGGGCTAGGCAAGTTCGGTCCTAGAGAGCCGCTGTCCTGCAGAGTTTAGCTCCAACCCAGAAAAAAAACCTTCAGCTGCCTATAGCCTTAGTAATCCTGAAGAGCTTGATTAATTTGTTCAGGTGTGTTTGATTAAGGTTGGAGCTAAACTCAGCAGGACAGCGGCTCTCTAGGACCGAACTTGCCTACCCCTGCTTTGTGTGCTGTTACTCATGCTATGATACAGAAAGTGAATGATAAAAGCCTTGGTGAGTCAGAAGGTGAGTGGAATTTTGATGACACATTACTCTTTAATTCAGATTTTGGTGAGTTTAAGTGTTTTTTTTTGTGTGTGTTTTATTTATTAATTTTTTTACCTTTGTAGCTTTTTTTTGTTATTTTTTTTCTTCTGCCTAAATATGTGGAAATGAGAGCATGTGGTGAAGTGCACATCATATTTATTTTATAGAGAGAACAAGGGAAATTCACTCAAAGTGGTTGCTTATATTTGGTTTTTATATCAGGTATGTTTTCTATGTTGTACTATTTACAGTATTTCACAATTGCTAAAACACTAAACTCCATTCTCTGAACCCAATGCTCAGTGGCCTAAACCCATTTGTTGAATCAGTCACTTTGTAGGCAAAACCTTAAACAAGTTCAGGTAGTTAAGACACTGTTTGCAAATCTCATCCACTCTTTTTGCAAAACTCTAAACACATTCTTACTCACTAAAACACATTTTGCACGGTGTTGCAAAATGGTAAATACATGTGGCAAAAGTTAAACACAACCACAACACAGCTGTCATTGTTTACACACAACAACTCAAAATTGTTCACACTTGTTTCTAATGATGTGATCAAATCAGTTGTCTAGAATATAAGCCAGTTCAGAGGACACAGGTGGCCCAGGTACATTGAGTGTTCACACCACAATGGATGGAAACAATGTGAGAGGCAGAGGAGGAAGAGTACAAGGACAACGAAGAGCAAGACCAAGAATAGTAATTTCAGATCAAATTCGGGCAACTGTGATAGACCATGTTCTTGTTCATGGAATGACAATGAGGGAAGCAGGACAAAGAGTACAACCCAATTTTTCCAGATTCTCTGTGGCCACCATAATCAGGACATTCAGAGAAGAGAACAGGTAAATGTATTGTTTTTCTAATTTGTGCGACTGGAAGTTTACTGTATACATTTGATATAGTACATCAGTTTGTCAATAGAAAGGGGAGTGGGGAAAAAAGAAAAAAAGATTTACAATACATTTTACATATGAATGTGATGTCCATTACTATTGTTTCTGTATGTATACATTTGTAAGAGCATTTTCCCTTTTGTAGAATTGCAAGACTACCAAATGAGGGTGGAAGGACTCCTTTGTTCTCCCAACAGCAAGAGGCTCTCATTGACTTTGATTTTGCAATTGCACAATATTTTGTGTAAGACGCTTTTCATTTAGAGAAACATACAGAAATTCAATACTGTATTACTTGCAGTACTTACAGTATGCAATATATTTGCTGTACTGAGTTGTGAATAATTTACTTTTATTTATGGCAAAATTATTTTCTATATGCAATAAAAAAAAAATTCTCTGTAACTACATGCCCTGGACGCTGTGTTCTCAATTTTTTGATGTAGTGTCTAATAAATGCTGATGAGTGTTTATATATTGACTGGCTGTGTTTATGTTTTGAAAGCATTGTTTGATTTTGAGCACAGATCAAATGGTTTTGAGGCAAGTGTTTGATTTTGCCAGAAGAGTCAGGGGTTTTGTGAATGTAGTTTAAAGCCTGGGTTTTGTAAGAATATGGGTGAAGGTTTCAAGAAATGTGTTTTAGCAATTGTGAAATACTGTAATGTAATTTCTTTACTCATGTTTCATGCTCCTTTCTTCCCCTTTTGCATTGTAACTCAATGGGAGAAAGAAAACAAGGGCAATTCCAGAATTCCAATAAAAAGATCCAGAAAAACTGCTGCCTGCTGTCCCATGTTAACTCCTCAAAGCCATACAATACAGAATTACAGTGTTTATAACTAGTGGCGGTGACTGTACATTGGTTAGTGTCAGGAGTCACCGGTTACATTTGCTCTTGTACAGTACTTTGGTCAGTCCTGAGGCTGTTTTAAATGTTCTTTTATAAAAATAAAAAAAAAAAACTAAACTGTATTTAATTTGCCAGAATGGCTTATGATATAATATTCGGAGCATTAGTATAAGAATGTGTTGTAAACACAACACATGCAGAGACACATGCACAGAAACAGGTATTCAACGTAACCGGTGTATGTTTTAATGTAACCTGAGATCTCCGCTTACCCAGTGTATGTTTTGTACTGCAATTTCACTGTGTTCTTATTATTTTTTGATTTGCATCCAAAGGCAGACATGATGTCTGGAAAATTTCACACTTCCAGAATGTGAAGCCAGAAAGTTATGTTATTATCTACAATAAATTAATGGTAAATTAAACTTTTTCTATCTTAAAAAATACTGAATAGAAGGAAATAACAATGCTTGCATTGCTTAAATATATGTATTTCAAGTATATAGTAAAAAGTATGCTACACACTGTCACACTTGGCTGCAGTAAAGCACACAAAGAGAAGGAATTTGATTCAAAATAGTCTTTAATATCTATGGAGAAATTCAAACGAAGGCAGGATGGCAAACACAACCATACTTCGACAAGATCAGACAAATGTGAACTGAATACACAGGAACTTACATATAGAGGCAATCAAGGTGAAAAAATATAACACAGCTAAATGTGATGGAAATTCAAATCAGTAACCATAGTAACAAACACAGACAGGAAAATGCAAAACAAAGTCCAGACTGAATGACACTGTGAAGCACACATGGAATTTGAAGTCTTGTCATTGAATGATTAATTCATGATTAATTTATATGATAAATCAGTAAAGACATATTAAATTGCAATGACACTGCAGAAAGAAAATTACAGTTGTAGTAATAGAAATAATAATCACATCCTCTTGCAAAGTCTTGCATACACAAAAAGAGCTTACGTTGTCCCTTTTTTTAACTCTTCAAAACATTGAGAAATCACTAGAAAAAGCCACAATAACGTACATTTCTAGCATAAATAAAATCACAGAAATTGGGAGTAGAGCAAGTTAAATGCTTATTTATCTGCTTCTTAATGAGTTTTCTTTAGAAATTACCCATACAAGGAATATCATTTTTAGACACTTTATCATGAAAACCCAGAATATACAGTAAGCCATTGTTATAGTCAATAGATACTTTATATTGTGCTGCCACGACAAATTCTTAATTATCTGTGTCTCAGGGTTTTGGTGTATTGTGTTGTTTAAAGTATCCAGAATCATTTGAAGCACATCTAATCTTTCTTATAGTTTTAACAAATGTCATGGTCTCAGATTCAATCTCTTGCTTCTTGCTTTGTTTGTTTGTATGTATGTGCATGTGCTCCTGTAAGATGATGCTATGATTGCTACTAGTGTGCAGTGAATATAAACCACACATATAACAAAAACACAAGTAAAACAAACAAGAACCAACCACTTTCTTCTTTTTGAGGTTTTAGTTGCATTGGACCTTGTAGTGTATCTAGAGTCGTTTGAAGCTCATCTGCAGTTTCCCTAATTTTTTTCACAAATTTCATGGTCTCAGATTTCAGCTCTTCCTCTCTTGTTTGTCGACGCTCTCTTAAACCACGAGCTTTGCGAATGTTGTGGATTTCTCTGGAGTCGAGAATCACAAAGAAGACGTCAACTGCTACAAAAAGTGCAGACAAAACCCCTGTAGCTGCTTCAGCCACTCGAACGGCTCTCGCAGCCTGAGCTGCAACTTTCCCAACATTTGCCACTTCAATTAAACGGACAAGCTCTGAAATTCCTCCCAGTCCTCGTCCAAGTCGAGCTCCAGAATTTGCCCCAGATTGTGCATTGGAAAATGATCCATTGCTTGTGGAAAACTCTCTTTGTAGACTTTCCACTCCTGCTGATATGTTTTGGATGCAGCAGCTTGTGGAGGTAATTTTTTCTTGGAACTCTGTTATGATCATTTTGATCCTTTGGCGGTTTGCACGCTGGTTAACCATGTTTGTTATGTTGCTCACACCAGCTGTTACTCCACCAGCTACTGCCACACCGATTCCCACTCCTGTTACTATCAGAGATGCTCCAAGAGTGAACGGAGCGAGAATAGCTCCAACCACAGATGTGATTCCTCCAGCCAATCCTACTACACCTCCTGTAAGACTGCCAACAGTTGTGTTGTAGTGGACTCTCTCCAAATCATCAGCCAGCTTTCTCAGTGCATCTAGAGTCTCATAAAGCTCTTCAATAGTTTGCTTGCTCTGAAAAAAGTAATACAAAATTACAATTTTATTTTGTTTGTTAGTTCAGAGTTTTTTTTTTTTTTTTGATAATTTAATTTCTGTTATGAAAACTCTCGGGATATTGGTATGATAATTGAGATTGGCATGGTAATGGATATGACAATGTTAATGTATTTGGTCTTGGCGGACTAGATCTGCTACACTGCTGAGAGCAAGTACAGAAACTTGCTACTGCCAATACATTCACAGACATTGCAACACGATCACATGAGATTGCGTATTAATAGTACGAGTTTGTAATCTCGTAGAATATATACGCCAAAATGAGTTTTGGCGTGCTTATGGTACGCGTATTTTTCGCGTGCATATGATATGCACTTTATGGCGTGTATGTGATACGCTCTTGGGTGGGGGAGTGGAGGGTTCCTCCGTATGGAAGTAAATTAATGCCAAATGTTTTTTTAAATAAAAAGCTTGTTTAATTGCACTAATTGAAAAAAAAAAAAAAAAGTACATTACATTTGCTGTGTTTGCATTTAGATGCATTGTATTTTTAAGGCTTGCATGTTTATGGGCTGAAATTCAACATGGTTGTATATTTAAGCTGTGAATATTTCAATTCAAAACATTTCACACACATGTTCATTATTAAAAATTCATTAATTTATATTCACCTTTTCAGATTTCACTTCCAAAATATTAGTTCTGTTTAAAAATACAACCTATAAAATTCGACTAGAAATTTTCGGTCCATTTTATTTCGCTTTACAAATTCGCTTCCACAAATTCAGTGGTTCAAATTCGAATGACTTACTAGTTGCTCTGGTCTTCTTCAACACGCGCTAGCGGCACCTGCTGGTGAAGTCGACTAACAGCAGATAGAGATCATGCATCGGTACTCTACTGCTTTTCCTGCAGTTCCCGGATGTGAAATGTTGAATTTTTTGCCGAATTTGAACCACTGAATTTGTCGAAGCGAATTTGTAAAGTGAAATAAAATGGACCGAAAATTTCTAGTCGAATTTTATAGGTTGTATTTTTAAACAGAATTAATATTTTGGAAGTGAAATCTGAAAAGGTGAATATAAATTAATGAATATTTAATAATGAAAATGTGAAATGTTTTGAATTGAAATATTCACAGCTTAAATATACAACCATGTTGAATTTCAGCCCATAAAAGTATGAGCCTTAAAAATACAATGCATCTAAATTGCAAGCACAGCTAATGTAATGCATTTTTTTTTTCCAATTAGTGCAATTCTACAAGCTTTTCATTTAAAAAACATTTGGCATTAATTTAGTTCCATACCCATCAGCCTGCATCATCAGAGTTTTAAGCCAACTATTATGTAGTTATAATCAGTGGCAATCCCTGAAACATTGTTACTTCCTGCTTTAATTAAACTTTTTTTTCATTACATAATTCATTTTTCATAAATTGTGATATACAAAACATTTTAATCAGGTACAACTCACCTTTTCATAAAGGTGTTTGATGATAAAAGGCCTCATTAAGATCTCACTGACAGATGGCCGTTTTGCTGGATCAATCTGAAGAGTGTCTGTTACCAGCTGATTAAGGTCCTCAGAGAAGGTCTCAGGGAGAGATTCATAGGAGGAGGTAAATATTATTTGTAACCAGTTTTTGGAAGTAACGCATTTCAAAAGTAATTATATTACAGTAATTTACTTTTTGTTGTAAAGCAGTAATATAATGCATTACTAATACAATTTGGGTAATAGTACACTCGTTACAATCTCAGTAACTCAAGTTACAACAACTCATTTTAACCCTAAATTAAGTGGTGTTAGTTTTTACCAACACTGCAAGACGGAACGTTTTAGAAATAGCACTTGAAACCGATGCCATGCAAACACTATGATTACCGAGAGAGCTTCAGGGTCGGAGAAGAGAAAGAATGCTCCAGACGATATTCGCCAGACATGGCCAAGACAAAGCAACAGATGCAGAAATAAAAGCGAGCCCAGAAAGCATACACGGTTTGTTTATAATAAGCGACTCGTGCATGCCTAATGTATGATTCCTGTATTTCACTGTAATCGTCTTTACCTTCATTACAATCAACATCCATCAAAACTTTATTAGCGACACTGGTTTTCATTATCCAACTGAGAGATGTAGTTATCTCTATACCATGTTACTGATGCGGTTGTGTGTTTTAAGCCGCTGTTCAGTCTTTATTTCACACAGCGCGACGAGAAACTGCGTGGGCTGCTCCGAAACAATCACAGAATACGCAGAGAGGTGGTGTTTAATATTTAATTTATCATATTATAATACAATTAATAAATTATATTACTATATTTAAATTAATTTGAAGTTGTCTTCAAACCCCCCCTGGAGGATCACTGGCCTACACCGTCATTAAGCTATAGACCACATCGCCATCCACTGGATGTATAATGAGCAGCAATATTTTAGCATTTTATGTCGTCATACTTCTGTGGTTATTCTGGTGAAAGTAACTCAAAAGTAGTTTGAACCAAAACTTTGAACCAAACACGCTAAATATCTGATAAAAGATCAACCTTACAACACGGTTCTGCATGCTCATCTTGATGAAATTTCCCAAACTCCAAATTTCACTGTAAAATGTAAAGAGAATGATGGTTACAGTTTCACACTTCATGTAGGGAAATTGTCATAATATATGTCAGCATAGTAATTCTACAATGTTTATTACGATCTCTCATCATAAGGTCTGCCACTCAAAATCTCAGGTGCGACAAGCCTCCTGTCTGTGGACCTTATAGAAACAGAAAAAAAACATTATTTTTGCACATGTATGGACTGCTTTGCTTTTGTTTTTGTATTATGTGTTAAAGAGATTCATGCAAGATATATTTTGAATCAGTGGAGCACATACCATTCATTAACTGCTCTAAACTCTCCAAGACGAATGGTTCCACATGCAGTGAAAAATATACTCTGTTATAAGAAAAAATACATTTTAACTAATTCATTATCTCTTTAAATGAACAAGTGTCCTCATCCAGTGATCTCATTATTAGGGATGTTCAGCAGAACCAGTATCTGTATCTGTAACAATCCCAAAATTATTTGTATTCAAATAAAACTTGAAGTGTGTGGGGCTTTAACAGGAAGTTTGTTCTGTTCCCTTTTTCATTTAACAAACATGCTTTGTACAACTTATTATATTATAATTAAGTTGGCTTGAAAAAGCCAATTTAGGCCTACTGATATTGTACTTAAGTTTATTATTATTCTTCTTAGACTAAAATTTCTAAACGCCACTCCTCCAAGACTTTTCAAACTACAACCACCAAACTTGGCTCAGACCTTTCAAATTTTGACAGTTGGAGAGGCTCATCAGACTTCATAACACCGTGTCTGCTACACCGGACGCGAGTCAACGAGTCAAAAGACAACAGAACCCATTATAATCCGTGATATAGTCTTCACTGGATGTTGCGCGGTGCGACAAATTCCCGATAAACGGATTCCCCGTTCTATTTCTGACATAGTGCAAGTGCTTTCAAACGGCCATCTTGTCGCGTTCAGTGTAGCGTTTTACCTGTTGCGGCGCAGGGCGACGCGATAAAAGTCACGTCTGGTGAAGACACGGTGTTAGCTGCCATTCTCTGTATTTCTAAACCATTCAGCACATTAAAGTGCCCCCATTATGCCTTTTTAAATGTTCCTAATATTGTTTTTTGAGTCTCCTACAACAGGTTTACATGCATGCAAGGTCAAAAAACACTTTTGTTTTCTCATACATTTAATTTCACCTGAGTTTTCTATGTTTTGTAAACAATTCATTTGAAGCAGTTCAAAGAATCAGTCTCTTTCCGTGAGCTTTCACTGCTCTGATTGGTCAGATGGCCCAATCCTTTGTGATTGGTCTACTGCGCGCACCACTCGCCCATTGCTATAATGAAGCTATCAATTCGCAAGACATGTATACAATGTATGGACAGAAACGATAACATCGATTTTACCGTATCAATTTGAGTCTGACGATGAAACGTCTGAAGTAGTCGATCAACCAGAAACTGATTCGCAATCACGACTGGAGAACGATGTTTCTAAATGGTAAATGTCACCTTAGTTTGCGTTATTTATAAGACGTGATAGCAGTGTCACTGTCATACTTTATGTAGGTGCACCTGTGGCATCTGTATCAGAATGCATTCACTAAGAGCTATGTTACACACTACATGAAAGGTCATTTTTAAAAATCCATAATAGGGGCACTTTATTGATCACAAGCACTTCAGACCTTGCTCTAAAATAATTTTTTTTGATGCAAGCATTTTTAAAATTTTCATGTTTGAAATCTTTGAAACTAAGATTTCATGAGAATCACCCTAAGTCTCTAGCAGTGGTTCTCAAATCTGTCCTGGCAACACGATCACATTTTATTGATGCAAAGATGCGTACAATTGCACCTGCTTTTTATCACTTAAAGAAGCACCACAATTTTAATATTGTGTCTAATATTGTTACATACACTCTAAAAAATGCTGGGTTAAAAAAACCCAAGCTGGGTAAAATATGGACAAACCCAGCAGGTTGGGTTAAAAGGCACCTATTATGCCCTCTTTCACATGATGTAATACAGTGTTTCTCAACTCCAGTCCTTGGGACCCACTGCTCTGCACATTTTGTATGTATCCCTTATTTTACACACCTGATTCAGATCATCAGCTCATTAGGAGAGACTCCTTGAACTGAACTGAGTGTGTCAGATAAGAGAGACATACAAAATGTGCAGAGCAGTGGGTCCCGAGGACTGGAGTTGAGAACCATTGATGTAATATAAGTCTCTGGTCTGGTCAAGTTTCAGCTTAAAATACCCCACAAATTTGCCCCTATTTGGGGGTGAGCAAAAACACGCCTTTTACTATATTACTATATTGCTGGCTAAAAAAATAAATCCAAAATTGGTTGAAAAAAATGGCTGGGTGAAAACAACCCAATCCCTGGTTTTGTCCATATTTAACCCAGCAGTTTTTAGAGTGTAGCGACCACTGAACATACATTTAGAAGAGTACTTTAAAATGCAAAGCATTGAAAATAATAATAATAATTGTTGTATTTGGGTAGAAATCAATAACCACACCGTGTAGCTTCGCTCATATCACGTTTATCATACTACCGCCAACCTGGCGTTTTTCGACCTTTGCTGTAAACCACTGCTGTAAGCCTTAAAGGCACCGTAACCTGTCACACACAGTGTATAACATAACAGAGTCCAACAGGACACAATACTGAACATTTTCAGACATAACAATAATAATAATAATAATAATAAAAAGCTCTGTAAACGCTTGCTTTTTTTTTGCAAGACTATAAGTGTGTCCCATCTGGTAATCAAAAGTTCTACACACACTTACAGTCTTCATGCCCACTTGAACACTTGAGCCAAATACAGGAAATACGTCATGTAAGTAGACAAGTGGCCAAGTGCAAAGACTGCAAGTGTGGGTATTTGGACAGGGCAATTGCCACTGGAAGGCAAGCCTGCAACCTTTAGCCAAAAAAGCGTAACGGCTAAAGCTAACGCAGGGAAGAAGACCAGAGGCTGTTTTTTGAATGGATGTCAATGGATGAGAGGCTTCACTATGCTGATTAAACAGCTTTTGTGGGGAAATATCTAATCATTTAATTAATCGACAGCCTGTTGGGTAATCTTCAGCATGTTTTACACTAAACAATACTTTCGTTGGGAACTATATGTAGATTTTAGCTTGATAAAAATGTATTTTGAAGGCAGACTAGGGAATGTTGCAACTGACATCACTACCATTACATGATAGGCTGAGAGGTGCCGTGCATGATTAAGTTAGCCATTACGCTTTCTCCAATGACCCTCTTATCTCCCTATTATATACAATCTCTGCTGCAAGACCTGAAATGGGTGAGTCAGATATAGGGAGATGTGTCCTGATATATGTGCAGGACTGTTGGTACTCCAGGACTGTGTTCCAATTCGGGTTTTTTTCAAGCGGGAAGGAAGTCGACCGGAAGTTGAAGTCGGCCGCGTGCTGCCATCTTGTAGCAGAACTTCACTTGCGTTAGCATCCCATTGACTCCCATTCATTTTGGCGTCACTTTGACAGCGAATAACTTTACATCTGAGGCGTTTAAAGACTCCATTTGTCCATTATTTATTTCTAAAGATACACGACAATGTATAAAGGGCTCCATTACCTTCTATGTTACATTATGGCCCCGTAGAAACAGTTTTTGTAAAAATAGGCTAACGATTGCGTCATAACCACTCGACTCTCTGTCGCACAGTAGAGAAATTACCGTACAGACAGGAGGAGAAGCTCGCAGGCAATCGGGGAGACGTCAAGAGAGAAGCCCATAGATATAGAGTCCATAAAAGCAACGGGACAAAATATTTCAACAACGTTTTTGGGGAATTGGAAATAATTCAGTACTCCCCGCTCAAGCTCGCCGTCTCTGCAAGATTAACGATGGCAGTTTGCACGCACAGCTACTAGAAGATTTACATCTGTCAGACAGGTTGCTGACGTCATCAAGCTTAGTTTGAGTCTGCGCGTCAGAAACGGAAGTGCTAAAAATCGCTAAAAACGGGCTTCACTTGTCTCAATTGAGTTCCAATGGGGTCGCTGTGTCCATTTCTTTTACTGTCTATGGTTTTTTTATGCTCTTCCCTCAACTTCCCTCAGTCTCTTTGACTCGGATGTACGTCATTACTTACGTTGCACGAGTGCACTCTACTGGCGGAACCTTTGCAATTGGCTGAATTGTAACATCCTAAGCTCTTGATTATATAGAGTTGATTTTATTTATTTATTTATTTTTTCCTTACAAAATTGTTTAATGCAGCATTCTATATGCATATAGGTGTGTTTGGGTTGTTAAAAAAATATATCATAAAGTTGTTTGTGGTGGGGTAAATTAAACGTGATATGCAGTAGACTCACTCCATCTGTCAAAATCGAGGGGACAAGAGTCTGTCAATATAAACTCCCCTCGTCCACTTAACGAAGTGGAACATGCTTCAAAATGGTGGCAGGGATTCCCTCGAGGGGAAGTGCTTAGGGACGTTCGCAATTGCGTGTCTAAAAGTGGAGTGGAACACAGCCCCGGACAGGTTTAAGAACTCTAGATCATAATGAAGCAGGTGTAAAGTTAAATTAGGTCAGTGCATGAACATTTGCAATTGCATCAACTAAACAAAAAACATTCCAGTGCTATTCAAAGAGCAGTGAAACATTTTAATTGTGCATTAAGCAAATTGCATTTGTACCTTTGGCTGCAGGTTTTTATGTAGGATCTTTTGATCATGCAGGTACTTTAATGCCATGCAGATCATCACAATCCAGTCCAGAACCTGTAAATGCATAAAATGTCCATTTAGAGAGAAACGGTGATAGATAAAATAACAAATCTTTGCATTTATATTCAGCATTTAGGTTAACACTAGCTTGGACCTTAAAGGCAGCACACTTTCAAAGAAAGTCTCTCAAAAATGTTTAAATTTACTTTATATTCATTTAGTTATACTGTCATTGTTCAATGTTTTGTAACATTGTATTATGTTTAGAGCAAGCTTTTTTTAATTTTTTTAAATGAACTATTAAGGCCAACATATACTTTTTTTTCTTTCTTTTTTGCCAATGTAATTTATTTTTTTATTTTTTTTATGTGTGTGTACAGTTGAACGCATAGCCTTTCAAAGTATACTGGCATCTGTTGTTGCAGTCTCAGGTATTTTTTGTTGTTGTTCTGTCTCTCCAGTTTCATTTTCTACTGTGAAACAATGGCCCGGGAAAGTGTTTTCACCTAGATGAACAACTGATTAGAGCAAAACAAATTAAACGTGCCGTGCAGTACGCGGACCCTCACATACATTTAAAACCCGAAGTATACTTTGGCCTTTATTCTTAGATAGTTTTTTCTGCTTTTATATTGGATTGTGGTATTATATTTTAACATACATTTCAGAAAAATGAGCTATGTGTGTAACATGCTTCTCTTTATGTTTGTTTGCAGTCTGTATGGATTGTTGTGTAATGTTAAAAATAAAATATAAAAAATATTTTTTTGTTTTAAGAAATGTTTTTTCTTATTGCCTTACTGGTTTTAAAAATCTTAATGTTGCTAAAAAAAAAATGAATATATAAGGTCAGTTTATAGTTTTCCAAAATTAAAATTTAATTTTGGATGGGATTACATTTATCAGGTTTTATCATAGTTTTTATCAGGATTATTTTATTATGATTTTATGTATTGAAACACCATTATCTACAAACATACCTCATTCTCAGAAAATGTATCCGTTCCCTCCATTTTCTGAGCGAGATCTCCACCCTCACAATGCTCCGATACAAGATACACATTACCTTCATCTGAAAGCAGATTCATTAATTACCATTTGATTTAAAATCATTTACCAAGATGTGTTGACAGATTATGAAGTTTTTTTTTAACCTGTGAATATTTCCTTATGATGTACGATGTGTGGATGACTAAGCTGAAGGAGAAAGTTTGACCCATCTCTCTAAAAACAGACAAGCATGTATCGTCTCAGAATTCCAGTCTTTTATTATTCTGTCTTTAAGTTTAAATATCATTATGAACAAAATATTCACCCGGGCATCTCTGAACCTTTTAATGACAAACTGATCACCACTTTCATTTTTCACCAGCATCATCTTCTCCTGTTCATTCACCAGGGTGTAGCCACGTTCTTTTAGAGCTGACTGATTGTTGCCCATCTCTGAAAATGTCTGTAAATATTTCAGAAAAACACTGCAAATTCATTCACATTCTTTACATTAAGTTTAAGGATTTACTCCTTTATTTTTCCTTAAGCTTTTTTTTTTTTCTAAATGACCATAGTTCATTAGAGGCCATATTAAGCAAATGTTGATGTATCAAATTATTGAAATATGATACCACAAGAATCTTGGTAAAATCAGATATATGTTTTTAAAATTAAAGTTATTATGATTAAACTTTTTGAAATCAATTCAGGTGTTGGTAATCAAGAGTGGAAATGAATACTTTAATACTGTTGACTTGAGGAAAAATGTCAACAGTATAAAAGTATTGAAAAATGAAAAATGTCAAGTCATTCTTCTATTTTTTAAATTATACCTCCTCAACCTCTCTCTGATTCTGAATAGTGCCATATTTATTTAATTCAAAGAGTTTAATATTTCTTACCTGAACAATGTAAATAACTGATTCGTTCTTCAGATGCCCCTGTGTTTAGAAATGGTAAATATTGTATTTAGTAATAATCCTTTCTTCTTTTAGGACTTGAGGGATCTATAGACTGTTTGTTTCAGAGTGGAACCTGCCATCAAATGCGACTGAGGTGAGTTACGTGTTGCTAATGAAAGACAAATAAGGAAGTAGCATATAGGTGAACTCTTTTGTTATTTTTGGGAGATCACATGATTGATTGCCACAACTTGTATATTTACTGTTTTGTAACAAACTAAAATCTAATTTACTTCACTTTGTACAGATGTTACCACCATTTTTTTTCTCTGCAATTTCTAGAGTGTATAGTTCTCTACCACATCATCAATTATACATTTTGACAATTCAAAGCCTAAAATTAACATTTTAAACTGAAACATCATGAAAATATGAATTCTGAGGAGAACCACAAGATGCCAATAGGGGCTCTCATGACTGAATACTGTACTGTTTACTAAATATATTGCCTATTGTTTTAATAGTAAATAAAGCAATTTGAATTAAACATTATGAATACAAAAAATGTATTAACTTTGTTATACATAGTGATATATATATATATATATAGGGCTGGAAATGGCTGAGATTCACTGAGGGGACTCTATATGAGAAGGTTTTTTTTTTTTTTTTTTTTTTTTTTTTCAATGACTTTTCNTTTTTTTTTTTTTTTTACTTTCAATGACTTTTCAGATGTATTTAAATATAAAATATGATATAATTTTATAATAAGCTAACATTAAACAGGCCTATTTCATGTTTCCTCCAAACAATATTTTCTTAATTATCAAGCAGGCACATGAAAGGTCAATAAACAACATTTATGATTGTTTGATTTTGGTCAAATTAAAGATACATTGTCTAGGAATTTGCTATGTGGTGCATAGGCAAGGCAAGGCAATTTTATTTGTATAGCACATTTCATACACAATGGTAATTCAAAGTGCTTTACATAAAGAAGAAGAATAAAAATAGAACATAAGGAATAGAAATAACAGTAAAAACAGAATTTTGCTATCTGGATGGAAGAGCTAGGAAGTCTTAGGGAGTTTTTTTGTTGTTGTTGTTGTCCGTCAGAGTGGATCTAAACGGATCTATCCATCAGAGCGGATCTGAATGGATGTTCTTACATTTCACACACACACCGCTCTCACACAAACACAACATCCCCAAATCGCAGTTCTTCAACTCATTCCCTTACGACCTTCAGTCTTATGACCACTCAACGTTAAGTTACATTCTATCCTCCTTCCCTACATGCCAATTCTTTCTGCATTCACCTTCTTTTCCTTCTGTCTGCTTCTTCTAGATTTCACTTTCTTCCTAATTCTCCCAGCTCTTTCAACCAGACAGCAAGTAAGAGCACAGGTGAATCACTTGCTGGGCATTTCTGCCTGACGCACTTCCGCCAGTGCCGTTTGGACAGCTGCAGGGTCATCAGCCGGGAGCCACCCTTCACCGATGTTTCGCTCCTTTAATCCAGGAACATCTCTAGGTGGTGGAGCAGTGGTAGGGACGTCTCCCTACCACCCCCTGCAGCTGTCCTAGGATCCGTTTTTCCCCCACGCCTTGTCTTTCCTGCGTAGCCAAAGCCAGTAACTTCCCTGTTCCGCTTCTTCTGCCATATCTTTTAGGGCCTTCCGCAGGTGTGGGCCTCTGATTCCGATGGTCTTTAGGAATCGCTAGGTGGAGCTTCCTGTATAGCCTCTGCAGCCGACTTCCACTGGAAAGGTGTAAGCTTTCCACCCAGCTTGTTGGCATTCGGATGTGAGCTCTGCATATTTCTCTTTTTTCCTCTCGAAAGCTGCTTCTATTCCATCCTCCCACGGCACCGTTAGCTCTGCCATGATTACGGATTTTGTGATGCTGGACCATATGACAATGTCTGGACGGAGTGATGTTGTTGTGATCTGCTCTGGGAACTTAAGTTGGCGACCAAGGTCAGCTCTCAGCTCCCACTCCCCTCCTGCTGACAGAAGGGATCTGTCATGGATGGTGCTGCCAAGTACCTCCCCTCCTTTCCTGACAAACTGGATGGGCTGGTGCGTTGATGTTGTTGAGATGGTTTTATTTGCTTCGAGCCTGCGCACCTCGATGACTTCCGCTAACTTCTGCAGGACTCGGTCATGGCGCCACCCATAGCGACCCTGAGTAAGGGCTGTTTTGCAACCAGAGAGCACATGTTGGAGGCTGGGGTTTTGCTGACCACAGAGTTGGCAGAGTTCTTCTATGCCATACCATTGATGTAAGTTTTGTGGACTCGGAAGGGTATCATAAGTGGCTCTGATCAGAAAGCTTAAATAAAGTCAAAGAATAAACTCTAGTGTGAATGAGAGATGGGAGGGTGGAGTCCGACAGTTGAGCCTCTTTCACAGCATGTGTTAAGACCACTAACTCCTTTCCAGAGTGAATGTTTCTGAACTAAATTTATTTCAAAGCATAATCTTAAATATGATCTTTTAAAATCACAAGGTTGTTTAAATCCATTCTTTAAAGTTTTAATTGAATTCAAATATTCTTCCTAGAAGTCTACTGTATCAGGATAATATCTGATGCCGTACAGTGGAAATGATTTTCCCTGAATTTAACCTAAAGTATTATTTATATGTGTGTATATAAGTATTCTATGTTTCAGAGTTTAAAACAAAAACCTGTACTTTGTCCTCTTAGATCTCAATAATACAAAAAAAGATTCAAGCAACATTTTTGCCAATGAGACACACAATGTTTTAAAAAATCTGTATGTTTTTTAAATAAACTGCAAATATTTAATTTGATTTTTTTTTTTAATCCAAAAGTGAAGGTGTCTGTGTGTTTGAAGCCTCACAACTCGCACGTAACTCAGAACGAGGGCTCAACATTACTCTCGTTTAGTTTAAGTCGTATCTTTGAGAAAATCACTCATTTTCAGAGAGAGAGAGAGATCAGATGTTCCTCTTTGCTGTTTCCATTAAAAAAAATAATCTCGTGTGAATATTTACTTTTACTCATTATTTCAAAGCATGATTTTACTTTAAACTTCAAATAAAAAAAAGTGGTCATATGTTGTCATACTGTTTTGCTGTGCCTGAACTCTGCATCTGACATTCTGTACTATCTATGATCTAGAATGGCACAAGTTGGCATTTGTCACTGTGGAAACATACCCTTCACTGAAAATATACAAAAATATATATTATCTACTCAAAATAATATCTACACATGTACAATTAAAAAAAATATCTGTGTGTCACACTGATGACACTAACAGGAAGGATGCCCTTTGACCCCCAATGATTTAAAGTGAACCTACAAACGACATTTTTTCAACTGAGTGACTCCACACATGCCAGAGTCTTTCAGAAGATGCGACTTCACAGGGTCAGTCGGTCCCCTGAGATTGTTTAATTCCCCTTAAAAACCAAAGATTAGGCCAAATCCCCTACCAGGCATGTCCGCATCAGACTCTGCAGTAGAAAATGTGCTTGCTGTTAAAACCTAATATATCTGTTAAATATGTTTCTTTATTTTAAAAACCACACATTTAAACTTTAAACTTTTAGTTGTCGCATGTCTCATAGATATATATGATTTTACTTTTCTTATTTCTATAACGTTTCAATTCCTAGTAAATATAAAACAAAAGAATAATGGCAAAATATTTTTTGCTGCAATGTTTTTAACAATTAGATATTACAGTTCCTCACACAATGAAACCGTTAAGGATAGCCAAAGGCTCATGACAATGGATGAAAACACTACATATGTAAGATAGTTTTACCAAAATCAAATACTGTATTACATTTTTTAAAGATAATCTTGCTTTAAAGTATGAGTAAAAAGTTACAGCAAACATATATTCATACCCGTTTGTTCTTACACAGTGCCATTCTTTGTTTTATAAAATGTGCTTTTATTATTTCTACATACTACTTTCATCAGCCTAATAAATATGAAGTTAATACATGATGAAACAAGAATATCAGGCAACCAAATACTTTTGATACAATGTTTTTAGGATTTTTTGGTTTGTTTGTTTGTTTGTTTGTTTGTTTGTTTGTTTGTTTGTTTGTTTGTTTGTTTGTTTTTAAATACGACTAAACCAGATTATTTTTTCTTTTGACAGACTATTAGACAAAAATCATTTTCCCGTGGTGTTGAAATAGGACTTATTTCAAAAGTTTCAGACACGCTACAATCATGCGATACAAGGATCTGGCTGAAGATTCATAATAAACAAAGAAAAAAAAAGAATAGGTCATTTTCACTTGTGAACATGTATTATACACACTTTCAACATGTATTATACGCTATTTGTACGTTAGTACCATTATTCCCACCATTTGAAAGGGTTCAGTAAAGCTTTTAAAGCTGAAAGCTGTGATTTCATTCTGTTTGAGGAGGGTAATCAAAGTTACACACTGTAGTAAAGCTATAGATACATCTCAAACATGATCTTTGAACAAATTATGTGAGCACAATAAATTCTCACATCTAAATTCAAGAGGCCTAGTAACTAAGAAAGCAGTGACATCATGTAAGAAAAGTGTTATACTGCATACAGAAGTCCACTCTTGATCTATTTTGATCTAGTCTTAGTCACATTATAAAGACTATCAAGATCACTGGTAGCATTTTATCCGTCAGTCTGTATATGTTTTTAGCC
The DNA here is from genome assembly GCA_003731715.1 of Anabarilius grahami. NCBI lineage: Eukaryota > Metazoa > Chordata > Actinopteri > Cypriniformes > Xenocyprididae > Anabarilius > Anabarilius grahami. The sequence continues at coordinate 33,281 of RJVU01071319.1, forward strand.
GAATACTCCTCTCTGGTTGCTTTCAGTGTAGGTTTTTGCAAATCATCACATGTGTGATGGACACAGACCATTCATTTAAGCATCTTTTTAGATGTATGACTGAACTTTTGACAAAACCAATTCTGTTTAATGAATCATTTCTTTCAACATCCCAGCATGATGTTAAAGAATATGTGTATTATAGTATACAGTTTTGTTAGAGTCTTTGCAACATTGTTGTAATGCAAGCTCATTTGAGAACTATAACATTGCATACAGTTTTAAAGAAGAAATTCAAACAATCATTATACAGGTATTATACGTACACAATTGATGTGTGTACGACATATAAGATACATTTAGCTATAATGTAAACATAATACAGAAAACCTCTCTTCTGATCTATTGCAAAAGATTGTAATTTGTAAATGCCATTTTTTTCACTAGTTAGCAGATGACACTGTTTACAATTTTTATTAGTTTGTATATATGTACAGTTTTAGATAAAGACTGCTCTCTGAGTTTGGTCAAACATGCTGCTACTCGCAGGAAATAATGAAAACATGAACAAATGATACTACTACTACCACTACTACATGAGTGTTTAAACTAAAACTGTAATGTTCTTTTAGGCCATCTTTCTGGTCTGTCTATGAAGCGATCACAAGACACATAATGCATCAACGTGAAAAGTGAGTCTTGCTTGTTACATTACAGCTACACTTCAAACTTTTCTAACTATTACACTTAGAGCTATGCATTTCACGGCACAGTCCTTTTATGATGGTCTTTAAACAACAGTTAAGTAAATTAATTACAGTTGATAAGTAGTAGTTTTAAGTGAAAAGTGGGATGATTCATGCCTTTTTTTTTTTTTTGTCAACACCAATACTTTGACACTAGTGTTTTTGGTGTATGTCCTTTTAGAACTGATCCAGAAAACAGATGTTGTGTTCTGTGTCTATATAATTTGTTATTCTTTTTATGAAAACATGTGATAAGCAGTTTTTGTCCTCATCAGCACAATACTAAAATGTTTTAACATATTGTAAATGTCAATAGTTATAACTAGCAAATGCAAGTGAACTGTTTTTACGGAGATAACTTACATTTTATATGTGAAACAAACTCAGTCTCAGTCAGTTGGATTCTAATTTATATTGAACATTGTTATTGTACCACATGTTTAACAGTGCTAGGGTTCTTGGACTCTTCACACAAGTCACAAGGTCTTTCCCAATGGTCATCTGACTCTGAAACCAGACTAAATATTAGGATGTAGTTTGGAGACATTTATGTTTTCTTTGATTTGTTTGCACTTTTCCTGAAACACACTGCTTTTGAAATTGTTTACCAATTTTTAATATCAACATTTTCAACGTATTGCGTTGTGAATGTAATATTTGTGTGTGTGTGTGTGTGTGTGTGTGTGTGTGTGTCTGCTTTCCTTACACTTTGCAAAACAACTTTGAAAAATAAACTCTATCCTTGAATATGCTGTAATGTTAGTCAACTTTAGGTATTCTCTGCATCTCTTTATTCGTAGCATTTGCTTGATTTAATAAAATATTGGTTTAAATCATCGTCTTCACTTGAGATCTTTACATTATTTTATTATACTATCCTAGTTTTTAAATAGCGCTGAATATAGCACAAGGAACTCTGAAATATTTTATCTTGTAAAACATTTAAAATGGCTTCAAACGCTATATAGACGTTTACCCTCCAGGGGTTAGAGGTTACACAGCGGGTGTTCACATTCTCTCTAGCTAAAACCTACAGGCACTACCTACTGAATAAGCTGTAGGAAACGGTCTGCAAAGCTACAATGGCTACTCCACAAGCTCATGAATCTGCTGTTGAAAGTTATCAATCCTTACGCTCGGCAGAAAAAAAAAAAGATTCGTTTGACCAAGTTTCTTCATGAAGATGAAAATTTTGTGACCGTCTTTTTAACAATAGACAAGTTGTTTAATTCGAGCTGAATTCATTTTAAGTATTGCTGAATGATCAATCAGTCATGGCGATGTGCCTTAATATATAATATATGGTAGCGTGATGTAGCAAAACCTGAAATGTACATTGATATCGAGCCCTTGCTTTTGTGTTACTTGACATTATCCATGTTCCTTGCTATATGTGTAATTGTTTTTGTTTAATAAACTGATTGGATCCAATTCCCCTCGCCTCTAAGAATCTCTATGTTACAGACATAACGACTTATTCCAATTATAGAATTTGTTTAAAGTATGTATATTTTGAAAAAACACTAAAATTACCAATACGTGCATTACGTTTAACATTTTACTTGAGGCAATTTAATATGACGATGTCAATAAAAGTCTTTAACGGAACATATTTGGTATAGTGGTTAAAATCAGCGCAAAAGAAATTCCATCCTACTTCTGCATGTTATGGCCCTTTATTACGATATTTTTTCTCGTAATGTTTACTCAAAATATAACTGAGTGAAAATAATAAACTGACGACATATTCAGGACTTGCTGCTGCTTCTGTTGCATCGTGATTGTTGTTTATGACTTCCTGATGGCTACCCCCTATACAGCCCGCACAACAGGGGGCGAGGGCGGACCCTAATCAGCTGTACTGATAAACTCTACAGAGAGCTCACTTATCACAAGCAACCTGGGTTTCCTAACCAAAAGGTTCTAGTTCTACAATACAACGTCTACATCAGCGTGGACTGCTGTGCTGCTGCAATATCTCATTGATCAAAAGTCAAAGGAACATTTCCTGGTTGTCACATGGACCGCCAAAATCAATTTCAACATTCCTGTTTGTCTGAGCCTGACGCTTCTTCGACTCACACTTTGGGGGATCAGACCCAAAAACCCAAACTTCAAACTGTTAATAAACCGTGTAAACCGTTGGACAATCGTGTTTTACGGACTCACCCACAGGACATTCCAGGAACTATTGGAATCTTTCAGCATCGAATAGGGGACAAAGTTTATACCGTGCACCAAGTTGAGTTCTGAAAAATTAGAATCCAACTGACTGAGACTGAGTTTGTTTCACATATAAAATGTAAGTTATCTCCGTAAAAACAGTTCACTTGCATTTGCTAGTTATAACTATTGACATTTACAATATGTTAAAACATTTTAGTATTGTGCTGATGAGGACAAAAACTGCTTATCACATGTTTTCATAAAAAGAATAACAAATTATATAGACACAGAACACAACATCTGTTTTCTGGATCAGTTCTAAAAGGACATACACCAAAAACACTAGTGTCAAAGTATTGGTGTTGACAGAATAAAAAAAAAAGGATGAATCATCCCACTTTTCACTTAAAACTACTACTTATCAACTGTAATTAATTTACTTAACTGTTGTTTAAAGACCATCATAAAAGGACTGTGCCGTGAAATGCATAGCTCTAAGTGTAATAGTTAGAAAAGTTTGAAGTGTAGCTGTAATGTAACAGAAAATCAGCAAGACTCACTTTTCACGTTGATGCATTATGTGTCTTGTGATCGCTTCATAGACAGACCAGAAAGATGGCCTAAAAGAACATTACAGTTTTAGTTTAAACACTCATGTAGTAGTGGTAGTAGTAGTATCATTTGTTCATGTTTTCATTATTTCCAGCATGTTTGACCAAACTCAGAGAGCAGTCTTTATCTAAAACTGTACATATATACAAACTACTAATAATTGTAAACAGTGTCATCTGCTAACTAGTGGAAAAATGGCATTTACAAATTACAATCTTTTGCAATAGATCAGAAGAGATGTTTTCTGTATTATGTTTACATTATAGCTAAATGTATCTTATATGTCGTACACACATAAATTGTGTACGTATAATACCTGTATAATGATTGCTTGAATTTCTTCTTTAAAACTGTATGCAATGTTATAGTTCTCAAATGAGCTTGCATTACAACAACGTTGCAAAGACTCTAACAAAACTGTATACTATAATAAACATATTCTTTAACATCATGCTGGGATGTTGAAAGAAATGATTCATTAAACAGAATTGGTTTTGTCAAAAGTTCAGTCAAACATCTAAAAAGATGCTTAAATGAATGGTCTGTGTCCATCACACATGTGATGATTTGCAAAAACCTACACTGAAAGCAACCAGAGAGGAGTATTCAGCTAAAAACATATACAGACCGACGAATAAAATGCTACCAGTGATCTTGATAGTCTTTATAATGTGACTAAGACTAAATCAAAATAGATCAAGAGTGGACTTCTGTATGCAGTATAACACTTTTCTTACATGATGTCACTGCTTTCTTAGTTACTAGGCCTCTTGAATTTAGATGTGAGAATTTATTGTGCTCACATAATTTGTTCAAAGATCATGTTTGAGATGTATCTATAGCTTTACTACAGTGTGTAACTTTGATTACCCTCCTCAAACTGAATGAAATCACAGCTTTCAGCTTTAAAAGCTTTACTGAAACCTTTCAAATGGTGTGAATAATGGTACTAACGTACAAATAGCGTACAATACATGTTGAAAGTGTGTATAATACATGAAAATGACCTATTCTTTTCTTTGTTTATTATGAATCTTCAGCCAGATCCTTGTATCGCATGATTGTAGCATGTCTGAAACTTTTGAAATAAGTCCTATTTCAACACCACGGGAAAATGATTTTTGTCTAATAGTCTGTCAAAAGAAAAAATAATCTTGTTTAGTCGTATTTAAAAACAAACAAACACAAAAATCTTAAAAACATTGTGTCAAAAGTATTTGGTTGCCTGATATTCTTGTTTCATCATGTATTAACTTCATATTTATTAGGCTGATGAAAGTAGTATGTAGAAATAATAAAAGCACATTTTATAAAACAAAGAATGGCACTGTGTCAGAACAAACGGGTATGAATATATGTTTGCTTTAATTTTTTACTCATACTTTAAAGCAAGATTATCTTTAAAAAATGTAATACAGTATTTGATTTTTGGTAAAACTATCTTACATATGTAGTGTTTTCATCCATTGTCATGAGCCTTTGGCTATCCTTAACGGTTTCATTGTGTGTGGAACTGTAATATCTAATTGTTAAAAACATTGTAGCAAAAAATATTTTGCCATTATTCTTTTGTTTTATATTTACTAGGAACTGAAACTTTATAGAAATAAGAAAAGTAAAATCATATATATCTATGAGACATGCGGCAACTAAAAGTTTAAATGTGTGGTTTTTAAAATAAAGAAACATAATTAATCAGATATACTAGGTTTTAACAGCAAGCACATTTTCTACCGCAGAGTCTGATGCGGACATGCCTGGTAGGGATTTGGCCTAATCTTTGGTTTTTAAGGGAAATCAAAAAATTTTTCAGGGGACCGACTGACCCTGTGGAGTCGCATCTTCTGAAAGACCCTGGCATGCGTGGAGTCACTCAGTTGAAAAAAATGTTGTTTCTAGGGTCACTTTAAATCATTGGGGGTCAAAGGGCATCCTTCCTGTTAGTGTCATCAGTGTGACACACAGATATTTTTAAAAATTGTACATGTGTAGATATTATTTTGAGTAGATAATATATATTTTTATATATTTTCAGTGAAGGGTATGTTTCCACAGTGACAAATGCCAACTTGTGCCATTCTAGATCATAGATAGTACAGAATGTCAGATGCAGAGTTCAGGCACAGCAAAATAGTATGACAACATATGACCACTTTTTTTTTATTTGAAGTTTAAAGTAAAATCATGCTTTGAAATAATGAGTAAAAGTAAATATTCACACGAGATAATTTTTTTCATGGAAACAGCAAAGAGGAACATCTGATCTCTCTCTCTCTCTGAAAATGAGTGATTTTCTCAAAGATACAACTTAAACTAAACGAGAGTAATGTTGAGCCCTCGTTCTGTGTTACGTGCGAGTTGTGAGGCTTCAAACACACAGACACCTTCACTTTTTGGATTTAAAAAAAAATCTAATTAAATATTTGCAGTTTATTTAAAAAACATACAGATTTCTTTTTTTTTTGTATTATTGAGATCTAATTCAGGCAAAATCATTTCCACCGTACGGCATCATATATTATCCTGATACAGTAGACTTCTAGGAAGAATATTTGAATTCAATTAAAACTTTAAAGAATGGATTTAAACAACCTTGTAATTTTAAAAGATCATATTTAAGATTATGCTTTGAAATAAATTTAGTTCAGAAACATTCACTCTGGAAAGGAGTTAGTGGTCTTAACACATGCTGTGACAGAAGCTGAACTGTCGGACTCCACCCTCCCATCTCTCATTCACACTAGACTTTATTCCTAGGAGGATCTGGGGATGTTTTGTTTGTAATAAAGCTTAAACTATTTACTTTTTATCATCAAGAACTGCTTCTTCAGCTCTCTGAAAATGTAAGATGTTTTCATATTTATATTTATTTATTTATTTAGCTAAAACTAAACTATGTTTAATTTGTTTAAATATTTTTTAGCATCATGTTTGGTGTTACACATTTATTTAGAATAATTTCATTTAAAATAGAGAAGTTCCTTTTACAGAACCAGCCTGAGACGTCACAGGTTCTCTTTCTGAAAATGCTTGGTGATTTTTCTTAAGGAATTATTGAAAATGTTACACAATGTGTGAGACCCCAACATTTTACACATACAATGATAAATAAAAATACTTTAGGTTACTTTAGGTATTACTTTAGGTCAGTCAGATAAGCAGTCTTCTTAGGAAAATTTGACTTGAGACTTTTTAAAAGATGTAATTTAAACTTTTAAATGTATGCTTTGAACAGCACGCTCGCTTAGAAGACACACAGAGGGAGAGAATTTTAGACTTCAACTTTATTCATCTTAAGGATATCAAAAAAGTAAGGACTGCTTTTCCCCTGCTCTCTGAAAAAATATGTTGTTTTGTAAATAAACGTTCAATACTGCTTTAGAAGCATGTTTAATTTTATACAATTTATTTATAAACTTTTAAAAGAAGTAAATGTTATTCAATTAACTTTTTAAAATATACTAAATAAACTAAACACTATTTTTAGTAATCAACAATTTGAATTACTATGATATTTGAGTTTTAGGGATAAATTATATGTCAATGGAAGCTCTCCATAAACATGTCCACAAAAACCTCTTATGCTTTGACAAAGCTAAAATGAATATTCAACTACTTGATGAACCTCATTTTGGGGTGTTTAATATAATTTATAAGCATTTTGTAAACCAATTTCATTCGAACATCATTGCACGAGGAAATCTTTTCCTGGCTTTATTGTGATGTTTTAATGTTTCCTGTGAATATTGTGAATACACAATTCTTATTTAAAAGTATTACTGTTTTATGTCTCATTCTTTTAACCACTAGCAAACTCATCTGACCCCATTTTAAATCTTGTAACTCAACCGATTTGGCTGATCGTTACAACCTCATTTTGGGGTGTTTAATATAATTTATAAGCATTTTTCATTTAGTTAAAGCTACAGTTCGTAAAATCTGCCACTTGAGGGCGCACTACCAAAACAATAACAATCGCGTGGTTTGATGACGCTAAGAAGGTGCGTGGAATGATGGGATTTGTTGTCTTCTACCCAACCGCTGACGGCCATCAATCCGACGGAAAGATAAATCATGGATTTAACGGATGAGGTAAAGTTTTATAAATGATGTGTTTGATGTCATAGTTTTATTATATTGAATTAGACCCGAGTAATGGAAGGTTTACATCGAAATTTTTAGTCATAGATGTTAGAATGTTTGTCCAATTCAATGGTGTGATACAGCACAGTTTCAAGTGTTCAAATCAATAATAATAAATGTTATTTTGAACTCACCAATATCATTTTCAATAATAATTGATTCATATTTCTGTATAACACTAACTGTATTTATTTACATTGTTTAACTTGTCAGGTGAAATAAGGCAGTGTAAATAAATCAGTAAATAACCAAATGCAATAACACTGCACCTGCATAAACTTTAGTCTTCAAGAAAACACATTTTAATATATAAAATAAAGCATGATGAATTGCAACTTCATTATGACCTAAGAATATGCACTTCACATAGTTATGTAAACTATTAAAAACATTTGATATATTTTAGATTGTATATAAACGATTACCACTTGTTCAACAAATATATACACTCGTGTACATTCAAACACAATAAGTGGACATACATGGCAAACGCGAGTTCAACGATTTGCGCGAGTAGATTACATACAAATTCAATGCAAAGACGTGATCAGACTATGGATCAGACGCGTCCTCGCGCGAGTCTAGAGACACGATGCCCCGCGTTTGGCGTGTATGCCTCTTGTCCCAAACTCTTCTTGGGTCGTTTGGTTGGCCGGTACGCTTTCGTTTACGGGAGCTGTCCTTTTCGACAGAACCAGCGGCAGATGGTAAACAGTAATTATGTTCCATAAATAAGTAACACAATCCACCATAAAACGTGCAAGAAGTAAATAAGGAACTGCTTGAAGCTAGCTAGTGGTTTGCTGGATGCTGGACACTACTTCCGCATTTGTCCACGACACTGTTGTCATGTGGTTTCTACGTCAGTAAAGGCGGTAACAAAGGGTAACTGACGTCATTGACAGGCGACTGCACTGCCCCGTGTCACTGTTTAGAATGGGAATTTTCTCATGATTTAGAAGTAGTTGAAAACATTAGAGATATTGTTAGTAATCAGCTGGACAAAATATATAACACTAGCCTAGTGGTTTTTGGATATTTTACTGGAAAAATATTACATATTGTACCTTTAAACTATAATTAACTGGTCTCAGTTAATTTAGTAACTGTTTATAATTCAGTGTATTACAATTTTATCACCAACTTCCTTAAAAGATGATTGAAATGTGTGTAATCTATTTCATAAAATATGTTTATTCTTTTGACCCGACTGTTTCTAGACTCGTGTTGCTGATCGTCTGCACAGACAGAGAGATCAGAGCGTCATAAAATGACCACTACCCAGCCGGAATGCTGATGCCATCACACCCTCAAATATGGCGAGTTCAAAAATGACCC
>RJVU01071319.1:42291-72819 GCA_003731715.1 Anabarilius grahami
GCCCCGTGTCACTGTTTAGAATGGGAATTTTCTCATGATTTAGAAGTAGTTGAAAACATTAGAGATATTGTTAGTAATCAGCTGGACAAAATATATAACACTAGCCTAGTGGTTTTTGGATATTTTACTGCAAAAATATTACATATTGTACCTTTAAACTATAATTAACTGGTCTCAGTTAATTTAGTAACTGTTTATAATTCAGTGTATTACAATTTTATCACCAACTTCCTTAAAAGATGATTGAAATGTGTGTAATCTATTTCATAAAATATGTTTATTCTTTTGACCCGACTGTTTCTAGACTCGTGTTGCTGATCGTCTGCACAGACAGAGAGATCAGAGCGTCATAAAATGACCACTACCCAGCCGGAATGCTGATGCCATCACACCCTCAAATATGGCGAGTTCAAAAATGACCCTCAACCCTTTAAAATCATCCGCTTGCCATTTGATCACCCAGAAGACATCCAGAGGTTCACAGGTCAACGTCGCTATTCAAAATATGTGGACAAAGGTCATTTCGATCCCCGGAGAATCACCAACAATGTCAAAGGTCATTGGGGTGATACTATGGTCACCCATGGTTGGGGGATGGGGAAACTTCGTGGGTGGTCCGTGGGGGAGGGAAATGACGTGGGTGGCCCCCAGAGGTCAGACAGGTCAAGTCATAAATCAAAGGGTCATAAATCATTTTAGACACAAGCACCAGGGTATCACTACTGACGGCTATGCTTTCCCGGGGTCGGTCTCGTCTGGAATCCTCCACCACGTCCCGAACCTTCTCGGCTGGACGATTGGTTTCTCTGGACAGCCCATGCTGGTCCTCAGCATCCTGCCCTGGTCCTCAGCGTCCCGCCCTGGTACCTTTCTTTCCGGAGGTGCATGAGCAGGTGACCAAGTAGTGGAGATCGCCGTATAACATTCGTGGCAGGCCTGGTCCCTCTTCTGCCTTCACCACTCTGGATGGCGGGGAGGCTAAGGGGTACGCTGGGATCCCCCAAGTCGAGTGAGCCATCGCGATACAACTGTGTCCGATGGCCACTGGCTGGCGTGGTGAATCGCATCTCCCATCCCGGGCCTGTAAATTCTCGTTGAGCTTGACAGAGAAAGCTTACAGAGCCTGCAGAAGGGCCCGCATCGCTCCCTCCCCCAGAGGAGGGCCGGGGGTAATTTGTGTCTCGTATTGTTCTGCCGGTACCCACCTTTTCACAAAGAGAGCTGTTTTCCAATCCACCAAGTCCCAAGAGGTCCCTGCCTCGCCACCCTCAGCCCCCTCTCACCTCGCCAGCAGGTCCCAGTGTGTATGTCGAGGCCGCCTCCCTTGCGCCGTCTCCCATACACACTGCCACCTCGCAGAGTCTGACCCCACTTCGGGCCGCTATGCGGTTCGAGTTGGGTCCCAGCACTCTGCCTTGCTGCCCCGTGTCTGTGTGTATGTCTGTGGTGGCTTTAGTCCCACTGGTTCGGAGTCTGGGAGCCTGGTTAGCGCTTCCCAGATCGTCCTGCTGGCTCATTCGCACTATCAGACTCGGCTATGCAATTCTGTTCGCACGGCTTCCCCCGGTGTTCATGGGTGTCCACTACACTCGCATGTCCCTGGACAATGCACCTGTTCTACTGGTGGAGATTGCTGTCCTCCTGGCAAAGGATCCCTCCAGCCAATATGAAGTCAGGGTTTTACAGCCCCCACTTTCATGTCTCGATACTGCCTCGACACAGACCCTTCCTACGGTTTGCGTTCGCGGGTCGGGCATATCATTACAAAGTCCTACCCTTCGGGCTGGCCCTGTCTTCACCAAGGTTGTGGAGGTGGCCATTGTTCCACTTAAGGAACAGGGCATTCGCATTCTACCTCGATGACTGGCTCATTCTGGCCAGCCCGCGGAAACAGTTGTGCAAACTCAGGGAAATGGTGTTAGCTCACCTCAGCCGGTTGGGTCTTCGGGTCAACTGGGACAAGAGCAAACTCGCCCCCGTGTAGAGGATCTCTTATCTCAGTATGGAACTAGACTCGGTCACCCGGACAGCATGGCTCACAGAGGAGCACTTCCAGTTGGTATTGAACTGCCTAAGTTCGCTCAAGCGCAGGACAGCGGCCCCACTGAAACTTTTTAAGAGGCTTCTGGGGCATATGGCATCCGCAGCTGCAGTCACGCTGCTCGGATGAGGCCGCTTCAGCACTGGCTTCACGACCGGGTCCCGAGATGGGCTTGGCAACGCGGTACGTTCCGTGTTCCCCTGACACCGAACTGCAATCGTACTCTCACTCAGTGGTCGGACCCTTCGTTCCTGCGGGGGTTTTGTGGCAGTTTTAGCAGTGAAGGTAGCAGAACTCATTGTTTAAAGACCCCCTGTGGTGAAAATCAAGTTTTTAATGTTGTTTATATGTTTATGTAGTGTTTTTAATATGCTTTAAGACAAGCCATGTGCAAATTCATAAGTCAGCACTATTGCTGAGTATTTTATGTTTGAAACTGCAGTGAACCAGACAGTCTAAAACCCGCAGTTTGAAATTGTAGGTGTTTGTGACGTCACAGACTACCTTGTAACCAATCACAACAATGTGCCAGCAGGCTTTAGCATATCATTAACTACTGTTTCTGAAGCAGGAAAGTCTCGAGAGAAGCCAGGTTATCCCAGTAAATTTTCTGTTGATATGAAAAATTGTGTAGATTTATCAATATAGCGAGTTTATTACAATGTTATGGTGAACCATAAGCCTTTCTCCACTGACGTTCTGAGTTGTTCAAAGTGTTTGTAAGGATAGATAGTCTACTGATTGTAATAATTCATATTAATTAATGACAGAACCGTTGGAAGGGCTGTGCCAAGTGTGTCAGCGCATAGGGGCTCGCGCCAAAGTAGAGTGACAGCTGACTTGAAGTAAAGCCAATAAAGTTCATGTTTTTGTCCTTCGAAATATTTTAATACTATGAAACATAGCTAAAACAATATTGCTCTGAGCATGTGCATGTGACCGTGATTCATGTGCATATTCAGTAAGTGTGGAATCGCACGTCAAGTTCTGAGAGAGCTATTCAGTCCATTATAAAGTCTGATTTTGGCTTGTTCTCGCGATACTGTCTGTTGTACTGAGAAATTGCTTCAGGTGATTCAGTGAGAGAGCATTTCAAAGAAATGCAAGTGGATTTAGACTGTTTTGCAAAGGCGTTTTACCAATTCATAATTTAAAACACAATTTAAGCATCAGAAATTAAACTGAATATACGAAACGAGCTTCCATGGTGATGCGTCATGCTTGTCACGTACGCTGAACGCAGCCACAATAAATACAGTGTTATTGTGGCTGGATACAGCGTACGTGACAAGCATGACGCATCACCATGGAAACAATAAGGGCAAGTGTTCTAAAATAATGGTCGCCTTAAAAAAATCTCNCGGTGTGTGTAACATTAGCAACACATTATTAGCTGTTTGATAATGTAGTCAAGCAAAAGGCTAATCATAAATTCATATTAATTAATGACAGAACCGTTGGAAGGGCTGTGCCAAGTGTGTCAGCGCATAGGGGCTCGCGCCAAAGTAGAGTGACAGCTGACTTGAAGTAAAGCCAATAAAGTTCATGTTTTTGTCCTTCGAAATATTTTAATACTATGAAACATAGCTAAAACAATATTGCTCTGAGCATGTGCATGTGACCGTGATTCATGTGCATATTCAGTAAGTGTGGAATCGCACGTCAAGTTCTGAGAGAGCTATTCAGTCCATTATAAAGTCTGATTTTGGCCGCCTCTGGAATGGATCAAACCATAGATATTAGCCTACCTGATAACTTCAAGTAAATACACTGGAAATCAGCGCTCATTCAAGGATGTGCATTTATTTCATGTACGGAGAAGGCACGGACTCCATCCATTTAGTGCATGTTCACAGAGGAAAACGGCTGCTTGTTCTCGCGATACTGTCTGTTGTACTGAGAAATTGCTTCAGGTGATTCAGTGAGAGAGCATTTCAAAGAAATGCAAGTGGATTTAGACTGTTTTGCAAAGGCGTTTTACCAATTCATAATTTAAAACACAATTTAAGCATCAGAAATTAAACTGAATATACGAAACGAGCTTCCATGGTGATGCGTCATGCTTGTCACGTACGCTGAACGCAGCCACAATAAATACAGTGTTATTGTGGCTGGATACAGCGTACGTGACAAGCATGACGCATCACCATGGAAACAATAAGGGCAAGTGTTCTAAAATAATGGTCGCCTTAAAAAAATCTCTCTCTGGTAGGTATGATTGAAAGAGTTAAAGAAAAACTGGAGCAGCAGTCACATGATGGATCGCTATTATTTTCTTTTTCCTTTCTCATTTAAAATATTCACAAACTTGCTTACCATGTCATCAACTATCTGATATTCCGATTCTCAAATAATATAATATAAAAAATCAAGTGAGTGTGTTTTGTTGTTTAAAAACTTGAAATGATCTTTATCTTGATCTATAACGCAAGATGGGCGCCACCATCTTACTTTGCCCCGCAGTTCACAGACTCCTGTCAGTCGGATTTACAGCACGTGAATTCATCAGTTTCTCCCAAAATATATGCAAGTAAGTGGCTGGTGAACTGGAAGAATAATAGAGTAAACGTTATAGTTACTTAGGCCCATTATGTGTGTCTGATATGAATAAATGTCAGCAAATTATATTTGACTGGGTTGTTATTGCTGCTTCCACTGATGTCTGACATAAGTGTGTATTTTATAAACTCTAAATGTATTGTTTTACTGGTGCTTATGTGTATTTAAATGCCAGAAACCTTTAAAAAAAACATTATGTGGCTGAAAACTGCATAGCTGTGATATGACAAGAGCTGAGCGCGTCCGTCTGGCAGCCAAAGTGCGAATGCACAGTTTGAATCTGGCAGTTATGTGACCTCGCTGAATGTTCTAAATCCTGTATGTGGGACCGTATGCCCAGGGGCACAGAAATAAAAATCCAGGTGGATGCTGCACATTGGTGGTAGTTGAGGAGATTCCCCCTTCCGTATGTAAAGCACCTTAAGTGCCCAGAAAAACACTATATAAATGTAAGGAATTATTATTATTATTGTAAAATATGTAAATTGAGAACATTTTCTTTATTTTCTATGCACTATTGGTAGTAATTAAGCATTATCTCTGCTTTTTCAACTTTGCATTGTGCATAAATTTTATATTCTGTTTACTAAAAACACGTTATTTGTATATTCTTTTTGATAGTTTCACTTTCATTTGAATATTGGAGTAAACATCCGGAGTTTTGAAAACTAGACCCTGGCTCCAGTCTTTATTTGGAAGGAGTTTGGCTTGCTGCTGAATTGTGTTCACACATATGAAAACACACAAGGAGAGCAGTACAGCTTTGGTTATTGAAAACTATTGAACTAAGTTCAAATAACTAAATTTGTCAAGTTAAAAATACTTAATATTCTAAGTAATTAAAACATAAATAAGTCAGTTGAAATGAGTACCTCAAAAAGTTAAGTTGAGTGAAATTTTTTTTTACAGGGAACATTGGTACTGAAAAATTAAAAAAGTAAGTTCATCTTAGGTTCTTAAAGTTAATTCAACTAAACTTTATAAGTTCAAACAACATTACATTTGTCAAAATGAACATACTTAATATTCTACCTAAGTCAATGCAAAAAGATAATTCAAAAAGTTGAGTGAATTATTTTTATTATTATTATTTTACAGTGTAGGAAAATTATTACATAAATAAAGAGAAAAGTTATCTGCTTTACACAACATTACACCGAATAAGCTGAAGTTATAAGGAAAAATCATCCACCTTGAACTGCCAACTGTACATTAATAAAATAACGAGATGCTCATTAATAATAAATTTATACATGAGGCAGTTTATGGATTCATGGATTCACATGACTTAGATTTAAGTTCTTTCTTCATTAAAAAAATATGCAGATTTACCTTTGTGCTGTTCTTAAACTTCTGTGAATGTGGAGTTCAGAAAGCATCAGCTGTGTCTGAGACGCTCACTAGACTCTGATATTTATTAGGCTGAAAAGAGGAAGTGCATCTTGTTTCTTGGAAACGCACCGCAAACACATTTCTTGCCTTTAAAGACAGGGTAGGTGATTTAAAAAAAAAAAAAAACATTATTTGTTATGCTGGTTGAAAGTCTCTTCACATCCTGCACAGTAAAATCCAACAGTCTAAATCTAAATAATCACTTTTTAGTTAACTTTAACGCTGGGGTCAAATGCTATTTCATGCATTGTGACTTATTTACACTGTTAAAGAGTTGCATTCTCATGCTAAACATGGCCAAAGTTTCAAAACACGAATTGGACGTATGACGTATTTCTGTGCCAAATATACTACTTCCAGATTGGACATGTCCCGGAGAGTTTTTTTTTTCGAGTACGGCCCTTTATCATGTAATTAAGTGCGGAAGTCCTATAGGCACTTCTCCCTGATAAGCGTGCACACACACATCACTCGGAGCAAGAGCACGCCCATCAGCGTGTTTCGTTCGGGATATGGAAGTCGAGAGATTTTTCAACAATGGCTGTGTCCCAATTCAGGGGCTGCACCCATTGAAGGCTGCATACATCATCGAGGCAGTCTCATTTAAGAAAAATAACCGTTAGATTGCAAAGTAAGAAAGAAATTACAGTATTTTACACCTCACAATGAATGAAGAGTCAATTTTATTATGGTTACTTTTCTTAAATAAGACATCCTTTATAACATATGCAGCCTTCAAATGAAACCTCCGGAGGACGCAACCTCCGAAATGAGACGCAGCTCCGGTCAACAAGGAGTGTGTTTTTGGTTGTGAGGGAAAGATTACTTTTTTCAGCTTCCCAAAGAACCCAGCGTTAGAGAAACAATGGATGAAGTTTGTTTTTCCGGGGCAGCAACGGAGTTGCACACGTATGTTTGTTTGTTCCTGGAATTTCAGTGATGAATACTTTGTAAACAAGTCCCAGTTTGACGCTGGATTTGTAGATCACAGGAGGTGATAGGTAATGTCTTAATTTATTGTAAAAAATCTAGTAATCTGTATTATTCAATAATTTTTCCTGCAATAATATTTTGTGCACGACTGAGACGTGATCTTTGAAATGTGCTAACTTTGCTTTTCTCTTGTCCCAACAAGGTGTCAAACACACATTTTGGGGTTGTTAAACTATAATGTCAGTTGTCACGAGACCAGGAACACCCAATAACGAACTTTATAGCAGGAAACCATAAAATGTCATAAATTACTGATACAACGGAAAGTTTAAGCTGACCTCTCTTATCTATCCAAACAGAACTTTTAGTGTGATGTAAGTCTTTCCTATGCTTAAGGTATATAACTGACCTGTTCTTGTTAACTGTACTGGTACAGGACCGGTCAAAAGATTGGACATAGGAGAATATCATCCTTTCTAACCACTTTGCTAATAAAGAAAATGAATTTGAAGAATACAAATATTTTATTTGGACATTATCCGATAAACGTAGGACAGCAGTTAGGTAAAATAAAATAAAAAGAGCAAAACCATGACTTGGGCAAAATTATGAAATGTCACATTGAATCAGAATGTGCTTTATTCGCCAAGTGTGCACAAACACACAAGGAATTTGTTGTGGTTTTTACAGAAGCTCTTGGTACACACATACATATGACATGAGAACAGAAACATTTAACTAAGTAAACTAAGAAAATAATAAATAAGTAAAATAAAATAAATAATAATACTAATGTGGTATACATCTGGAACAGAAGACACAGATTTTTTATTGTATATACAGCAGGGTGAATAGTATATATATATATATATATTTACACTAATTTTTACTCTCTATCAAGTACTGAAAGTGAATACTAAAACGGTAATTGCTATGTTAGCTGTTTAAGCTGGAGATGGCGTTGGGGAAAAACTGTTCTTATGCCTAGATGTTCTAGTGCACAGAGATCTGTAACGTCTTCCTGAGGGCAGAAGTGCAAACAGGTTGTGTCCAGGGTGAGAGGGGTCTGTGATGATGTTACCTGCCCGTTTCTTCACTCTGGCGTTGTACAAGTCCTGAAGGTTGGGCAGGTGCATACCAATTATCCTTTCAGCTGTCCTAACAATCCGTTGCAGTCTTCTTATATCTGATTTGCTGGCTGACCCAAACCAAACAGTTATAGAAGTGCACAGAACTGACTCAATAACAGCTGAGTAAAACTGTTTCAGCAGCTCCTGTGGCAGGTTGAACTTCCTCAGCTGGCGAAGGAAGTACAGTCTCTGCTGAGCCTTTTTCACAGTGGAGTCAATGTGAATGTCCCACTTCAGGTCCTGAGAGATGGTGGTGCCCAGGAACCTGAATGACTCCACTGCAGTCACAGTGCTGTTCATGATGGTGAGTGGGGGGAGAGCAGGGGGGTTTCTCCTGAAGTCCACGATCATCTCCACTGTCTTGAGCGTGTTGAGCTCCAGGTTGTTAAGACTGCACCAGACAGCCAGCTGTTCAACCTCCAGTCTGTAAGCAGACTCGTCTCCGTCCCGGATGAGGCCGATGACTGTGGTGTCGTCCGCGAACTTCAGGAGCTTGACAGAGGGGTCTTTAGAGGTGCAGTCGTTGGTGTAGAGGGAGAAGAGCAGTGGGGAGAGGACACAACCCTGAGGAGCGCCGGTGCTGATGGTGCGGGCGCTGGATGTGAGTTTTCCCAGCCTCACTAGCTGCTGCCTATCTGTCAGGAAGCTGGTGATCCACTGACAGATGGAGGTGGGTACAGAGAGCTGGGTCAGTTTATTCAGGAGGGTATCCGGGATTATGGTGTTGAAAGCCGAAAACTGAAGTCCACAAACAGGACCCTTGCATAATTTCCTGGTTTGTCCAGATGTTGTAGGATATAATGCAGTCCCATATTGACTGCATCATCCACAGACCTGTTTGCTCGATAAGCAAACTGCAGGGGGTCCAGCAGGGGTCCAGTGATGTCCTTCAGGTATGCCAGCACCAGTCTCTCAAATGACTTCATGACCACAGACGTCAAAGCAACAGGTCTGTAGTCATTTAGTCCGGTGATTTTTGGTTTCTTGGGTACAGGGATGATGGTGGAGTGTTTAATAAATTCACATGGCACATGCGGGTTTTCCTTTTACGATCTGGAGTCTTAACAAAATAGTTACACTCACCAATTTGCCGATCAATGGTATATGGACCACTGTATTGAGCCTGCAATGTAGAACCCGGTATTGGTAAGAGCACAAGCACCTGGTCTCCTGAACAGAACACATGATGCTTAGCCTTTCAGTCATACCAAGTCTTCATCTTCCCCTGAGCCACTTTCAGATTTTCTTTCGCCAGTTCACATGCCATACTAAGCCTGAAACGAAAGTTAGAAACAGTCCAAGAGGTTAGTAGGAGTAGAATTCTCAACATCTAACCACTTCTCCTTTACCAATTTCAAAGGCCCCCCCTTACAGTATGGCCAAACACAAATTCAGCTGGACTAAAGCCAAGGGATTCCTGAACAACCTCTTTAACTGCAAAGAGGAGTAATGGAATGCCATCATCTCCATTCTCTCAAACTCTTTGCAGTAGGTCTTCAGCATTGTTTTGAGAGTTTGATGGAATCTCTTGTAGGGAACAACCCAATTAATTAATCAAAAGTGTAACTAAATTTCACCTTTTAAGAACCGGATTAACCGTAAATGATTCAGAATCAATATTTTGATACTTTATCAATTATTCATCCACCAATACTGTAAAACACAGGAAGTAGAATTAGCTCAAATGAAATAATTAATTTATAGGGAATTATAAAGAGTTAGTTTACGACCGAGCAACTGAATCGTCCAACGTTCATTTGCTCGAGCCGTAATAAGCTCTTGTAGCAGATATGAACATCCAATAATCGTGAAAACACTTATTAGAGCAAGGTAACTTAAGATCGACAGTTTAAGGCATTACATTTTAGAAGCACATAATACAAGACATTTTCCTTTAAAATATACAAGAGACATTATTCTAACACAAACTAATCTAACACAAACACACACATACATGCACATATTCATTCATATGCATTGCAGTAAGAAAGGAAATGAGAGAGAAAGAGTTTTAAGAGAGAGAGAGTGAGTGATATGATGAACATAATTCCTAGCAATGCACTTCAAAGACCTGAATGAACAATGAATCATTAATTTAAATGCACCAGTTCAGTTTTAATCTGGGGTACTTGCTTTAGTCGACTTTAAATGTGAATTTCCCTCGTCAGCGTGCAGGAAAGGCTTTCCAAGTCGATGATTTGTCGCCTAGTCTTAAAGATCCGTGTGGTGTAGTCTATGGGTAGAACCCAATCACGTTTGAGCTTGCTGGAAAATTAAGGAAGTCTCTTTGTCACTGGAGTTAAAGTTGAAGCGGCAGAAATCGTTGGTTGAACTTTGCGGCAAAACATTTCGGAAAAGAAAATTAAGTAAAAGAAAAGAAAAGTGAGTGAAAGTTGGATGGCTTGAATGAGCTGCTTGTCTGTTCTTCTTGTTACTCCATAGTTCTCTTGTCTTCGTCTTTTGTCTTTTTTTGTCTAGTCTCTTTAGTCTCTTGCGATATGACTATTTAAACTTGAGTTTGTCACACCTCTGAAAGGAGTTTTTGGCCAATCAGATATCGTCCTGTTTCAAAAGGGCTTTTCTCTGCCCCCAATCAAACATAGGTGTTACTTCCCGTCTCTGCTTTAGCAGAGAGTGCCATTTTAACATAATTTCTATTAAATGGAATATGATACATTTTAAACAGATTTCATTCAAGTCAGGATTTAGAAAAGAGGAAAAGAATTAAAGTCCAAATAAGGCATACTTTCAATCAGTCATTCAAGAGTTATCACATTTACATGAATTGTGGGTGTTCTAAAGCATAACTGGTTACAGGTAGTATTTGTGGACATGATTTAAAATGTATGCAGTTAAAATATGTTTGATAAGTCCATTTAAAATTGTTTGGAACAATTTTGATGCAGCCATTTGTGACCATTTGGTGTCACAAATGGCTGAGTTTGTCACTTCTCCCAGGAAGGATGGGGTTATAAAAAGTAATTAACGTTGGTTTTCTCTGTAGACGAGCTGGAGTCTGAACCTTGATTCTGAATTAGAATTATGTTTTGAAAGAATCATCTGAATGATTAATTTGTCTGGTTCGTCCACAGTTCCTACACTCTCAAGTCTCTTGAGACCCTGGATGATACGTAGATGAGATGTTATGCTGAATAGACAACTGCTTTAACACCTGGGAGAAAAGGCGGGACATAAAATTAGACCCTTGATCAGACTGAACAACTCTTGGTAGCCCAAACACTGTGGAAAAACTTAATAAGGCCTTTAGAAATGGCAGGGGCTGTGACCTTACGCAATGGGATGGCTTCAGGAAACCGTTTCGCTCCACACATGATCGTGAGAAGATATTGGTTACCTGACTTGGTACGTGGGAGAGGTCCAACACAGTCAATCAAAACATGTTCAAGTGACTCTCCAATGGCAGGAATAGGATGTAGTGGAGCTGCAGGAATAGACTGGTTAGGTTTACCTGTAATCTGACAAACATTACATGATCTGCAATACTGAGACACATCTGACCTCCCCCCAGGCCAGAAAAAATGCCTTAACACACGATCCACAGTGTTCTTGTTACCCAAGTGGCCAGATAGACAAAAATCATGAGCAAGATACAAAATGCCAGACCGATAAACTTCTGGAACCACTACCTGAAACACGCTACTCCAGTCATCCTCACTTGACATTTTTGGATCTGTCCACTTTGTCATCAAAACACCATCACTAACGAAATAACCAGAAGCTACATTTGATAGTGTTTCATCTAACACTACATCTTCAAACATTGGTGACAAAGTAGGGTCTTGTTTTTGCTCAACTATTAACTGCTCATGAGATGGAAACATCTTTCCAAACCCTGTCAAGTTCATGTCACCTTGGGCCATGAAAGTATCAAAGTGGAATAACAGATTGATTGTTGAAAGGCTTACCTTCGACATGTTTCTTGGTTGACATGGCACGAGTAGTTGCACAAACAGGAAAAATTTCTGGAAATGCCAATTCAAGCTCATCTGGACTATCTGACTTGTCGACAGTACTGGTTACTTCAGGGACAGCTGGCACTTTACCCCCAGTTAAATCATTCCCTAGAATAAAGGGCACACCATCTATAGGAATCTGGGAAAAAAGTGCAACAACAACATCCCCAGAGACTAAATCCGATTGGAGATTAATGTTATGTAAAGGCATAGACAAAAATTCCCCACCAAAACCTCTGACAAGTACCTTTGAACCTTGAGCTGATGCATCATTAAAAGACAAGACATCACGAAGAATCACAGATTGAAAAGCTCCAGTATCTCTCCAGATCTTGATAGCTTGTCTTTGTTCAGGGTCAGCAGACAGACACACAAAACCATCCATCAAAAATGATGAGGAGCCAGCTAACTCACCTTTCTTGCATGGAACATTAGCAACAGAGGATGCCAAAGGAACACTTGGCACTGGACTTACAAAAGTTACAGTTTTTGTAGATTTCTGTTTCTTGCTTAGAACAGAACAGTCTGCAATAAGATGACCTGGTCTCTTACAATAAAAACAAACCCTTTATGAAATTGAACCATCATTAGTTATCTTCTTGCCAGGTGAGGAAGCAAGGGGCACAGACTTTACAAACCGAGATCTATTGGGCTTACTCTGGCCCTGAAACTCAGCCTGTTTGTCGCCAAAATTTACCTTATGGGTCAAAACAAACTCATCTGCCAAGATTGCAGCTTGTTCTAAAGTCATTGCCCTCTGCTCATTCAAATAAACAGATACAACCTCAGGCAGACAGTTTTTAAATTCTTCAATCAAAATGAGTTGTCTAAGATGTGTGTGTATGTGTGTGTGTGTGTGTGTGTATTTGCCACATTGAGAATGTTGTATAGCCGCACCCCTTCATTTTTGTCTATGTATCGGCATTGTGTTGCATTTATTGATTTTTTTTTTTGACCAAATTAAAAATAATTACTCTGAATTACAGTTTTTCCTATTCATTTCTATGGGTGCCCATTTTTGTCCACGAAGGACCCAACCACTTAACAATGTTGAATCGAGTCAATTTTGTGTGTGTGTGTGTGTGTGTGTGTTAAGGTGGCAAACTGAAAAGTAGCCAAGTCTTGTACCGCTCAGATTAAGGAAAGTATTTAAAAATATATATATATTGCCCACATTTGTCCTGAAGGTAGCTTGAGGGTTAAGTGAATATGTAAGTGATTGTTGAGCATTAGTGATGAACACCTGATGTTAATAAGCAGAATCAATGAAAGAAACAAGAACAGAAAAAATAGAGACACAACAACTACAACTGACTTCCAGCTATTACATATTATTATACTTATTATTAACCAGACTTTATTTCTGTCATTCATGTACAGAAGTTCTTGTTGAGAATTAACAGAGCTTTTGATGTTGATGTTTTATTAAAATATTTAATCACCGTGATGGTGATCGGTGTGATGGAGTATTTTATCCATCCTATAGAAAACAATTGTAGAATTAGTTTGCTTGCTATAAAAGCTAGAAGTGTTTTGAGGCCTCTTGACCTATGTAACTGTAAGGGTCAGATGTGTCTGAGAAGTTAACTTGGCCACTAAGCATATTTTGTTGGTAATTTTCCACCAGACAACAGGTGGCTGTGAAATGAATAAGATCATTATCAAGGGAGCCATGTGAAGGCTTCTTGCCTCCGGTGAGTGTTGACTGGTTTGATACAATGTTTCATTTGGCCCATGGGAAAACGGTTGACCACCAAATTGGCAGAAGGCTCATGAGAAATTAAGTAAAAAGATGTACAGTAGCTAGAAGTTGGTCACCCTTACTAAGAAAATGATCTCTTGCATAAGCAACACCTGCAATTATATTGCTGAAATGACTGTGGTGGAAAGGTTGGGGAGTATATGAGAAAGAGGTGTGGGAGAACCCTTGTAAGTGAGAATATGGGAAAATTAGAGGGTGGATATTACCAGCCAATGATACTACTTTGGTGTGTTTTAAGAGTTAAGAACAATGTATAAAAAATGTGCCCCAGCTAAGAGAGATTCAGATGAACAGCTGGCATCTCACTTTGTTGTTTGACAATAAAGTTAAATTCTTCTGAGACCTGAAACTTCGACACTGAGAGTTTTTCTTCAAGACCAGAACTGAAGGGACAAAGAGACATCGAATCCGCCATGACAGTGTTTGCTGTAGTTAGACTCTTGACTTTTAAATATTAGTTTTTCTTTGGCTGCTGTGACTTTGTGTTTACGAAGCACTTATGATATTATGGCAAGAGAAAATATGATCAGGCCATAATGGTTATGTTTTAATGATGACATTATCATCATGTAGTAACCTGATTCACTGATCTAGTCCAGTATTTATATATTTATTAATTTTTCATTACAGTAAATCTGTGATGTTACAGCTTGAGATCAAGCAGTGCTTTTATAACACACAGAGACATCAAGAATCATCAAATTAAACTCAACAATGTTAACAATGAAACAAAAGTTGAATTGCATGATGGGAGCCACCAAGCATATAATTAGCACATAGAAAATATTGACAAATACAGACAGTCAGTTAAGGGGTTAGATTAGACTTGTCTTATTGTATAAATGAAGTGTCTGAATTACACCCATGACCTTGCAAAAGAATTACACCACAACCTTACACGACTCTTGCAAAAACATGTGGTATTGTAAAAGAGAAACTAAATGCAATGGAAATTTACCCAACCACAGAAATGAAGAGATATTCTGTTTACACAGAACAGAATACAGATTAAGCATTTGATATACTTAGCCTCACACAGATGCAAACTGCACACAATTTGTAATTTTGTCTACATTTTGCACAGAAAACTGGATGTACTTAATAAACTGTTTTGAATTTGCAAATGTCATGAAGTGAGTCAAGTTAATAATTCACATATTCAATTCAATTCACATTTATTTGTATAGCGCTTTTTACAATACATATCGTTTCAAAGCAGCTTTACAGGAAATGCATGTCAACATTACACTTTAGAGAATCTGTTATCAGAGGTGATTGTGTCCAATTATGTAGTTTCAGAAATGTACATATACAATACTGCACACATGTTGATGGCACATGAAAAAAAAAAAAAAATCTCTCTGTCATTTTTTGGTTCAGGTGGGAACATTTTATTGAAATTTTTTTAACACCCACACCACCCCACCCCAAAATATTTTTGCAACATATGGTGCAACACTGTGCAACAATGGTACAGAATTATAGAGAAATTTATCATCAAAAAAAATTCTCATCAAAATCACATTGTTTTTCTTAAAAATGTCAAGAAATCATTAAATAAAAAGGGAAAAACACTTGAAAGACATTGATATATTGAATTTGATACATGCATAGGTCTGTATCATGTAGTGTGTCATGTCATATAATGTACTTCATGTAATAAGATTTCACTCTGTACGAAACTTCAAAAAGCACTTCTCTGCTGTGAAATAGAGGTGTATGTTACAATTTTTGCACATCACTTTGCACACCCAGGAACCTTGTATCTTCCCCTCTTATAACACATTATGAACAATGTGAGGTATTGTCCAAAACATCCTCGAAAAGTACCCCTTATCGCACAACGTTGCCCTGAGGCAACAAAAAGAAAAACTGAATTTCTGAACATGCAAAATAAAATTAAAAAAACTTCATAAAAAATGACAAAAGGCTTCTCTACACCTTCATACACAGTTCATGTAATTTTAAATAAGATTACTAAAGCAAATAATTTTGCCGCCTTCTCACACCATGTGCTCCTGTGACCATGTGTCAGAACAGGACATCCCACCTTCAAATGGTGCTTGATAGTGACTCCCACACCTTACTGGACTGTTGGTACTTTCTCGACCTTTCTAAGTAGTTGTAATCATTTAAATTTGTTTTTACTAAACATAGGGCTTAAGTATACATTCCGTTGGGGGCAACGCTGTGCTGTAGAGGGTTAAATTAAGCAATGCATTAATTTAAGGCAGAAACAATGAGCTCATGGAAGTAATGAATACATGTTAACAATAATTAGGATAGAAATTTAGGAATGTGCATGATGATCCAGATATTGTGTCATCTGAGGTCTTCTTAAGAGGCTGGATCCAAACTGAAGCTAATGTACTCTCTAGTCACGAGACAAAACAGAAAAGCAAATGGAGAATAATTAGCGTAGCTGCTGTTCATAACATTAAGCAAAGATAGTCATGTGCAATTGAGCTGATATGAGATGCATTATGTGAACGCTTGGCTAAAGAGATGCGTCTTTAATGGGGTGGTTCAGTGTTCTTTTTCTAGGCTTGATTGTGTTTTTGGGGCTCAGTTTAACATGTCTTAATGCTTAAAAAAGCCTTATTTTTCATACATTTTACCTTTATTCTACACCTCTGTTTCCATTGTCATATGAACGGCTCGTTTGACTTCCTGGGTCTATGAAGCCACTCCCTCCGAAATACGCAATGTGCTCAGATTGGTTAACGGGCTTGTGATTCACTCATGGCTCTGGATTCGCTGAAGCGTCCGGAAACGCCACGCCCCTTTCCATCCGTTGCTTCAGTGGAAATGTAAATAATACCGTCTATACTGCTGTATCAAATTGAGCCGAATCAGACCCAGATGAAGAGGGTAAAGCAGAAACTCTGCAATCACAGCTTTTAAAGGACGTTTATGAATGGTATTTCATTTTGTATTTGTGTATTTAGATATGCTGTCACTGCTGTTTTTTAGCTTTCAATATACAGTTTTATCCTTTATGTCCTTGATGCAACCAAAAAATAGCAACAGAACTATACGTATACTTATAATTATTATATTAGATCAGATCTTCTGATCTTCAGTAGCTCTAAATCTACCTTTGGACACTCTAATACCCAAACTGGTTTAATTGGCCATATAACAGTTTCCTCAAATTCTTTATTGTATATTCTTACATCTTTTCCTATTTGATGTCCCGTCCATCCAAAACTTTCTCAGCCATAGTCTAACCTTGATCTTATCACTGATCTTACTTTCCTACACTTATCAATGGTATACTTTATATTTTGTTTCCATGTTAATTTATTGTCAAATCCGAAAGCATTCATTTTCTTCATTCATTTCAGCTGATTCCCTCTAATCTTTTTCCTTGTAAAAAACATAACTTTAGGTGATGCCATTCCATCTAACCAGCCAGTTTATATACACTTCCGCTGCCTGCTGATAGGGGAATCAATGAGCAGACTAACCAAACACATACCAGCAGAACTCTACTAGACCTGCCACATATCATACTTCATACTTCAATCATACTTATCTGACCGTTATCAGTTTGTAGTAGTAAACGATGAGATGTCATATCAATCATAAGTTAAAGATGGAGTACCGCAAGGCTCAGTTCTAGGACCCTTGCTTTTCACTCTGTACATGCTACCCTTGGGAGATATCATTAGGAAGCATGGCGTTAGTTTTCATTGTTACGCTGATGATACTCAGCTCTATATTTCTTCGCGCCCTGACGAAACTTACCAATTCACTAAATTAACAGAATATATAGCTGATATAAAAAACTGGATGACCAGTAATTTCCTACTACTAAATTCAGAAAAAACAGAGATTCTAATTTTTGGACCGAAAACTTCTTCACGCAATAACCTAGAATACTGTCTAACACTTGATGGCTGCTCTGTTAAGTCTTCGTCGTCAGTTAGGAACCTGGGTGTGCTCTTTGATACCAATCTTTCATTTGAAGGCCATGTTACTAGCATCTGTAAAACCGCATTCTTCCATCTTAAAAATATATCTAAACTACGACATATGCTCTCAATGAAAAATGGGAGGAGGAAGGGGAGGACGAGGAATCAACAGAGGAGGAATCAACAGAGGAAGAGGAAGAGAAGGAGGCCATGCTGGAGGTAGAGGAAGAGGAAGAGAAGGAGGCCATGCTGGAGGTAGAGATAGAGGAAGAGGAAGAGAAGGAGGCCATGCTGGAGGTAGAGGTAGAGGTAGAGGAAGAGAAGGAGGCCATGCTGGAGGTAGAGGTAGAGGAAGAGGAAGAGAAGGAGGCCATGCTGGAGGTAGAGGTAGAGGTAGAGGAAGCGGAAGAGAAGGAGGCCATGCTGGAGGTAGAGGTAGAGGAAGAGGAAGACAAGAAGGTGCTCAAAGAGGACCGAATCTGACAAATGACATCCGCGCAACACTGGTTGACCACGTTGTCAACCACGGCCTGACGCTGAGGGAGGCTGGACTGCGAGTACAGCCAAATCTAAGCCGATACACAGTGGCAAGTGTGATAAGAACATTTCGACTGGAAAATAGGTATTGTAAAAATATCATCATATCAAAAACATCTGCACGGTTTCAGTAACTGCTTACAGTACTGTATTCTATGCACTATCAGCACTTCTGTTACCTTTTCCTGTGAAATTACTGTACTATTGTATACTGTTTTTTTTTTTCTACATAGGATTAAGGGTCGTGAACGACAAGGGGGAAGGCCTCTTATGTTCACAGAACAGCAAGAGAGGGAGATAGTAAACATGGTTTTGGCCAACAATGCTATAACACTCAATCAGCTCCAAGCTAACATTGTCAATAACCACGCCACTTTCAACGACATCCATCAGGTCTCAACATCAACACTGGCACGCATCCTAAAAAAAAAAACATATTCAAATGAAGCAAATTTATCGAGTGCCTTTCGAGTGCAATTCCGAAAGGGTGAAACGACTGCGGTGGATTATGCAGAGGTATGTATTCACTTTAGCAGTGTGATCTTGCATACTGTCTCATAATCTTTTACTGTACTGTTATATGTATACTAGATCTACACTGAACTACACAATTTTGCCTGACACTGTTCTTCAGAGAGTTTTACGAATGGATGGAGAGGAGATCCAGCATGAGTCCATTTACGTAGATGAGGCTGGGTTCAACCTGACGAGAACACGAAGGAGGGGAAGGAACATCATTGGCCACAGGGCAATAGTCAATGTCCCAGGGCAACGTGGGGGTAATATAACACTCTGTGCAGCCATTACACAGAATGGGGTCCTTCACTGCCATGCCCATATGGGCCCTTACAACACACACTCATAGTTACATTCTTGGACCAATTGCACAACATAACAGCAGCAAATCAAATCGATCATATGCAATACATTGTTGTCTGGGACAATGTGTCTTTCCACCGCTCTGCTCTGGTTCAGAACTGGTTTCAGCAACATCCACATTTCAACGTCCTATATCTTCCACCATACTCTACATTCCTCAACCCTATAGAAGAGTTGTTCTCGGCATGGTGGTGGAAGGTATATGATCTCCGTCTCCAGGCTGAGGTACCCCTCATCCAAGCCATGGAGGAGGCCTGTGACCAAATGGAGGTAGCAGCAATGCAAGGATGGATTCGTCATTCAAGATGTTTCTTTCCAAGGTGTCTTGCTAATGACAACATTGCCTGCGATGTTGATGAAATTCTCTGGCCAGATCCAGCTAGGCGAAGAGACAATGTCTAGTTTTTTTTTTGTTTTGTTTTTACAGTAAACTTACAGTACAATACGTAAAGTGACATTTTGTTACAGTATTATGAATCTCCATGTCAACATTTTGGGCGTGTTGACAAATAAATGAGTTTCTTCAGTCTGCAACATTGGTCTTGTGTAGTGTTTGGTGAATTTACATTATATTTGTACTTTGTTGATGGTAGCCTACTCTAATCATAGGGAAGTAGAAGTGCTAAAAGTGTTTTAGGTTTATCACAGCAGAGTGTAACTTGTGCAAACAGAGTATAGTAATGTGAAACGTGTGTGTTTCATAATTCTCATGCGAACTTGGATGAGGAGAACCCTAATTTTGAGACATCCTGCTCAGATGAGAACGAGATTCTTACTGTTTTCTCTTCTGTTGTCTCTCAAACACAAGGAGGTACAATACCTTTCAAAAATGGAAATTTATTATGGTCCCGCCCCCCACTTGAATGATAGGTTAAAGCCATGGCCAAAAGTTTTGGTGGTTCTCTGCAGTGGGTTGTAGTCTCAGAAACCCTCATTAGTTGAACTGCTTGATAAAAGTTTGCTGCTTCAGTTGTGGTGTTGATTCACATTGTTTCTAAATTATTGTGAGTGATCAGATGCATTTTACATACTGTATTTGCAAAACGCTTCATTGGCTAAAAAAAATAAAAATAAAATAGGACCTGTTTGAGGTCCTGGTAAAAAGTGATCAGCTAGCATAATTTCACTAATCACATCAGTACATGTGAACAGGGCCGGAGTGGGACTCATTTTCAGCCCTGGAGTTTCATGCCTTAGACCGGCCCACTTTAATTCAAGACTGACTATATTAAAATAGTGTAATTAAAACCTCAGTATATAAGTCTGTAATAGTGCACTGTTCTCTACAGCCTTGTAATTAATTGTATTTTTCAAAATTATCTTCAAATAGATATTTGAAGATATTTCAAATATCTTCAAATATTTTTTGATTTGTTATGATTTTTATTGTTATGATTTTATGATGTGAACCATTGATTAATTCTCCAGCCATGTAGTGGCTGTAGTTAAAAAATTCATGTTATTTTAATTTTTTTTAAGTGTTTGCTTTCCAGTAGATGGCAGCAATCATCCTCTAAACCCAGGCACATTTTTCATGTCTATCACTATGAATAAAATTAAGAAATGTAGATCTTTTTTTAAAGTGGATTTAACATAAAATTTTGCTATTTTATTTAAATGTGTATACTTAAATTATTACAAATTGAGGCAAATAAATAACAAAAAAATATTGTACATAAAAAATATACATAAATCCTCCAAAACCGCACAACTTTACAGTAAAATATTAAAGTGAGCAATATTACGTTTGCTTATAAAAAGTTACATTATATTACAAAATCACATTTTACTGTCTGGTTATGTAAGCTGGTTGTACAGAAAAATGAATATTGTTGCCCAATGTGTAATAGCATAGCAAGCAACATAACACAAGTGATTTGTTATTTGCCTACTATTATTACGATATGAGTAATAGCTGCATACATGCCTTTATCTTTTGCATGTTTCCCCTCTTCCTTTTTATTTATTTACGTTACCTAAATTGGCCTCCGGTGGCTTAGACCTTTTGTCTTACCATAATTTAGTGTTGATTTAGAATTTGTACCGCTGTCCCTACAGACGTCACCTCATCCCTTCTTCTCGTATACTTTTGAGTAAGTTGCCTTCTCCGGGCGCACACTCTGAGTCCCTCCCGACCAGGTTAATTTACTAACAGAGTGACATGATATCATTGACGTTATGTGCAAATGAGCTGTAAAAACCCGATCGCGCATTTGTTTTTTGTTGTTTTTTTTTTTTGGGGGGGGGGGTTCTTGCGCGGGTGCCCCCTGCCGCCCCCGGCAAGATTTCGTCACTGAAGCACTCCTGTATCTAACCAATCGCGTAGCGAGACGTCAGAGACGGGTGACGTCACGGACCAGGAACTATAAAGCATACCCGGATGCAGAGCACACTAGCTTCTGTTGTCTTCAGCAAGCGCTCCATGTTATCTTGTGTGTCTTATTTGGTGTTGTTTGTCTCGCTATATTGCCACAAAAACAAGATCTCTTCGTCTGAGGACAAGAGTATCAGTGCACCACACATATATATATATTATATCGTGAGATAAGACACGTTTAAAATGGCGGAAGGCAGACGATATAAACAGTGTGTACATCCCTGTACCAGATATATCCCGGACGGGGATACACACGAAATGTGTGTCGTTTGCCTGGGGGTTGAGCATGCACAGGCAGCTCTCGAGGGAGCTGTCTGTGTTCATTGTGAGAAGCTCACCCTCAGAGTGTTGAGATCACGCCGGGCACTCTTTAATAATAAAGAGGGTGTTCCAGTTTGCGTTCCCCGCGGATCGGGTCCCGCTGCTGCCGAGGCACTGCGCCGACTTCATTCGTGGGGTTCGCAAATGGAGCTGGCAGAGGGGGTGGAGACGGGCCCAGCCTTATCTCGCCCTTTACCTGCCAGCCCCAGTGTCTCTTCTCAGGCGGTGGAAGCACGCGTTGCAGTTTCTTCCCCCCAGAGAGAGGCACCGGCGCTTCACCTCTCTTCCTCCGAGGAGGTTGATGTGGTGAGCGTCGAGACTGGGGAAGAGGACCCGCCATCCTCTTCCCCAGCATACGAGGAGCTCCTGGAGGTAGTGACCAGGGCCGTGGCCAAATCAAAAATCGATTGGCCGGCTGAGCGGGCAGAGTCAAGACCTAAAAGCAAGCTGGATGAGCGCTTCCTGCCCGCTCGGTCACTACCCCAGCGTCAGGGTCTGCCTTTCTTCCCCGATCTCCACACTGAGGTGTCGAGATCGTGGAGAAAGCCAGTACAGTATCGTGTGTTCAGCCCCCAGACGACAGTCTATAGTAATATCGTGGGGCTGAAACAACACAGATATGCAGCGATGCCTCGGGTTGAAGAGACGCTTGCGGGCTATCTCTCACCCGAGACAGCATCGTCGCTGAAGACCCCGACGTTGCCCACCAAGCCCCTGAGAACTACATCTAGCTTGGTGGGCAAGGCATATGCGGCAGCAGGTCAGGCGGCGGCATGTTTACGTGCTCCAAGCGTATCAGGCTGACCTGCTGGGGGAAGTTGATGAAAACGGGGAGGCCACATTCGAGTGCATGCACGAGATCAGGATGGCAACTGATCTCACTCTCCGTGCCACCAAAGAGACGGCCAAAGAAATCGGCTGATCTATGGCAGCCTTGGTGGCTATGGAGAGGCACTTGTGGCTGAACCTCTCGGACATCAGGGAACGAGACAAAGCTGCCCTGATGGACGCGCCGCTGTCTCCTGTGGGCTTCTTCGGCGACACTGTTACATCAATCTGCGGCGTTCCAGAGGTTCCTCCCCCGTCGTTCAAAAATTCCCCCCGAGGTTGCTGAGTGGGAGCAGCCTCGGCCGTCTACGAGCTCCTCGGCGCACCACAGAGCGCAACAAAAAGTGAGCGTGGCCGCCCGTGCTCCCCCACAGAAAGCCTGGGGATTGGGTAGGTCCGCTCAAAGTAAGCCTTCCAAGGGTAAGACGGACCTGCGGGCCTCCGAGGAGAAACGTCTACCGAATATATCGAAATGGGTGCTGCTCATCATAGAAAAGGGTTACAGAATCCAGTTCGGGTCTCGCCCGCCCAGATTCAACGGGGTCCTCCCCACAGTGGTGACCCCAGAGCAGTCTCTGGTTATGGAACAAGAGGTTATGACACTTTTGCAAAAAGGAGCTATAGAAAGGGTTCCTCCTCCCAGCAAGCTGTCAGGCTTTTACAGCCGTTACTTCATCGTTCCGAAGAAGGATGGGGGACTACGTCCTATCATAGATTTACGTGTGTTAAATCGCTCAATTCAAAAGCTCAAGTTCAAGATGCTTACACTCAAACAGATTATTCCACAGATCAGGTCCGAGGACTGGTTTGTGGCAATAGACCTGAGAGATGCGTACTTTCACGTGTCCATCCATCCTTCTCACAGGAAGTTCCTCAGGTTTGCTTTCGGGGGCGAAGCTTACCAGTACAGGGTTCTTCCGTTTGGCCTATCATTATCACCCCGCACATTCACGAAGTGTGTGGATGCAGCTCTGGCTCCGTTGAGACTCCAGGGCATCCGCATACTGAATTAAATCGACGATTGGTTGATTTTAGCTCGATCAGAGCAGGTAGCAGTTCAACATCGAGATGTTGTTCTGTCTCACATGAAAAGGCTTGGGTTGAGGCTCAATGCCAAAAAGAGTGTGCTGGTTCCGGCTCAGACCACCAATTATTTAGGTGTAGTCTGGGACTCCACCACGATGCAGGCACATCTGTCTCCTGCTCGTGTGAGTTCCATTCTCGCGGCCGTGAAAGGGGTGAAGTTAGGCCGGTCACTCACTGTAAAGCAGTTCCAGAAACTGCTGGGTCTGATGGCAGCTGCGTCCAACGTGATACCTTTTGGCCTTCTGCACATGAGACCCTTACAGTGGTGGCTCAGGACCAGGGGGTTTTCTCCGAGGGGAAATCCCTTTCGCATGATCAAAGTCACGCGGCGATGCCTTCGTGCTCTGGTCATGTGGAAAGATCCCTGGTTCCTGTCCCAGGGACCCGTGTTGGGGACTTCTGGTCGTCGCGTAATGCTTACGACAGATGCTTCCCTCACGGGCTGGGGGGCGATCATGAGTGGTCGCCCAGCTCAGGGTTTATGGGAGGACCATCAGCGCTCCTGGCACATAAATCGGCTGGAGATGATGGCGGTGTTCTTAGCATTAAGACACTTTCTCCCAGACCTGAGGGGCCACCATGTGTTGGTCCGCACGGACAACACAGCGGTGGTCGCATATATAAACCATCAGGGGGGTCTGCGGTCTCGCCGACTGTATTACTTGGCCCGTCAGATCCTCCTATGGTCCCAGGGGAAGTTGCTCTCACTGAGGGCAACTTATATCCCAGGGCATCAAAATGTGGGAGCAGACGCCCTGTCGAGGCAGGGGCCGAGGCCCGGGGAGTGGAGACTCCACCCAGAAGTGGTGGAGCTCCTGTGGAAAAACTTCGGTCGAGCAGAAGTCGACCTGTTTGCTTCGGGAGAGTCAACCCAGTGTCCACGCTGGTACTCCCTAACGCATCCAGCACCTTTGGGTCTGGACGCTATGCTACAGACGTGGCCGAGGCTGCGTCTGTACGCATTTCCCCCGATCGCTCTGCTCCCGGGAGTTCTGGAGAAAGTACGCCAGGAAGGGGTCAGCCTAATACTGGTAGCCCCATTCTGGCCAACCAGGATTTGGTTTTCGGACTTAGTGTCCTTACTAGACGGCTCCCCGATGGAGCTTCCCCTCAGACAGGACCTCCTGTCGCAAGCGGGCGGCACGATATTACATCCCCGCCCAGAAACATTGAAGCTATGGGCCTGGCCTCTGAGGGGGCCAGGTTCATAGATGCTGGTCTCCCAACTGAGGTTGTGGAAACCATTCTTAACTCCAGAGCTCCTGCCACGAGGAAGCTGTATTCCTATAAATGGAATTTATTTGCTACTTGGTGTAGACAAAATGATACGGACCTTGTCCACTCTTCCATTAGCTTCGTGCTAAGATTCCTCCAGGAAAAGTTCTCGGAGGGTTTATCTCCTTCAACCTTGAAGGTTTATGTTGCGGCTATCTCAGCCTATCATGCTCCTCTTGAGGGGGATTCCTCGGAAGGACGAGACCCCCTTGTCACACGCTTCCTCCGTGGCACACTGAGGTTGAGGCCGGCCTGGGACTTGGCTGTGGTATTACAAGGGTTAGCTGAGGCTCCCTTCGAACCACTCTCACTGTAAAACAGTTTCAGAGACTGTTGGGTCTGATGGCAGCTGTGTCCAACGTGATTACTATTGGCCTTCTGCACATGAGACCCTTACAGTGGTGGCTCAGGACCAAGGGGTTTTCCCTGAGGGGAATCCTTTTCGCATGATCGAAGTCACGCGGCGATGCCTTCGTGCTCGGGTCATGTGGAAAAAGCCTTGGTTCCTGTCCCAGGGACCCGTGCTGGGAACTCCTCGTCGTCGCGTAATGCTTACGACAGATGCTTCCCTCACGGGCTGGGGGGGCGATCATGAGTGGTCGCTCGGCTCAGGCCTTCATTGTACTCCAGGCCTTCTATCCTCCTCCCTTTAAGTCTTCGGATCAGGAAAAACTGAATCTGCTCTGCCCGGTGAGGGCTTTGGATGCTTATGTCCACAGAGCTAAAAGAGCCCTGTGGCGTAAGACAGATCAATTATTTGTCTGTTATGGGTCCCCTAAGAAAGGGGGCCCAGCGTCCAAGCAGAGGATGAGCAAGTGGGTGGTTGAGGCCATCTCCCTTGCCTATGAGGCGGCCGGACAGCCTTCTCCATTGAATGTCCGTGCCCACTCTACCAGGGGTATGGCGGCATCCACAGCTCTGATGGCGGGAGTGTCCATCAGTGAGATATGTGATGCGGCGGGTTGGTCATCCCAACACACATTTACGAGATTTTACAACCTTGATGTGGGCCCCTCTCTGGGGTCATCTGTCCTGTCAAGATAACGGTGACAAGTATTTGAAGCTACGGCATAGTTGGGATTGCGTTCCCAATGCGTTGCTACGCAGCGTCGACAGTTCCCTCGAAAGGGAACGTCTCGGGTTACAGATGTAACCCTGGTTCCCTGAGAAGGGAACGAGACGCTGCGTCTCTCGCCGTACCCCCTGCATACTTGTGAGTGCTTGCTTCAGACTTATTACAGAAGCTGGTGTGCTCTGCATCCGGGTATGCTTTATAGTTCCTGGTCCGTGACGTCACCCGTCTCTGACGTCTCGCTACGCGATTGGTTAGATACAGGAGTGCTTCAGTGACGACATCACGCAGAAGGTTCCCAATGCGTTATACGCAGCGTCTCGTTCCCTACTCAGGGAACCAGGGTTACATCCGTAACCTGAGACGTTTTCTTACCTAAAGTCAACCAGTTAAATTTTGCAAGATGAGCAATGTAGAAGAAAACGAACATTCACTGTCTGTAGCCTAACGTTACTCTCTTCAAATGTCTTGTAGGCCAGCTGCATAAAAAAAAAGGTGCACTTTGACAGGAAGTGCTTTTCAATTAAAAATTGCCTGATTACATTAATTTGAATTCACTCAATATTCTCTCCATTTGGGATTAGGTAAATATAATGCTTAAGTTTTATTTAACTAGTCAAGTCAAGTCAAGTCAAATTTATTTATATAGCGCTTTTAACAATTGGTAATTGTTTCAACTACAATGGGTAGATTGTATTCCAACCATTTTTATTTGAAATTTAATTAAATATTTGCCTCAAAATCATAAACACAATTATATTGAATGCATTATAACCAAAAACATTAATTCAAATCTACATGACCACAGAATCATTTCTTACAGTGTGCCGCATGACAGCGAGCTCTCCAGATACCTCCGATTGGTTTTTAGAAAGGGATAGACCATCTGAGTCTGACCCTGGCGGTCAGTGGCGAGCCAACCACAGAAGTGAACAGATCAAGAGCCCGGTGTGGCCAGCCGTGGCATCTTTGGAACCATCATCATCCTGTGCCTTCATTTGAGATACAGATAAGAACACACGTAAACCTACCCGTAAACCTGTTGATTCAATGCAGTTATTAACTTTGATTTGACGTTGTTTTGACGGTTGCTTGCTATCTGGGATGTTCAGAGCTTTATAGATAGTTGATATAGTTAATATGATAGACACCAGCTCATTAACAACATCTACAATAATAAAGCTGTAACTTAATAAAATAATAAGATATAAATCCAGTCTTAGATCTCTTCGCAAGATGGCGCTGCGCATGGCAGCCTCAGTGCTTCGCTCTTCAGTGTTTGTTCTGTTTTTGTTAGTTTTTCCTGTTTTTTGTTTTTCAAACACCATCAGTTTTACCAGGGATGAACTGCTGAACATTTGGCAGTACACACCACAAAATCTTTTACCGGGTTTCGATTATTCAGACGTTTTGTTGAATGTTGTAGTCGGCGGAGCGGCAGCGCTGTTAAGACGCTTCAGGGCGCGCACACGGGGGAAGCGCGCCGGCGCTCTCATGAAGCTCAGACAGCGCGGATTAAGAACGCAGCTCCCCAGCATCCATCTGGCGAATCTCCGCTCTCTGCCCAACAAAACGGACGAACTCCTTCTGCTCTCCCGGACAAATAAGGATTTTTCGAACTCGGCTGCTCTGTGCTTCACGGAAACCTGGCTGAACGACGCCATTCCGGACAGCGTGTTAAGTCTGCCGGGCTTTCAGCTGTTTAGATCAGATCGCGACGCAGAATCAACGGGGAAATCACGCGCCGGCGGGACGTGCTTTTACATCAACGAAAGGTGGTGTTCAGATGTAACTGTGTTAAAGAAGATGTGCTGTCCCCATCTTGAAACACTCTTCATTAACTGCAAGCCGTTCTATTCGGCGCGGGAGTTTTGCTCGTTCATTCTGGTGAGCGTCTACATTCCTCCGCAAGCGCACGTGAGCTCGGCTTTACAGATACTCGCTGATATGATCACAGAGAGCGAGCAACAACACCTGGACTCTGTTTTAATCATTCTTGGGGACTTTAATAAAGCGGTTCTCTCACGTGAACTTCCAAAATACAGACAGCATGTTACTTGTCCCACCAGAGACAGTAATACACTGGATCACTGTTACACAGCAATAAAGGATGCATATCACTCTGTCCCACGGGCAGCTTTGGGGCTCTCTGATCACTGTCTAGTTCATCTCATACCGACCTACAGGCAGAAACTGAAATCAGCTAAACCTGTAGCAAAGACTGTAAAGAGATGGACCACCGAAACAGAGCAGGCTTTACAATCCTGTTTCGAATGGACTGATTGGAGTGTTTTTGAAGCTGCTGCCAGCGATCTGGACGAGCTCACAGAGACTGTTACATCATATATCAGTTTCTGTGAGGATTTGTGCTCCGTCAGGCCAAAGAAGATGCTCGCAGAAAAGGGGACAGAGTCTTGTACAAACAGGCCAAATACACACTGGAAAAGGAGATTAGAGTGGCAAAGAGGAATTATTCTGATAAACTTTGGAATCAGTTCTCTTCTAATGACACAGCTTCAGTGTGGAAAGGTCTGAAAGACATCACCAATTACAAGACACCATCCCCCAGCTCTGTGGCAAATCAACACCTGGCAGACGATCTGAACGAGTTCTATTGCAGGTTTGAGAAATCACCATTCACACCTCCAACAACCCCGCTCTCCACCACACCTACAATTCAGTTCAGTGAAGATGATGTGCGCCATGTCTTCAGAAAGAACAAGAGAAGAAAGGCACCAGGCCCAGACAGCGTTTCACCAGCCTGTCTGAAAACCTGCGCTGACCAGCTGGCCCCCATCTTCACACAGATCTTCAACAGGTCACTGGAGCTGTGCGAAGTCCCCACATGCTTCAAACGCTCCACCATCATCCCCGTCCCAAAGAAACCCAAAATTACTGGTCTTAATGACTACAGACATGTGGCTCTAACGTCTGTGGCCATGAAGTCATTTGAAAGACTGGTTCTGGCTTATCTGAAGGACATCACTGGACCCTTACTGGACCCCCTGCAGTTTGCTTACCGAGCAAACAGGTCTGTGGATGATGCAGTCAATATGGGACTGCATTATGTTCTCCAGCATCTGGACAGACCAGGGACTTATGTGAGGATCCTGTTTGTGGACTTCAGCTCTGCTTTTAACACCATCATCCCATCTCTCTTCCAGCCCAAACTAACTCAGCTCTCCGTGCCCACCTCTGTCTGTCAGTGGATCACCAGCTTCCTGACAGACAGGCAGCAGCTAGTGAGGCTGGGAAAATTCTCATCCAGCACCCGCACCATCAGCACCGGCGCCCCCAGGGCTGTGTCCTCTCCCCACTGCTCTTCTCCCTCTACACCAACGACTGCACCTCTAAAGACCCCTCTGTCAAGCTCCTGAAGTTTGCGGACGACACCACAGTCATCGGCCTCATCCGGGACGGAGACGAGTCTGCTTACAGACTGGAGGTTGAACAGCTGGCTGTCTGGTGCAGTCTTAACAACCTGGAGCTCAACACGCTCAAGACAGTGGAGATGATCGTGGACTTCAGGAGAAACCCCCCTGCTCTCCCCCCACTCACCATCATGAACAGCACTGTGACTGCAGTGGAGTCATTCAGGTTCCTGGGCACCACCATCTCACAGGACCTGAAGTGGGACATTCACATTGACTCCACTGTGAAAAAGGCCCAGCAGAGGTTGTACTTCCTTCACCAGCTGAGGAAGTTCAACCTGCCACAGGAGCTGCTGAAACCGTTCTACTCTGCCATCATTGAATCCATCCTCTGCACTTCAATTACCGTCTGGTTCAGCTCAGCTACCAAATCTGACCTCAGCAGACTACAGAAGGTAGTCCGGTCTGCTGAGCGAATCATTGGCACAACCCTCCCCACTCTCCAAGAACTGTACTTATCCAGAATGAGAAAAAGGGTAAAGAAGATCACTCTAGACCCCTCACATCCAGCACACTCCCTCTTTGAACTGTTGCCATCTGGTCGACGCTAGAGAGTCGTGTGGGCACTCTTGTGGGCAGTCGTGGCCTAATGGATAGAGAGTCGGACTTGTAACCCAAAGGTCATGGGTTCGAGTCTCAGGTCCGGCAGGGATTGTCGGTGAGGGGAGTGAATGTCCAGCGCTCTCCCCACCCTCAATACCACGACTGAGGTGAGACCCTTGAGCAAGGCACCGTACCCCCAACTGCTCCCCGGGCGCCACAGCAATGGCTGCCCACTGCTCCGGGTGTGTGTTCACTGTGTGTGTGTTCACTACTGTGTGTGTGCACTTGGATGGGTTAAATGCAGAGCACAAATTCCGAGTATGGGTCACCATACTTGGCCACATGTCACTTCACTTCACTTCACTTCAGAGCTCTGAGCACCAGAACAACCAGACACAGGAACAGTTTCTTCCCTCAGGCAATCCATCTCATGAACACTTGACAAACATGGAACACACAACACTATTACAC
>RJVU01071319.1:95883-115033 GCA_003731715.1 Anabarilius grahami
TCAGGCATCCAGCTCATCTTGGACTGGATGCTATGGTACAGACATGGCCGAGGCTACGTCTGTACGTTTTTCCCCCAATTGTTCTGTTCCCAGGACTTCTGGACAAAATTCGCCGAGAAGGGATAAGTCTACTGCTAGTAGCACCTTACTGGCCAAGTCGGACATGGTTCTTGGACCTTGTGTCTCTCCTCGACGGCTCTCCCTCGGAGATTCCGATCAGGAGAGACCTTCTATCTCAGGCGACGGGCTTGATTTTTCACCCCGCCCAGAAGTATTGAACCTGTGGGTTTGGCCCCTGAGGGGGCCCAACTCATAGTATCTGGTCTCTCAATCGAGGTTGTGGAGACCATACTTTACTCCAGAACTCCAGCCACAAGGAAACTATAGGCCCTGAAGTGGAAACTTTTCACTTCTTGGTGTGATGTGCAACAGCTAGATCCAGTTAACTGCCCAATTGGTACAGTACTGGAGTTCTTGCAAAATCGTTTTCATCCGGGCTATCCTCGTATTTCTGCATATCATGTCCCTGTGGATGGTACAATTGTGGGGTATAACCCTTTGAGGTATTGTTTCCTTCGTGGCACTCTGAGGCTGAGGCCTGCGACATGTACTAGGGTTCCTGCTTGGGAGTTGGCCTTTGTGTTGAAGGCTTATCTGCAGCTCCATTTGAGCCGCTTGATTCTGTCTCAGAAAAATTTGAAAATTGTTTTCCTCCTTGCCATTTCTCCCTTAAAAAGAGGGCCTGAAGGTCTCATACTATCTGTATCCCCTACTTGCCTTGAGTGTGCACCAGCCAGGGATGGTCAAAGTGTTCCTTTACCATACCGGGTTATATACCTAAGGTTCTGACCAATATTCCACAGCCTATAGTGCTGCAAGCTTTCTGTCCTCTGTCCCAGACCAGGAAAAGTTGAATCTTGTGTGTCCAGTGTGAGCACCTGTGTCCATACAAATGGTTAGCAAGTGGATAGATGAGACTATATCACTTGCTTATGAGGTCTCTGATCAGCAGTATCCACTGTCTGTCAGAGCTCACTCTACTAGGAGTATGGCGGCCTCCAAGGCCTTGTTGTTGGGGGTTTTCCTCAAGGAGGTCTGTGACGTGGCGGGCTGATCCTCGCCACTCACGTTTGTGAGATATTATATCTTGACCTGGATGCAGCTCTCATTTTAGTGTGCCACAGTTTCACACGGACAGGCATTTTGGGATATCGTTCACATAGCGCCACCTTCGGGACGCAGTGCAAGTTCCCTTGAAAGGGAATGTCTCAGGTTATGACTATAACCATAGTTCCCTGAGAGAGGCGTCACATTGTCATACTCCCTGCATCCCTGTGATCGATTTGCTTTGGCAATTTAAGCTGAAGCCGGTCTTTCCAGATGTGTATTTATCCTCTCCTGGTCGTGACGTCACCTGCCGGTGATGTTCACTCTCACCATTGGACTAGTTGTCACACGTGCATCAGACGCATTCACGCTGAGGGCGTTCCTATAGAGCCCCCTTCGGGACGCAGTGTCTCAGTGGTTATAGTCATAACCTGAGATGGTTTGTCCAGTTTTGTACAACAAATTCTACTGCAAATAACTTATTCTCTCTGTAGGACAATGAGGCTTGTGCTCCTGGAAATTATTTATGAAAGAAATGTGAAATTAATGTCCACATGAATTCTGCAGAGATCAGATAATGTAAATGTGTTTTCTTACATTGAGCTGTGAAGGATTATTGATTACATTGTTTACAAAAGTAGCTGTATAACTGTATAGGGTTCGTTATAATATTGTTTACAGTGTACATTTAACACAACAGAAAAAAACTGAACTTATCTTAAACAAAAGCAGCAAAAGTATCAATGTTTCTATTATCTGACTGATTTACTTCCTTGATCCACTTGTAAAGGCCCGTACACACCAAGATAAAAATCATTCTTAATATAAAAGAATAGCAGAGTCCACACCACAGCTATAACGATAACAGCACAGAGGAACAATGTTTCACAGAGTGTGGCTGAGGATGAAGCGCACGACGAATGAGTCAAATATAATACTCTTTAATTCTAACATGAATCACACAGAACAGGAGAACAAAAAGGAATTAATATAACCACATACACCTACATTCACAACATCAACACAAGGCAAAGAACAGGCTGAAACTAGAGGCTTATAGCAAACAGAAGAGCTAACAAGACTAATTTACAAGATGCACATGAACTAAGGACTCTAATCAAATCAGTAACCTACAGTAGGAGACAAACAAGCAGGCAAACATGAAGAACTGAACTAATAAACAACCTAGAAATAAAGACATGAACAAAACGGATCAAAAAACAAACTCAAGAACAAATAAACTAATAAATGTGACACGATATCATTGGAATCACTTGAGCTTTTTTTCTCCAGCTGATGAATGATAAAAACATTGACAGCCGATCAGAGTCCATCCTGCTTCAAAGAGCTTGAACATTTAAATGTTTACTTTAGCAAAATCCCTCTAAGCAATATACTATAACTATATCCTATGACATTTTAAATCTTTGTCAATGTTAACATGACTAATTGTAGACCAATGGGATTGTTCAAATCATTCAATATAATGTTGGTCAAGTGAATCTTCTGTCTCTGTCAGGATCAACTTTTGTCTCAGTGGTTCATAATGTTTTGTTTCTCTGATCATCTCCTAAAATTCTGATAGTTTGTGTTGTTTTCTCAAGTTCATCAATGATGTTTTGTAAGTGACTGCGTAATGTCCTTATTTCAACAATGAATTTTCCAGCTTTTGATCTGATCTCACTTTCATCTAGTTCTTCGTGCATGGGTTTGTCTGCTAGTTTGTCCATGTCATCGAGCGCTCTGCTATTTCCAATAACTGAGATCATGTCCAGCACAAGGCTAAACCCACCATAAATCACTGCTATTGATGTAATCAAACACATGTTTACAGACATCTGCATAGTCAGTTTAGCAAGCTCTTCCATCCGCATCTTAACTAAATCACTGGCATCTTGCTCTAAGTCTCTCATTATTTTCTCAGTACACTCATGAATGTCTTTCATCTTTTCAGCCACTGGGTTGATTTTATCCTGAAATTCTTTAAGTTTAGATTCAAGATTAGATTAGCCCCCAGTT
This sequence comes from Anabarilius grahami, assembly GCA_003731715.1. Classification (NCBI taxonomy): domain Eukaryota; kingdom Metazoa; phylum Chordata; class Actinopteri; order Cypriniformes; family Xenocyprididae; genus Anabarilius; species Anabarilius grahami. The sequence continues at coordinate 99,010 of RJVU01071319.1, forward strand.
TCACAGACAAGGCTTAAGCCAGTCCTAGACTAAAATGCATGTTTGAGGCTGTTTTACCTGAAAGAAAACATATCTTAAAGTATGTCAGTGCCATTGTTTTGTCTCAAGATGCACACTAGTAATGTTTTTTCTAGTTTACGTTTATAAAAGCTACTTAAAAATCCTATTTGAACTAATGCCTAATACTGGTTTAGGCTAAGCCCTGTCTGTGAAACCGGGCCTAGATGTCTTGTCTTAATCTTTTCATGGTCCTTTTTCTCAGAGCTGCATTTGTTATTTTTAATTACCACGGCTGCAAGTGTCACTGCTCCTCCGACAGCTCCAGCAGCACCAAAAGCAATAACAGCAGACCCTCCCATGGGAATTGGAGCTAAGGCAAATCCTATTCCTTCCTCCAAAGATCCCCAACCATCCTGCAGTTTTAGATTCTTCAGTAGAACGTCTAAAATCTTTTTCAAATGTTTTGATGATCTTGTGTAGTTTCTTTAGGCGCTGCTGGAGTTGAGGATGATCTCTGACATAGAGTTTATATAAATTCATATTTGATTCGAACAACATCAGATCTGGAGAAAATAAATATTTAGAGTTTATTTTTAAAGACTAATTTGTAATTCAGTGTTTTTATGTCAACCATATTAGTTGATATGCAGATGAGTTTCAGCTAATACTTAATGAAGCTTCAATACTCTTGCTTCTTGCTTACATACACTGTATGACATAATGTTAATTTACCAACCTATTAAAGTACTAATACCTGTTTTGTACCCTTGTAATTCACTGACGACCACCAAACACAGTGGTGATGAGAGTCACATGATGAATCAAAGCTCATCACAAGCAGCTTTTCCACAAGCTGAGAAGGACAATGCTAATATATAGAAGGTGCACACAGTGTCATTCACACAAACACTAAACACTATCATGGTAACACACGTGACATTTTAAAAATGCAATAAACATTAATTTACCAACATTAGGTGTACCATAAAACCTTAATGTACATAATTAGAAAAACTAAGAAGAAACAGAGTTCTGTCATGACAACTCTCGTAGTGTTTGGCATGGTAATGGGTATGACAGTGTTGATATGTTTGGTATTGGCGGAATAGATCTGCTATGCTGCTGCTGCTTTTATTGCTGCTGCTGCAGAGCAAGTATGGGACTTGCTACTGCCAATACAAACACGACACGCTGCTGCTGTACAATATAGTTTACATGAATTACCCATAGCAGATCTATACAGGTGGAGCTGGGGAAGGTGAAGGGGTTCTGAAGCACGCTGCACTGCCAAGGCAAAAGCTAACTCATTTATTTGAAGAATGAGCACGCAAGCTCATTGGCTACTAATACAGCAGGAACCAATCATCTGTGTCCTATAGATATAGATGTGATTATGAGCAGGTTGAGTTAAAGGACCTATTAGCCTGCCCAGTAGAGTTTCATGCCAGAACTTTGTATTTATTTCAAGGAAAATACATCAAATGTGAAGTGTCACGCAGGGAATTGTTGGAATGTCAGTTTGTTTTTTCACTGTAAATTATACAAAGACTTATTTTTCACTTCCAAAAACTGTAAATTTAACTGTAATGTACCATACTATTACAGTTATTCACCATAACTTTCTGTTAACCAATTAACTGTTTTTCACTGTAGCATTTTTACAGTCTTTTACCACTAAAATCACAGTCATCACTGCAACTTGAAAAAATATTTTGTAAAAGTTGAGGAGAAAAGTGACTTTTCTAATCACAATTTGTCTTACAGAGTTTTTCCACGCCAGATAATGTAAGTACACGGTATATTCAATCCTGAGACTGACAGTATGTTGGGTTTGGTTTGAAAAGTCAGTAAACCCTCTCATGTCAATGAAAGGCACGTCCTGATTTCTGCAAATTAGATGCGTTCCCTGTCAACATATTTTGTTGATCCTGAAACAACATTCCTGTATGAATATATAATCCTTAACATTTACTCTAAACATAACACTGCCCATAATTATCCCTAAAATCAGAGGGAAATTATAGGTGAATCACACTGATATAGAAGCACCAAACCCTGGTTTTAAACTTGACATAAACTGTAAACTTGTCCCTCAAATCCGGTTGACTGGAAATGTTCCAATGTTGTACTTGGTGAAACCAGGTTCTGTATGGATGGACTCTATTTACTCCAACTGTGTTTTGATCATCGTTCTGAATCCGATCTGGATGTCTTTGACAACAACGTAATTTCTCAGCTTTTTGCTCAAAATGCTGCTTTTTTAATGAAACTTACCCACAATCAGGTGTTGGTAAAAAAAAAGAAAGAAAAAAAAGAATGCAATGAAGCTAGAATATAGAGTTGTTGTATTTTTTTTTAAGCAGAGGGTCTGTTCTTTCTTTTGACATATTGCATGTTCAGATATTTATACAAAAATATTCTGGGGGTGGCTGGCAAAGATAAAAAAAAGCTGATGGGCAAGAGTTAAGCTGAAGTACTAAAAAAAATAAAACTGAAATAAAAAATTAAATAAAAATATATATATAGACATGTTTAAAACACAGTTACAACTTCTCCATGCAGAGGCACATGGGTCATGTCAACTAGCCAATTTGTAAATACAGCAGCAGCAAGACTCTTTAAACATATGTGTTGTCATGAAAGAGTGTATATTTTTATTATTTCTAATTTAAACTTTTAATTCAACTAAGAGATATTGTGGTAATGAAGGCATCTTAAATAGTGTTTTGGGATGCAGAAACATACTATTGGACACTGACCGTTTTGAAAGTTAAGACCATGAAAAAACAATTAAGAATATAAAATGCAAATGCTCTTGCAAAATAACTCTTGCCAAACATTCACTCAATTTGGTTCATTTGAATTCTGAACTCAAACTACAATATAGACTATAGTCACTTCATAGCACATTCAAATAAACGTTTCATGTTTTTGAAAGTTAAGACCATGAAAAAACAGATAAGAATATAAAATGCAAAGTAAAGCTGCTATGCAAATACAATATAGACTCGTCACTTCATAGCACATTCAAATTAACACGTTTCCAAATAATTACAGTAACAATGAGCAACACAGAGAAAAAGATGTGGAGACACAAATAAATGTGGTAGAAAAAATGAAAAAGGCTTTTGTTTAGAGCAGGGGTGTCAAATCTTGTTCCTGGAGGACCACTGTCCTGCAGAGTTTAACCCTAATCAAACACACCTGAACCAGGTAATCAAGATCTTCAGGATTACTAAGGCCTGGGACACACTAAACAATTTTCAAATATTAGCCAATTTTAAAACTGTACTTGTTGTCATGAAAGAGTGTATATTTTATTATTTCTAATTTAAAATTTTAATTCAACTAAGAGATATTGTGGTAATGAAGGCATCTTAAATAGTGTTTTGGGATGCAGAAACATGCTATTGGACACTGACCGTTTTGAAAGTTAAGACCATGAAAAACAAACATTCACTCAATTTGGTTCATTTGAATTGTAAATTCAAACTTCTGTGAGTCATCCACTTAAATCAAACACAACTCGTGTGTATGTAATATGTCACATTTTCTGCACTCTATTATAATGCACATTATTTTTATTTATATATAGTTAAACTATGTATATTAATAGATAATATTAGTCTTTTAATTAGGTGTATAATTATTAGAATATATAATTATATATTTTTTTCTAGGCACCACAATTAACATGGGTTACAAAGTTCATTATGTTCTATATTTTACAGATTATTTTGTCTAAATTAAGCTCAGTTTAAATGCTTGATGCACTGTTTAGATTTGTTTACTTAAGTTTACTGCCTGTGAGAGTCTCCTAGTTTAATTTGCAGATACACTGTAAAATCCAACAGTTGTTCTAACTTACACTTTTTAGTCAACTTTACTTAATGTCTTAACTTATTTGTAAAAATTGAGTAATCTGTACTATTCACATACTATGCCTTATTTACTCAGAAAACCCAAGTTAAGATTAATTGATTGGTTTGAATGCCATTTTGTCAAGTAAAAAAAAAAGATTTTGACGTTGGGCAATTCTTTATAGACTTTTCACTCATTTCCTCCACTTCTGCAGTTATATTTCTCTAGTCGCATTCACTCATTTCCCAAAGTCATCTTGAATGTTCAATTGTCAGTACAAATGAAAAATGTGAGAGAACATCACATAAGATGACTTCATAAATTGAGGTTGATTTTCCGAAAAAGTTTTAGTTTGAACTCACCATGATGGTGATTAATATTTCCTTTGGTTTGGCTCTTGGAAAATAGATAAGATGTCATTAAGTGCTTTAAACAACTTAATTGTTGGGTTTCCATGTTTTATGGGTGCTTTTAATATATATATATATATATATATATAAGATAGATAGATAGATATTATTTGCATAGTAAGTTCGCTTTGGATGTGTCAGCTAAATTAATAAATGTAAATTTCTGAAAGCACATGCATACAGTATAAAGATGTGTTGCATACTCACCAATTGGATTTGGTTGGGAGGGACTTAATTCTTCAATAAATAGAGCAGTATTTCTGCTGGAAATTGTTCAGCCAGACAATCTTCACAGAATCAAGGTGTGTAAAAATATTTTTTTCCCCTTTTCTTAAAATTATTTAACAGGGCATAATATTCCTCTTACAAACTAATACATTGGTTGATTATGTGCAAATATAACTGCGCTGTTTTTCAAATAAATATAAATCTGAAAAAGCCTGTTTTTGCTGTCAGCAGATAACAGTTAAGATCTTCCGTGAGGTTCAAATTAGGCAGCTGATACATATTCCAGGTGAGCTGAATTTACATTGATACTTTTTTACATTAGAGTAAAATTACTCAAATTTTAAAAGTTGAAGATTTTAGGTAATTACATTATTTAGGTGATTTTGGTTATACATTAATAACACGAATGTGGAGGAATCCAAAGAGATTATTGGCTTTTTCAGTTGCAAATGTTTTGAATGTTGTTTCATTTTGTCAAACATTGAAAAGACATCCCCTGAAGAGTCAGAATGACAGTTTTTATAACATCTTTTTATGACGTCTAAGGGACCTCTGTATAAGATTAAAAACCACTTCATATCTGGTCATTGCAGATATATTTTTTTAACATATTGTAAGGACTCATTACTGCCTTAAACTTCTCAAGGATGTTTTACTCATAATTGTAAGTTGCTAATATAAAAACATACAATATATATTACACAAAACATGTTGAAATATTGTCTTATTTATACACACACAGACATCAAGAATCAGTGTATGAATCTCAACAACGGTGACATGCTTCATGCTGCAATGCATGCTGGGAGTTACTATATTATGAAACTTATCCACGGCCCCCAGCATGAATTGCAGCTTGTCACCGTTGTTGTTGAGACTCGTATACTGATTCTTGATGTCTGTGTGTGTCTAAAAATGGTAGTATTTCAATATGGTTTGTGCACAATGTGTCAAAAAAAAAAAAAGTATCTGATTACCACAACAGTACAGGGCTGGATTTCCCGATAACGTTGTCTCTTAGCGCGCTACGAAGACTCTAAAGGTAGGCCTTAACTCAAGATATACCTTTTATAGGCATGTTCCCCGAACTATACCTTAGGAGGTTGCTTAAGGTATATCTTCTTAAGTGCGACGTTACCAGGTGCTGCCCATGGCGGCGGTGCTGAATTGGTTAATATCGATGGCTAGAGAATCGATAATTCACTCTATACAGGGGCTGCTTCATTGCATTATGTGAGAAAGCTGTGGCCTTTATAGAAGCACTTCAGAAGTAGAAATTGCATTTATCAGGATTTATGGGATCTTATAAAAATAATCCAAATTGCACACTAAATCTATATTGTAATTTATCTATATTCTGAGGGCTTTATTTTCTAGCTGAGCCTCCAGTGTAAGTTTAAAGGATTAGTCAACTTTGAAATAAAATTTTCCTGATAATTTACTCACCTCCATGTCATCCAAGATGTTCATGTCTTTCAGTCGAAAAGAAATGAAGGTTTTTGATGAAAACATTCCAGGATTATTCTCCTTATAGTGGACTTCAATGGCCTCCAAACGGTTGAAGGTCAAAATTACAGTTTCAGTGCAGCTTCAAAGGGCTTTAAACGATACCAGACGAGGAATAAGAGTCTTATCTAGCGAAACGATCGGTCATTTTCGAAAAAAAAATACAAATGTATATGGGTTGGAGTTGGGGTTAGCTTCAAAAAGCTTATGCTGTATGTTCTACACTTTCCCTATTTAACTTACAGAACGAACGCGGCGCCAGTTCCATTTTTTTCCGTAAGTAGAATAGGGAAGGCGTAGGACATTCAGCATATGCTTTTTGAAGAATACGAAAGGCGGAATGGTGGAACCACTTGCAAGGCCATCATTTGTGTTTATAAAGCATATACATTTGTATTTTTTTTTTTAAATGACCGATCGTTTCTCTAGATAAGACTCTTATTCCTCGTCTGGTATCGTTTAAAGCCCTTTGAAGCTGCACTGAAACTGACATTTTGACCTTCAACTGTTTGGAGGCCACTGAAGTCCACTATAAGGAGAATAATCCTGGAATGTTTTCATCAAAAACCTTCATTTCTTTTCAACTGAAGAAAGAAGGACATGAACATCTTGGATGACATGGGGGTGAGTAAATTATCAGGAAAATTTTAGGGATCTAATGTAGTAAGACAGTGATATTAAAACACCAAATTCAGTAGGCCTATACACCTTATTGTACAGGCTAACAAATGAACATAGAATATTAATGCAACACAAGGTTTCTCGTTAAGCATTTTGTTTAATTGAAAACCATTATAGAGAAAACGCTTTGTGTTCATATTCTGGGCTCATCTGCTTGTCTGAATATAGTATGCATCATCAAAAAATCATTTAATATCACTCTTTAAGTACATTAATGTACTTTAAGGGTGAGTTGATTCTTTAGCCTGGCGTCGGTTCACCCTCCGCCTATGTTGCTTGATTTATCTATATAAATAATAATATAGATCAGTGGGCAAAATAAGAATGTAGATAAGGTTTGTCCAAGAAGTTGCTAGATTTGTCCCTAAACATTTGAAAAAAGTCTCAAAATTGACGGGGATGTCACTAAATTGGCATAGACATCAGTGTATGGAATTTTATTTTAACAAACTATAAATGTCTTTTTTATATAGCCTAGTACTTCATTGAAATGTTTTATTTAAGTTTCAGACACACACAAAGTATTTGCAGTTTAATTTGTTCAAATAAATACAGTCTATCATTGTCCTGACACTCTTTTGTATGTTTTTATATTAGAAACGGACAACTTTGAGTAAAATATCCTTGAGAAATTTAAATAAAAATTTTTCCTTATGATCTCGAAGTATATCCTTAACTAATGACATTTTACAGTGTAAATGTACTGTAAATAAATTTTTCAATACATGAGAAGCAGCAATTCCTTATGCATTATTCAATATATAATGTAGTATTACCACAATACATTATTTCATATATTATTTAGTATATTTATATTTATGTATTGCAGCATGAAGCATGTCACCATTGTTGAGATCTGTATGCTGATTCTTGATTTAGTTTGGGTTCATTTTAATTTGGATTAGCCCTGCTGCAGCAACATTTACTATTAACACTGAGATACATCAAATCATATATGTGCTTTAATATGACACAATTTGTATTATGATAGCATAGGGCTATCTAAAAAAAATCAGAATATTTTGCTTACCTTTCAGAGTTTCCTTACTTGTAGAAGTTCTTACAGTGATATATTTATGTTTTTGTCTAAAAAAAATCTGGCACTGTATTTAAAAATCAAAATTCATAATTTCTGATCTGAGCAAAGAAAGGTAAAATCATCTATTAATTAAGCTACTTTTCTACAGGCACATCATGTTAGTTATGAATTATCATTGGAGTAATCTTTGTAAATGCTTAATGTCCAGCACAGGTGAAGTGAATTGACCAGAAAAGATGTCTCCGCAGTAAGTATTTATTTTTTTAAACTTTGACTTTATTGGTATCTTTATTGGTAGCTTGTATAATTAACTGATTATCAAATATATTATCAATATATAAGAACATACACTTTTCTCAAAGACTTCATTTGTTCACATTAGTTTACTTGAACTTTCACCAAAACGTAAAGAATTGATTAATTTTATTTAATGTTAATTTGTAAAAATGTTAAATCAAAAGTTGCACCTTTTTAAATTTATTTGAACTAAATTAAAACCAAAATGATGAAACTAAAAAAATAAAATAAAAATATCAATGAATAATTACATTTTTATTTAACAAAAATTATAAATATATTGCTCATTGTTATTCCCTGGAGGACCAAACCTGCAAAAATGATAAATAAATGTAATAATAAAAAACAAAAAGTAATACATGAACTGCTAAAACAAATACAGCCCTGAAATTAGCCCTGAATTTATTTTTGTATTACTTTCCCCATCATTTATTAAATAGTTTTACTGTAATGTATCGTTTCATTTTTATTTTATATTTGTTTATTTATTTATGTGTTCAATTATCAGTGTTGCTTCCTTAGTATATGTTGTAATGTTTTTAACTGATTCATAGCACAGTCCCTTTCAGGGAAATTCTGTTCACTCTGCAGACATGTTTGCAATGCCTCCGACAGCTGTTCTGGGTATCCAAGACCAAGTCTTATCTAGTTGAATGGGAGAAATGGCAACAAAAATCAAATTTAATTTATTATGCTCACTTAGTGTTAAAAAGCTTATATGTCAGGTTGGTCCAGCTAATGCATAAGTGCAGTCCTAAGCAGGGGTGCGTTTCCCAAAGGTCCCTCAGAAAACTGACTGTTTCTATACCAACCAGCTTTTAAGGCCTAATTCACAAAGATCTTCTTAAAAAAGAAGTAACGAAAATTCTTAAGATAAATTGTAAGAAGCTTGTAAGAATGTTCCTAAGTGCAATTCTTGAAAAATTCTTAAAGTTCTCGAATATTTTCTTAAGAAGAAAACAGGCTGTGGTATTGTTTGAAAGGTGGGTAGTCTTTTTACACTGCCTTCCTGGAGATTACCAAAGTTATAAGCACACAGAATATTTTTGTTGCGACTGGCTTGACGGGAATTAATCTCTCAGTGTCGTGTTTTTATTGTGCTGTGTCAAGTTAAAATAGTTATTTTAAAAGAGTCTGTCTCAAAAGTATTTTTATAGGTGAGAATGTAGTTTAAACTTCAAATATGTGGTCGGTTTATAAAGTTACTGCTTATTTGAAAATTTGCACCAACAATTTTGGTGATGTGAGATCCAGGGGATCACCGGGCGCTCAGCACTCATGTACCTGCCGAGAGCTGCCTTACCTCTGCAACTCCCTCTGACATTTGCTGATGTCTCTGTAGTGGTTAAACATGAGATGTATTTCATCAATCTAAAGGGCAATCTTATGTCTTATAAATCTATTATTTGTTCCCAGGCAAATTGTTTTGGCTGAGGGCAAAGTTAAGTTTCATTGCTTGATATTTAGAGCACTAACTTACTATTGAGAAAAGTCACTGTTTTCATGATCAATCGGTGTCACTTCAGAGTACTCTGCCACATGGTACTAGCAATATATAGCCACCACCGTTTCCACCGCAGGAATTTTCCCCAGGAACTAGGTACTTTGGGGTGGTACTCTGTGTGTTTCGACCGCAAGAACCAGGGTCTAAATAAAGTTCTGGGTAAAAATTCCACCCTCAGAAAGTCCCTGCTCACGAGGTAGTACTTTTTCAAAGTTCAGGAACTTTTGGGGGTGGGACTTGGGCACTGAACATGCTGATTGGGTGACTCCATGCAGCATTTTATTTCAACCACCATTTTTAAGTCTGTTGTAATGCATCCAGTAACAGTTGATTGCTATTCAAATCAACAATGGAGTTTTAAAAATATAACCGTTGGACTGGAGATGAGATTCAGGCTTTATAAGGCTTATATGTGGAGGACAAAATCCAGCGGGAACTGGATTTCAGTGTTCAGTCCTACATCACCAGACTAATCTACATGGTACTTTAGACTGCGATAGAAAGTTTTTAGGGGAAAAAAAAAGTTCTACCAGAAAGACTCGGAAAGCAAAGAAACATTTGATTATGATTTATTAAACAGTTTGTATGTAACAGTTCTTTGGCGTAGGCCCCATCCATAGTACAATCCAGAGGGTAGCAGATGTTTGCAGATCCTGCCTTAAAGATGAAGGCAGGGGCAGAGCCTACCCCAAAAGAACTGAGAATGGAAAGAAAATACGCACCAGTTGGAGGATACTTTGGATGGAGTTCCTAAATATTACCAAAGAGAAAGAGATAATGAATACACAGACATTGATAAATGTTGAATCATTAACAGGAAGAATCATTATGCAATAGCTTATCGCCCTTGCAGAAGGGAAGCGCTTTACTTGATAATGCTCGACTAGCTAACCTTAGCTGGCTAAACCCTGCAAAAGCAGCAAATCTTTGCAAAAGTATAACACCACAAGCATCATTCTCCAATACCTTAGTAAAGAGATAAGAGTTACTCGGAAGTGCCCTGCACAGGAGAAGGGGCACGATAAGCACAAGTGAAATGTTTATGAGCAGGCAGGTGCAGAGTAGCCTACGGAGCACAGTAACTCTGATGTTCGATGTGTAGTAGGCAGCACAATATATCACTTTAGAATATTTATCACAGTCGCAGCGCAAGAACAGCAGAGTTTTAACAAAAGTTGCACGTGTTTAGGTCCTGTCAGTTTACACATTATTTTCTGTGCGCGCACACAGATGCACACGCACACGACAAATTGCGTTCACTTTCACATTATTTCTGCTTAGATGGACATGTACATGCAGATTTATGTCAAAATGTTCTTGTACACACGGTGCATATGGCTTAGGTAAGGTGAAGAAGAAAACTGATGTATCATTATAGGGGATCCACGCATTCGATCTTAAAGTTACAGCAGGCTTGCTGCTGTCTGTGTCATGCATGTTAATGAACAACAAACTTTTGCAGCTTTAGAGACAATATGTAAGGTTAAAATATACAAACCACTTGCTCTTATATTATCCTAAATGTTACCAAGATTTGTAAATTCAGAGGAATTCACAAATTTAAAATAATGCCCGTCCATTGTCACCCATCAATGATGTAATATCTGCAATTCTGCATTATCCTTGGATTCTTCTTGAACTGCATAGTAACCATGGAACAGATATTGACAGCTGCGTGATGTCTAGCGGCACGCTGTTTCATTCAAACACTATGGAACATGCAAGCAAACTTGGAATAAAAGGAGAATTGGTGCGATGATCAAAATCAGCATGGCGTTTATGAAGTACGACAGCTTTGCGACGAACTGACTTGACAGATGCGCTCTAGCACATTAATAGACAGGTGAGCAAAAGTACACGAAACAAATTAATGTTATGTAGCTCAACACGATGGAATGTTAGAATATCATACTGTTGATCTAGCTTACAGTCAACAGACTTATAGAATAGCAGTCTACAACTTTTTAACGCTCAAATGCAGTTTAATATGATAGTGTAACGTTAGATCAAGTGAAACAACGCTGCGTCACCTCAATTTTAAATTCATAAAATAAACTTACCTGTATGAATACTATTTAAGCACTTGCAAGTACTTCAGTAGAATGAAGTGACTCATGCTGCATTCCCGCCACCTCTTATTTACCGGAGTCTTGAAATGACATCACGTGACGTTATATTCGAGCACGTCCTTTGGTCCTTGGACTGGGAATTATGCGTTTCCATGGTACCGCTATTAACGCCTAAATTAATCTACAGTGGTCAGGTGGTACAGCAGCCACGTGGTACATGTGGGAGCTTTCAGAAAACTCAGAAAAGCTTACAAGCTGTAATTACCAGCTCTATGAGGACGTGAACGCTTTTTACAAGCTAGAATCTCGTAACTACAGGAATTACGAGGCCGCATGAACGCACCTTCATTCCTATTCCTGGAAGTCCAGACTGGGACTCGCGTGTAGCACTGAAATCGGTCTCTCATTGGCAATCGCGCCCACGATTCCACGCTGAGATTGTGCCTTTAGCACAGGTAAATTAAATTAATTTTAAACAGTGAAGACTATGCACTGTTAATTTACATTTTAATTATTTATTTCCTGGATCTGAATACTTACCTGAAATATATAAAACACCATTTGTTTCATTTAAATCACCCCAATCGTTCTAGAATTATATCTTAATTCGCAATTCCAGCTTAAGCTGTATTAATTGTGCGGCCTCCGGTTACGATGTATGATCTGGGTGTATGTTGCTTTAAAGTTTAAACGTGGAGTTTCCCCGAGCCTTGCAACGAGCCATGGCTACGCCAGTCTTTGTTTTGTGCTTTTCCAAAACAAACAGTAGCCTAACCAGTGTAATGCGGATCACTACCGTTGTGCTATACGTAACAATACGTATATTTCACAACTAAATAACATTTCAAATCAGAAAAAAAAAAGATTTGACATGAACTGTGCCATAAATGTTGTTTCTTATGCTCAAATAGCATTAAAGTATTTTTAAGGCTAGATCTGCCCTTGTGCATGTGCAGTCAGAAGTGTGCGTCTCAGAACACTGACTGAAACAACCAGACTTTTATCAATCAGCAATTGTCTGTTTTATTTAGAAGGTGGGATGTATTTTGCCATATTGCGTGTTACATATTCTCCCATTCATAAGTAATAGGTGTGAACCGTCCTTGTATATCTAAAGTCTTTTGCTTCTCAAATAATGCCCCTTGAATAGGGCATTATTTGAGAGAACAACCATTTGTAGTGGTCTCCAAAACCATAGTGGACATTATTGAGTGCATTCAGTCAATCCCATAATGCACTGCAATAACGAATGTACAACTGATGTACGCTCAACGGCTAGAGAATACCCATAATGCACTGTGAGGGTCGCACGCCTAATGAATTTCAGCATCCGACCTGAAGATGGCTCAGCGGAATCATCCATTCATCCATTTTACTGCTGGTAGAAATTTGGATATAGCGTAACATCGAGTAAACATTCCTTTTTTAATTAATTATTAAATAGTTTAATACAGTTTATACATAAATTCCATGATGGAGTTCAAGATAAATCTTTTCATTAGATGAGCAATATCACATTCGTAGTCGTGCGATATGGCTCTGTCAGCATGGCTGATATAGACCAGTTATGCTGATATAGAGCCATATCGCACGACTACGAATGTGATATTGCTCATATACATCCTTAGGGCAGTGCAACCGGTAAAAATAAATAAATGGATAAATAAATAAGGAAATAAATATAAAAATAAATGAATGCATAAATAAAAATAAATTAGATAAAAAATAAAAGTGAAAAATAAGCAATAGAAGTTACAAATAAATAAATAAAAAGGAAAAAATAGAAAAAGTACTTTTGAACTAAATAAAAAAACAAATATTGTTCATTCATTCATTCGTTTGTTTGTTCATTCATTCATTTATTCATTCATTTTCTGCAGGTTTGGGCCTCCATAGTGTCCCTTAGCTTTTAGACACATACAAACTCACTATTTGTGTTAACAAATAAGCCGTTATGGTCATGTTTAAACTTTGATATTTCAGGAAAATTGAAGCTCTGAAAGATGAACTGCAAAACAGCATTGAGGGACTGAATTCAGAATTTGACGAAAATCATCAAACTCTCATTGGTCAAATAAAGCAGCTGAATGACATCACTGATGAAATTGAATCCATGCACAAAGCCACTACAGTGGGCAGTTTGGTAGGATCAACAGTAGGAGTATTGGGAGGAATCGCAGCCTTAGTGGGTTTCCTTTTGGCCCCGTTCACAGCTGGTGTTTCTTTAGCTCTTGTTGGTGTTGGTACTGCTGTTGGGATAGCTGGAGGAGTAACAGGTGCAACATCTAACATCACTAACATGGTCCAGCAGAAAAACCTGCGTGAGACTATTGAGAAGATCATCACTGATTTCCAGAACACAATCAACCCAATTATTAAGCATCTGAATACAATGTGTAACACCATAGAAGAGCTTCAGCAGATGGAGCAGATGTATTCTGCTACAATTAAAATAACACTGACAAGTGTGAGATCTGTGAAAATGGGTGTGGGCTTTGGAAAACTTGTAACTGTATATAAAACTGTTGAACTGGGAAATGTGGCTGCAAAAGCGGCCAAAACTCTCCAAGGGGTTGGGAAACTATTTACAGCAATCTCATCTCTATTTCTTGTTCTTGATCTTTACAGTATTTATAGTGATTCAGTAGAGATCTCTGAAATTAATCAACCAGAAGAAGAGAGAAAAGCAGAAGCAATCAAATCAGAAACTTTGAAATTTATTCATGAAATGAGAAAAAGAGCAGCTAAATTTCAGGAAACTGTGGATGAAATTGAAAAAGCTAGAGACACTTTTAACAGAGAGTTACACTGTTAAAAAATTGTTCAAGAAGAGCTTGAACTGCTTTGTCTGATATTATTATCAATAACACAGTCAAAGCAGTGCACTCTTTAAACTGGAATCTTTAAAAATGTGTGCACTTAATCACAGAAAGTGTGCAGTCTTTGCAAGCAGGGTGTTGTGAATTATAAAAAGGTATACGCTTACATATTCTGGGATTTTCTTCTGGGCATCTGCTAATGCTTTCAGGGCTTGTGTTTCATACATACTCAGCAAATAGTGAGGAAAATGAGGCCAAATGTAACTTTTTTTTTTTTTTACATTTATTTTGTAATGTGTAATTAAATTACTCTGTCATAGTCTTTCAAAGATTTTATTTTGATGAGCAACTGTTTGAATGTGCAATCAAACATTCTTTTGTTTTTCTGGTTCTATACGACCTTGGATAAACTCTATTTGCAAACAGTCTTTGTAAAAGACTGTTGACATTTTTTGTTGTATATGTTACTTTTCTGTAATGTGATATTAAAGCTATAATCACACTCTTGCAGCTAACTCTGCACTCTAAATAAAAGTACATGATGATCTCAACATATTCACCAAATTGTGTGGTCTTTCAGTAAAAATACGAAGGCATCAATGTCTATCACATCTTAGATAATTCAGAATACATGATTGTCCCTCATGTGAACAAGCACTGATTTAACTCCGATTGTGGCATTTGTCTACTATTTTCATTAAACTGTCTGGAGTGAAAATTGGGGCTACAATTGTGCAGTGTGTTCTGTTTAAGTCTGTAAACCTGGTTTAAACACAGCAAAACTCAGTTTTAAATGAACACTGTGCAATGTTTCTATAATCCACACTTAGTGTGTTGGACTAATTAACTCTGAATTACAGTTAAAGTTAATAAGATAATTAAGTGATTAATTAAGTTATGATTGAGCATTATTGATTAACACCTGCTGTTAACAATCAGAGTCCCAGAGGAAAGAAACAGGAGGAGAAAAAGAAGAGAAATGAGCAGAAATACACTGTTGTTACAGAAGGAGAATAAGGAAGAATATAATGATCTGTCTAGGTTAAATCGCAATAATTAAATGAAAGAAAAATGCCTCCCCCGCCCAGTCGTCAGACCAAAAATAAATAAATAAACCACTGGATTCAGGGTTCAAGAAAACGATTAACGTTTTATTAAGATGAAAGAAATTAAGTAAATAAACATTTGAGAATTTCCAGGATAACTTAAACCAGTGGGTGCATAAATTTCAGGAAGACCCAAGGCCCAAAATAACAAACAAAACGGGTAATAAACAAAATTATCCAAAATAACTTCCCTCAAAATATCAAAACAAAATACCCTTACTACACTAACAAAACAAAACTTTGTGTGTGTATGTGTGTGAGTGAATGATTGTGTGGACTTCACCCATTATGGTCTGATTGTGATCTGTTGCAAGCCGTGTCTTGTTCAGAATCAGAATCAGAAAGAGCTTTATTGCCAGATATGTTGTTTACACATACTAGGAATTGTTTTAGTGACAGAAGCTCCACAGTGCAACAGAGTGACAGCGACAAGACACGACACATAATGAAAAGAATAAAATAATAATATACAAATTTACAAGATAGACAAAGTGCAAAAAAAAA
>RJVU01071319.1:140789-157109 GCA_003731715.1 Anabarilius grahami
CTGCAGTGATGCATCTCCCAGCTGAGATAGGTGAGTGTGATGGCCTGTCTTATACTGAAACTCCATATTTCTATATCATAGAACAATATTTCATCTATTACTCATGTTTAATTTAAACTCTGCTCCTCAATTTAAATTTAAAGTCAACATGAAATGCCTTTTGCAATTATATTACTAAATTATTATATACATTATATTTCAGAATAAAACAAAATATTAATCTAGAATAAATGTAGTACGGGACGTAATGTTATCCATAAGTAATTGATGGATAATGACATACCAGAATTAAGCATGGTGGTAAAGATTTGACATGTAAGAGGGATTTGTGATGTCATCCGAAAACTAAAGTTGTTTCAGAGGCAGAGCAAGTTACTGAAAACAATATTTTTTAGTTTTTTGAAGAAGGTGCACTCATGAATAATACATAATCAACACTTTCATGTTGACTTTGAATACTGTATGAATTGGATAATTTAGGATGTTAGTCATTAAACTAGTGTAATTCATGGTTATGTTCCATAATGACCACTAGAGTGCGCTGTTCACTAACTATAGCTGTCAGAGCCAATCAGAAACATTAAAACCCTTTCTCGTGCCATAGAAGATAACAGCCTGTGTGTGTGTTAATTTGGTGTTATTTTGGTATGTTTCTTATGTGTGTTTATTAATCATTTTGATTTTCCTCAAACATTCTGTTTGGGGTCTGTTCTAAAACTCTAACCCTATGTATTTTTGTAACATATACAGCTTTAATTTATATCTGTAAAATATGTATTTTGTTATTACTTAAAAGATAAAAGTTTTAAAACGGTGACTTCAGGCCAGTTCACACAAAGGATGATAACTAGTTTTAAAAAACTCTAAATTTAAAATAACAGCAGTCCACAGCACAGCTATAATGATAATGGCACAGAGGAACCATATCATTTGAAGCACTTTCACAACATTTTTTTTCCAGCTGAAAAACAATAAAAACATTGACCGTCAGAATCCATCCTGCTTTAAAGAGCTTTAAAAAGTGGCAGACGACAACAGCAGCACACACTTATAACAAACGTCATGTGGACTAATATAGTTATTGTGCTTTTCCTTATAGTTATTGATGTTGTTAATCGGCCTTTACATTGATAGAATGTTGATCAGATTATAAATGTTACCGATAATGATTTTAGAAGAAGAAACAAATGCACTACCGTCTGAGGTGCCAGTCAGGAGGGATAGGTCCAAATGAATATGAAAGGATATGACTGCACACTCAACTTGCAAATAGTTTATTCACCAACGTTTCTGCAAAACGCCTTTGTCAAGGTGTAAATTTACTCAGAGTAGAAAGAGCATAAATAGACAATCAACAGGTGTATACAATTAATCCCAATTAAATATACAATCAGTCAATTAAGGTGGCGATCTTGATCGCATTTTACTCAAATGTGAAGCCTACTGGATATATAAATTAAGAACTCTTACTCCTTACTGTTGAATGTTGAATTTGATCTAAGCTGTTTTCTATAAGTGTTTCTTCTACTTTTTAATGTTGATGATGTTGATAATGACGTGTATTTACTCTTGTCATGTATATTGGACTCAACCTTTACTCGCCCTCAAGCCATCCTAGGTGTATATGACTTTCTTCTTTCTGATGAACACAATCTGAGATATATTAATAAATATCCTGACACATCTGAGCTTTATAATGGCAGTGAACGATACCAATGAGTATGAGCTGAAGAAAGTGCTTCCATCCATCATAAATGTACTCCACACGGCTCTGGGGGTTAATAAAGGCCTTCTGAAGATGCATTTGTGTAAAAAAAAAAATCCATATTTATCAAGTTATGAAGTAAAATATGTAGCTTCGGCCAGACCACTTTCCATATTCAATGTACAAAGATGCCAGTTTTTTCTTTGTAAGTTGAATACAGAAGGCGGTCTGGCGGAAGCTACATATTTTACTTCATAACTTGTTAAATATGGATATTTTTTATTACACAAATGCATCGCTTCACTTCAGAAGGCCTTTATTAAACCCCCAGAGCCGTGTGGAGTATGTTTATGATGGATATGGATAGATGCAGTTTCTTCAGCTCATACTCATTGATCCCACTCACTGCCATTATTAAGCTTGGATGCGTCAGGATATTGAGTGAACTAATCCTTTAATTGAAGGTACACTATGTAACTTTTTTTTGTCTTGCCCTGATTCACTGTGGCAAGCCTGTGATAAGCGTTTGTAATTTAGATGGGCCGGATTGTTTTAGCTGGAAAGTTGCATAATGTTTTATGAGCAGCAGGATAACCGTATTCATCCACACAGAGCCGAAGCACAACCAAAACAATGTTCTTTCAAAAAATGCATGCAGTTTTGTTTTTAACCACTAGAGGGCCAAAGGTTTCACAGTGTACCTTTTAATAAATAAGGACAGACAGCTGCAGATACACAGCCAAACTGAGTCCATAAATGCAAGTCAAAGATGGAGTGAGTCTTGAAGAGAGATCAGAAGTTTCTGGATGTGGGAACCTTTTGTGAAAGATGGTTTCATAATTGCTTGATAAAGGAGTGACAGGGATGATTCATCCAAACGTTACTCATAATGTAAATCATTTACTTTTTGTAGATTTTGTCCTGTCATTCCACCTCTGTATTTTCTTTCTTCTATGAAACATTTTTTTTTACCTTGGCACCGGAGCTCTCAAATCACTTTTAGGAACATTGCATTAGAATTTGCATAATTTATACAGAATGTCATTAGTTATCATTTGTCAAGTGACCAATTACAAACCGAAAATTGACAATGAGATTTGAGAGCTGCAGCAGAGGCAGCAATTATAACAAAAATAACTGGAAGTTTCCTTACACAGCAATCTTGGAGGAAAAAAGGATTAGTTATTGATGGCAAAACTTTAATTTTTGTTTGACATATTCAATGTAGTGCACTGAAAACAGATTCCAGCACTAAAGAGACTGAGCAGAAGTCTAACATGGAGGGACAAATTGTGATTTTGTGTCACTACGTTTATTCCTCATTAAACCCCCTACTCTTTTTCCATCTTCTTTTGTTCTCCCTTCTCTCCAACAGGCGACTACACAGACTTTTACTCATCGAGAGATCATGCCACCAACGTTGGAATAATGTTCCGTGGAAAAGAAAATGCCTTGATGCCCAACTGGTATGTGACAGGCCATTAATATTCCTCACCCCTTTAAAAACTAACATCCGAAGCAATCACATCATCACCAGCTCCTGCTGACTTCATATATTTCACTCCTCTTTTAAATTAGCAACCATATGCATTGGATTTTTAAAGACCCGGTTTAAAGTTCCTGTAAGTTATTCCCGTAAACAGTCTCTTTATTTTTTCCCAGCATACGCCTGTCAGGCTAAATAATGCACCTGTGCATTTTCCAGCTCGCTGTGAAAAACGTCTTTTAGCAATAACTCTTCCCTCCAAAACAGAACTGTATTTCTTGTCACATTTTCACTTACAAGGCCCATAGTGGGAGTTATTCGCTCGGAGACAGAACAAGGACTCGTGTGGAAATTGAAAAGGAAGTTTTTTGAAATTTAATTTCAGTCGCCCACCTGAAGTTCCCCTCAGCTCAGTCAATCTGTCACCGGGCCTTTCCAGACGCGTGTCACCTCTTCAGGAAAAAAATGAGAATTAGCCTGGAGGAAAATCCATAGTTTGATTTACATTTGGCTCAAAGCTGCGGGCATGAGCTGGAGTTTTGTGGTCTGGGTGATCTCTGGAGGAGGATTTGAAGTGAAATAGGTGTAAAATCTGTCAATATTTACTCACCCTCATGTCACTTCAAACCTGTATGCTGTTGAATGCTGGTTTTTTTTGCTATTTCCCATAAAACAAAACTGATGTCATTTTTTCAGAAGAAGAGAAAGATATTATGCATTTATGTTGGTTTTGTGCTTTTATTGCTTCTTATTGATCTGATACAGTGAAATGATTAAATTGAATTACTACTGAAACCATACAATACAATAATTTTGGGTGATCATACATACAAGTGTTATTAAATTAAAGTATTATCCTAACTGGAAAGGTTGATAACATTGTTTTAAAAACCCAAAACAAGAATGATTTGAATGTATCTGCATTGAAGGCATATCTGACAACAATATTATTTGTAAGAAAAAGGACATGAGATTAAATATGTAGAGAAGATCTTATTTTTATAGGATTTCTTTGTGGAAGCATAAATGCATAATGTTTAGGTAATTTACACCGATCAGGCATAACATTATGAGCACTGACAGGCGAAGTGAATAACACTGATTATCTCTTCATCACGGCACCTGTTAGTGGGTGGGATATATTAGGCAGCAAGTGAACATTTTGTCTTCAAAGTTGATGTGTTAGAAGCAGGAAAGATGGGCAAGCATAAGGATTTGAGTGAGTTTGACAAGGACCAAATTGTGATGGCTAGACGACTGGGTCAGAGCATCTCCAAAACTGCAGCTCTTGTGGGGTGTTCCCGGTCTGCAGTGGTCAGTATCTATCAAAAGTGCTCCAAGGAAGGAACAGTGGTGAACCGGCGACAGGGTCATGGGCGGCCGAGGCTCATTGATGCACGTGGGGAGCGAAGGCTGGCCCGTGTGATTCGATCCAACAGACGAGCTACTGTAGCTCAGATTGCTCAAGAAGTTAATGCTGGTTCTGATAGAAAGGTGTCAGAATACACAGTGCATCAGTTTGTTGCGTATGGAGCTGCATAGCCGCAGACCAGTCAGGGTGTCCATGCTGACCCCTGTCCACCGCCGAAAGAGCCAACAGTGGACACGTGAGCATCAGAACTGGACCACGGAGCAATGGAAGAAGGTGGGCTGGTCTGATGAATCATGTTTTCTTTTACATCCCGTGGATGGCCGAGTGCGTGTGCGTCGCTTACCTGGGAAACACATGGCACCAGGATGCACTATGGGAAGAAGGCAAGCCGGTGGAGGTAGTGTGATGATTTGGGCAATGTTCTGCGGGGAAACCTTGGGTCCTGCCATCCATGTGGATGTGACTTTGACACGTACCACCTACCTAAGCATTGTTGCAGACCATGTACACCCTTTCATGGAAACGGTATTCCCTGGCCTCTTTCAGCAGGATAATGATCCTGACACAAAGCAAAAATGGTTCAGGAATGGTTTGAGGAGCACAAAAACAAGTTTGAGGTGTTGACTTGGCCTCCAAATTCCCCAGATCTCAATCCAATGGAGCATCTGTGGGATGTGCTGAACAAACAAGTCCGATTCATGGAGGCTCCACCTCACAACTTACAGGACTTAAAGGATCTGCTGCTAACATCTTGGTGCAGATCCCACAGCACACCTTCAGGGGTCTAGTGGAGTCCATGCCTCGACGGGTCAGGGCTGTTTTGGGAGCAAAAGGGGGACCAACACAATATTAGGAAGGTGCTCATAATGTTATGCCTGATCAGTGTATGAAATTTAAAGTTGACTTTAATATGGTAAAGCGAATGTATATTTATATAAAATATGTGTAATAAAAATAAAGCACAACTGGTTCTGATTAGTTCAAATGTGTAGAATGAGATTTAAGAGCAGAGAGGAAGATTTTTAGTTAACGGCTGATATTTATTCAACTTGAAATATGTATTAAACTATAAATGCATAAAATAATAAATCGTGGAAAACTACAGAATACTGGACAGTTTTTGTAGCTTACTCATAGCTCTTTTTCATTAAACAGATTATTTTACTTTACTTTCACAACCTGTAGATGAGAGAGGTGTTTCTGGTCACATGCTGAGATTAGATATTTACATGATTAAAAGAGGGGATTTTTAATAGTATATTTCACCCAAAAAGTCTTCTTTTGTGTTCTGGAGGACGACAAACGTCATACAGTTTTGGATTGGAACAAAAGAAAGAAAGTTAAATTGAAAGTCATGATGTGTTGTGCTAAAGGGAATGACATATTATCCTGTTCTGTAGGCTGAGACTGCCAGTGGGGTATCATGGGAGAGCTTCCTCTGTGGTGGTGTCTGGAGCACCAATCAGAAGACCTCAAGGACAGATGAGACCAGACGCAGGTAAACAGAAGTCAAACTCAGCTGCAAAGTAGCTTAGAATTGATGCAATTAAAAATAAAATGCATTGTTTCTGTTTGCTTGTACTTAATTAAAAATGTCCATCTGACCAATCAGAGCAGAGTAGACTATAACGTGTTGTGCATTAACATACAGCACAGTCAGCATATTAACAAAACACAATACTTGCATTTTTTTTATTTGCGTCATAGAGATCATAGCAATGATTAATGGCATCATGTTTCATGAAGAACCTCCATTTGCAGTGTGATGATGGGGCTGTTTTGATATTTTCATTTACGTTAAATGATTGCTTTCATTGGTCAGCAAACCCGCGCCGTTCATTATTACAGCCTCACTTGAGAACAGATCTGACATGTGTTTAAGTGAGGACTATAAATTCAGAGTCTAAGGAACTCTGCTGCGATATCCATCAAAACAGCTGTAAATCTGTTTGTTTTATAACTATATTTCTCTGTGTTTCTCTGATTCAGCTCAGCCGCCCATCTTCGGACCGAGCAAGCAGCTGGATATAGAGTTAGAGATGGTGAGTTAATGTTTTATGTGATATAGTTCATTAGTTTATTAGTTGCTGATTCAGTCCTGTGCAGAGGTGATATAAGGAACTAAAGACTTATAGATCTCCTTCCTTCCCCATTCTTCATATAAACAAGGCACATAATCTGAAGAGAAATGTCTTTACAATGAATGTGCTTTCAGTGGAAATGTTCCCTAAATTGCACTTAATTTATGACTTTCTCCTTGCAGGTCTCGTTGTTATGCAGCTCAATATTCATTTATTTGCTCTGAAATGGCTTAAAAGCCATTGTAGGTGAATACTGAAGATTCAGGATACTTTAATTCAGTGGTTCTCAACCACATTCCTGGAGGCCCACCAACACTGCACATTTTGCATGTCTCCTTTGTCTGGCACACCCATTTTAGATCTTTGAGTCACTACTAATGAGCTGATAACCTTAATCAGGTGTGTTTGATTGAGGAAACATGCAAAATGTGCAGTGTTGGTGGGCCTCCAGGAATGTGGTTGAGAACCACTGCTTTAATTACAGCCCCAAATCCAGAAAATTTCTGAAAGAATCAGAGATTTATTAATTCTCTTTAACTTTTATTTAACTGACAAAAGTACAAGGAAAAAAATCCAATGTTTTCACTGGACAAATTAATTGTATTTTGTAAATATATAAAAATATTGATTTTGATGGCTGCAACACACTCAAAAAAAAATTGGCACAGAGGCAAAATAAAAGTGAAAAGATCACAAAACATTTAAGTTAAATGGTTTGAACTGTTTGTCCACAATTAGCAGGTGAATTGGCAATAGGTGAGGGTATCGTGATTTTGTGTAAAAGGAGCTTCTGTGTCTTTGCAAGCAAAGATGGGTCATGGCTCACCACTTTGCTCCAAATATCATGAGAGAATTGTCAAACAATTCAAAAATCACATTTCTCAATGCAAGATTGCAAAGTATTTAGGTCTTTCAGCATCTACTGTACATAATATTATGAAAAGATTCAGGGAATCAAGAGAAATCTCAGTCCATGTGGGCCCTCAGACGGCACTGCATGAGAAAACATCATACTACTGTGTTAAATACAGCCACATGTGCCCTGGAGTACTTTTGGAAAACCATCACTTAACACAGTCTACCTCTGCATCAAGAAACTGAAACAGTTTTAGAGACACCTGATCCTTGTTCGAACCGTTTCAGACACTGTGAAAAAAGAGGTGATGCAACTCGAATCTCTGTTACGCAAGGAGAAATCTATACATCAGTTCTATACAGAGATGCTATCAAGTTCTCTGAGCCCACAGTCATCTCAGATGGTCTAGAAGACACTGCTGTGGTCAGATGAGTTTATCTTTAAGCTTGTTTTTGGAAAAAATGGACATTGTTTTCTGAGTCCCAAAGACAAAATGGACCATCCTGACTTTCATCAGCGACAGGTGCAAACGCAAACATCTGTCATGGTATGGAGGTGCATCACTGCAAACGGCATGGGTGACTTGCATATGTGTGAAGGAATCATTGATGTGGAGGCGTATATTGAGATTGTACAAATATTGGCATCAAGATAACATCTTTCCTGGGAAGCAAGACAATGCCAGGCCTCGGTTTCATAGACACTCTACACCAGGCATCTTCAAACTCAGTTCTGAAGGGCCACTGTCCTGCAGACTTTAGCTCCAACCCCAATTAAACACACCTGAAACAAGCTAATTAAGGTCTAATTAGGCATACTAGAAAAACTTCCAGGTAGGTGTGTTGAGACAAGTTGGAGTTAAACTCTGCAGGACAGTGGCCCTCCAGGACCGAGTTTGGAGAACCCTGCTCTACACCATTGAGAGGATGTGCCTGAAGATGTGTACGACCCTTCATGAAAAGGAGAATCAGACAACGACAACCACAGACGTTTGAGCAAATGTGTTGTATCAGACGAGATTGGTGCAGATATTTCACTTGCAAAACTGCAACAATTAGTATCCGCAATTCCCAAACATTTAAAAAGTGTAATTAAAAGGAAAGGTGATGTGACACAGTGGTAAACGTGCCTCTGTATCAACTTTTTTGGAGTGTGTTGCAGCCATCAAAATCAATTTTTTTTTATATGTACAAAATACACTTAAGTTGGTCAGTGAAAACTTTGAACATCTTTTCTTTGTATTTTTGTCAGTTAAAGGATTAGTTCACTTCAGAATTAAAATTTCCTGATAATTTACTCACCCCCATGTCATCCAAGATGTTTATGTCTTTCATTCTTCAGTGGAAAAGAAATGAAGGTTTTTGAGGAAAACATTCCAGGATTTTTCTGCATATAGTGGACTTCACTGGGGTTCAACGGGTTGAAGGTCCAAATGTCAGTTTCAGTGCAGCTTCAAAGAGCTCTACATGATCCCAGACGAGGAATAAGAGTCTTGTCTAGCAAAACGATCAGTCATTTTCTAAAAAAATAATAATAAAATGATACTTTTTAACCACAAATGCTCATCTTGCACTGCTCTGCGATGCGCCACGCATTACGTAATCACGTTGGAAAGGTACCGCGGTAGGGCGAAAAACTCCATCTCATTTTCTCCTCCAACTTCAAAATTGTCCGACATCGTTGTTTTACCTTTTTTTGTAAAGGGAGTTTGACTTAGTCTTTACAAGTTTGCTTTGTAAACACTGGATCAGTACTTCCGTCTACATCACACCTGACCATCACAGAGCAGTGCAAGACGAGCATTTGTGGATAAAAAGTATATAATCTTTAATTTTTCTTTTTAGAAAATGCCCGATGGTTTCTCTAGATAAGGCTCTTATTCCTCGTCTGGGATCATGTAGAGCTCTTTGAAGCTGCACTGAAACTGACATTTGGACCTTCAACCCGTTGAACCCCAGTGAAGTCCACTATATGCAGAAAAATCCTGGAATGCTTTCCACAAAAACCTTCATTTCTTTCTGACTGAAGAAAGACAGACATAAACATCTTTTATGACATGGGGGGTAAATTATCAGGACATTTTTATTCTGAAGTGAACTAATCCTTTAAAAAGGAAATATATACATCTATGTTATGACACTATACTCTCAATGACAAGTGCAGAAAATAAAGGTAAAACAAATTAACAAATCACAGATTCTTGATTTTATTGCATTTTACAAAAGGTAAAGTCAGTAAAACTTCAGTTAAAATAGTCAAGGCATGTTTTCCCACACAGTTTCTTCACTAAATATTGAATAATTAAATTTTCTATGCAACAATAAAGCAATACAAATTAAAAATCCCCCCTTAAATACAGTCTACAGTAGCTTTGCAATAATCAAAATGTATTAATGTCATTTATTTGTGTCACTTTGTCTCTGAAACCAGAAAATGTGTTTGGGTTTCACATAATGTTTCGAGGATCTTGGTAATTAAATTCACAATTGTTTTTTCATGCTACTGAGATTAAATGCTGCTTACTTGTACTAATGTATTGCTGACTGCTTCTGGGCAATCTGTCATTGTTGTTTTTTGTGCTTGTGGTGCAATATCTTATGCAAGTTTTAAGGATGTTTATGTGTTTGTCTTTCAGGCATTCTTTGTGGGGAAAGGAAACAAGCTGGGAGAGCCTATCCCAGTGGAGAAGGCTCACGAGCACATCTTCGGCATGGTGCTCATGAACGACTGGAGTGGTGAGAAGCGGCAAGATGTTTTATTCTTCCAAATCATCTGATATGATGTTATATAAGCTTAAAGTCCCCCGTTATGCTGTTTCAGATATTAACTTTGATGTAGTGTGTAATATAGCTGTTTGTGAATGTAATGTAGTGTGTCTGTGAAGTTAAATTCTCCTAAACTAAAGGACCAATTCTGCCTGAAACAAATCGTCAGTAATTCCAGTCTTACTTCCTGCACGAACATACTTTACTTACTTACAAACCTTACTTTA
Organism: Anabarilius grahami; assembly: GCA_003731715.1. Taxonomy (NCBI): domain Eukaryota; kingdom Metazoa; phylum Chordata; class Actinopteri; order Cypriniformes; family Xenocyprididae; genus Anabarilius; species Anabarilius grahami. The sequence continues at coordinate 151,282 of RJVU01071319.1, forward strand.
CATTCAGTGTTTTTTCCTTGCATTTCTTAAGAAAACCTCTCTTTCTCCTCCAAAGTTACTTCCTCTCCAGCAGCGAGTCCCAGTTTTAGTTCCTCAGAAATGCTACATGTCTTCTAGCGAGATGTCTATAGTCAGATTTATGCCGAGGGTAGATATCTGTATTTTATTTGAGTACAGCTCAGAATATCTTGTTTGGAACAGATACTAGAAGCCATGACGTCTCGATGGTGTGTATTGGTATCTATTCTGCTGCATAAAGCCATGAAAAATCTGGATGGGATTTCAAGGCTGTATCAGTTTTCGAATAAAATGGATTTGAAACACAATGAATAAATAAAGAAATGAAATGGGTAAAGAATATCAGTGTTGTGAGGCGGCAGACTTTATAAAAGCAGGTTTCAAATTCAATAGTCTCGCTCAGTGTGACCAAATTTATTTGTCTGGACAAAAGCTTTATAAGACTTACTTTGCCAAGCAATTTTGGTTTGTAAAATTAAATTATATTTCACTGTAATGCATTATGGTGAAATGCGAGAATTTATGCTGCAATAAATTATTCCTGTAATGAACCAAATGTAGTTTTGGAGAGTTTAGCACTAAGATAAAGCTCTTATGCTCTCCTGTAAAACTTGTTGAACTACATAGGCAGCATTTTAAGGGATCATATGCACACATATGCCTATGTAGGCTGTAGACAGCAAGGGAGCTCACTAGGTTTTGGAACACAGCCTGTTTGTGCCTGAATAGCAGTGAATAATTGTGCATTTTATTTGAAGAAACTAATTGAATTTAGGCAAGGAAGAGGAAGAATCACAAGTAATGATCCATTCATTCCCAGATTCAGGAAAGAAGCAGAATAGATAAAGTTTAAAGAGAAAGCAGTGAGAACTCGGTGTTCATGATCATTACCCTGCTAACATCTCAAGAGGTGGTATACAAATTTCAAATGTTAATGAATCTAGTTGTTCAGGACACATACATTTAAGGAGTTTTCTACAGGATAAAGGCACCAATTTGCAGTTTTTGGAGAAAGTTTGAGTAGTGTTTTTCCCAGCAAACCTCACTGCCACACAATGCCAGTGCATGATTTGTATAGTTTACTTACTTTACAGTGTCTTTTCCTCTCTGATGTTGCAGCTCGGGATATCCAGGCTTGGGAATACGTTCCATTAGGTCCATTCCTGGGCAAGAACTTTGGGACCACCATCTCACCCTGGGTTGTTCCCATGGAAGCACTGATGCCCTTTGTTGAGCCCAATCCTGTGCAGGTAAATTGGGTTAATTGTAAGAGTGTAAATATTTTGATAATTAAATGACACTATAAATTCAGACATTCATTTGTTAAAATTAGTTAAAAATAACTATCAATGTTTAATTGTTTATGTTTTGGCCAAGATTTGAGTGCAGATGTATAATATAGACCGTACCATCAATATAGTTTTCATATAAATGCTGTTCTTTTGAACCTTTTATTAATTGAAGTAGTGCTGTCAAAAATATTGATATTTCAATATGTATCAATACTGAAATATCTGAAATTGTTCCAATACTCATTTTCTGAAGTATTGATGCACCAATACCAGCTGTGTGTTCTCACACTTTCTTCTCTCTGGCAGTGAATTGACACACCAGCCTCCTCTCACCTATAATTTTAGTCATTCCCGCAGGTTTGCACTCACATCAAAAGTGCATGCACCACTGATCTATATTAGTGACCTATATTCCTCTTATTTCATGGCTTATTGCACTTAAATTCCGTCTTGCCAAGTATTCAGGTAAACACAGTCAGTTTTGGAAGAAAACTGAGAAAACACATTGTGTAACATTATATTGGTTCTGTGCATAAGCTCTTAAAGTGACAGCAGCCTAATAAACCTGCTGCAAAAGACAAAGAGAAAATCACTCGCTGCTTTTGACTGAATAACTTTTGTAACTTTAATTGTAAGCATTAATCTATATTTATTGTGTACAATGAAAACTATCCAGCGTTATTTTACATTTTGTTACTTTCATTTCTGTAGAAGGTCTATTTCTTGCCTGAATACTACTGCCATGTTTATTTCACTTGTCTTTTTACTCTATCGTATTTATTTGTGCTATCATTTGCAATTTGCTTATTTGTTCTTTTTTTAATTACTGTTTGTTTACTTGTTTGTTTGTTTTTTGTTGTTAATGTAGTTCAGTGATGCTGTGTGTAAGCTATATAAGCCGGTATGTCAGTTTTCCCCATGGTATCGAATATTAATATTTTTCAAAGTAGCGTATCGAGGTTGGAAATTCCAGTATCATGACAACACTACATTGAAGAATCCTGAAAAATATATCAGTGTCCATAAAAATTTGAAGCAGCATGACTGTTTTCAATATTAATGATAATCAGAAATGTTTCTTGAGCATCAAATCATCATATTAGAATGATTTCTGAAGGATCATGTGACACTGAAGAATGGAGTAATGATGCTGAAAATTCAGCTTTGATCACAGGAATAAATTACACTTTAAAGGGGACAAGATTGTAATATAAGTCTCTGGTGTCCCCAGAATGTGTCTGTGAAGTTTCAGCTCAAAATACCCCACAGATCATTTATTATAGCTTGACAAATTTGCTTCTATTTGGGTGTGAGCAAAAACATGCCGTTTTTGTGTGTGTCCCTTTAAATGCAAATGAGCTCCCGCCCCCTTTCCAGAAGAGGGCGGAGCTTTAACAGCTCACGCTTCGGTTGCTCAACAACAACAAAGCTGGAGAATCTCACGCAGCCAAAATGAGGATTGTCAGTAACGGTGTTCAGCCTTACATTGTTCAAACCGGAGTCGACACTGATGGAGAGACTCAGGAAGAAGTTACAACTTTTAGAATGAAACTGGACGTTTCTGAATGGTTAGTGGATAAATTTATGTAGTTGCTGTGGAGTTGATTCAACTCATCCACTAGCATGTGCCGTCATGTTAATCTTTTGTGCAAATCCAGTGTTGAATTGACCCTCGTTTGTGAAGCAGTCCGGCGTAAAATGACGGCATGACAACAAAACTCTACTACAACAACTCTTCCTCTTCTCTAAAGCAGCCCAAAATGGCCCCGCCCCCTTTGTTGTGTGTTCTCGGGGGCGGGGTTTATGTAAATTTGGGGGTTTGTGATGTCACCATCCCGGGAAGAAGCTCGTTGTAGTCCTTAAACAGAGAATTCTTGAAAAGAAAATATCTCTTTGCATTGAACTTTGAACGTCGTAACTTTGCTGTTTATGCTCAAAAAGCAACATTACACACTAACTAAAGTTAAAACAGTGAAATCATAATCAACCACCCCTTTTATGTATATTCAGATAGAAAACAGTTCTTTTAACTTGTAATAACATTTCACAATATTTCTGTTTTTACTGTATTTTTGATCAAATAAATGCAGCTTTGGTGAGCAGAAGAAATTTCTTTTAAACACAAAAACCTTTTTCAAAAAGCCCTATAAGTGACAGATTTGGGTCTCTCAGCTCTGTGTATCACACAAACGGCTCTTCTTCATGCAAAACAGATGGGTGTCTTTAAAAGGCAGTATTATTATGCCTACCTTTGGCAGCGGCCCTTTGGGAAAATGCTTGTGTTGCCTTTGAAATGCTCCTACACAGGCTTTAGACAAAGTACCCGATTAGCACCTCAGGAAGGGCCATTGCAAACCCATTATCTTTAAAAATGATGGTCGAATTTATTCAACTTTACAGCTTTGTGGAACGGACACATCATCATCAGAGTGCAGACTTTGCATATAAGCGGGAAATGAGTCGTGCTAAAGGCTGTTCTTTGAGTTACTACTTTCTTCTTTCTATTAAAAACTCAACCACTATGAGCGAATGAGGCTTTATTCTCTTTTATGCATTCATTTGTTAGATCAGTGATTCTCAGTCGATGGGTCGCCACCCAAAAATGGCTTGCAGGTCTGTTCTGATGATTCTTTATGAATGCAGTTTTGGACAGCAAATATTTAACTTTTTTTTTTTACCTGCATAAGGATGTAGTTCCAGCATCTACATGCAGGGACCAAGCAAACCAGACAAACCTTGACCTCTTGATGCAAACATTGATTTCAGAAGTGTCTCGATGCCTTTCTGCTTCCATATCCGGCCCAAGATGTGCACTAAATGTTTGGTGGGAATTTCCCCATTTTATTTTTATTTATTTTCTTATGATTTTAGGACCCTGTGCCTCTTCCATACTTGCATCACGACGACCCCTACACGTTCAATATCAACCTCTTTGTCGCTGTGAAAGGTGTGTCAGCATCTGTAACATCTGCGCATCTACTGCNAAGCAAACCAGACAAACCTTGACCTCTTGATGCAAACATTGAATTCAGAAGTGTCTCGATGCCTTTCTGCTTCCATATCCGGGATGTGCACTAAATGTTTGGTGGGAATTTCCCCATTTTATTTTTATTTATTTTCTTCTAATTTTAGGACCCTGTGCCTCTTCCATACTTGCATCACGACGACCCCTACACGTTCAATATCAACCTCTTTGTCGCTGTGAAAGGTGTGTCAGCATCTGTAACATCTGCGCATCTACTGCACGTGTGACTCTATTTAAGTGCTCGGTCTTGTTTTCCTCATGTATTTCTCATCTGTCCAGGTGAAGGGATGCAAGAGGCCGCTACCATTTGCAAGTCTAATTTTAAGGTAGGAGATTGTTTTGCATTTGTTTTGCGTTCACACATTGCTGTATCAAGAGTAACAAACTCATACTGACAACTCTTACTGTATCCATTTGGTTATACATGAATTTCCCTGGAAAAACTCCAGATATGCAAAAAAAATGCATAGAGAAATTGACAAACATACTACACAAATATTCAGACTGGTCATATTGTCAGCGGGACAAGAAACAACAATGAACTGACAATGCGGGGCAAATAAAAATAGAGTATTTTTATCCCAGCTGGAATTATTTTTGGTGTATGTGTGGTTTTGCATCTTGCCATAAATTGCCCCGTGCAAGTTTAGATTTGCAACTTTGCACCATTACCTGATTTGCATAACTCCATTAGTGAATCAGGCACTAAAACAACACAGGCTGTGCAGTGCAAATAAACAAAGCAATTCATTCTTAGTGAAACCCCTCTATCTGTTATCGGTTCTGGGAAAAACCCATTCCGTTGCAGCAGACGGAAGAGATTACACCATTCTTTCACATACAGAGAAAGACATTTTCTGTGTTTTGTAATAGACAGCCGCTGCATGTAACGTGTTGTGTCTCCTCAGTTCATGTACTGGTCCATGAAACAGCAGCTGGCACACCACACGGTCAACGGCTGCAACGTCAGAGCGGGCGACCTGCTGGCGTCAGGCACCATCAGCGGACCGGTACGTGTGCGAGCGAGCGTGTCATTGATGGAGAATATATTAAAGAAATAGTTCACTCGCAACAAAGATTCTGCTGCCTCATTGTGGGCCTAAAGAGACAAATATGTTCTGACAACTTAAATTCAATGAATAAATGAATTAATTAATTTAAGTAAATACACTTGAAGCCACATTATATTTATATTTTATTTCAGTCTGTTAAATTAGTAAATTATGTAATATTTAACCATAATTATTACTAATAATTTGAAAAAAAAAAAATACACTGCAAGCCACATTTATATTTTCATTTTATTTCATTCTGTTAAATTAGCCAATTATATGACAATTATCTTAAATTATTACATTTAACTATATTAATAATAATTTAAAATATACAAAAATATACTAATTTAAATAACTACACTGGAAGATGTTCATATTTTTATTTTATTTAAATCTGTTAAATTAGTAAATTATATAAAAATTAACAATTAAATTGTA
>RJVU01071319.1:157639-208132 GCA_003731715.1 Anabarilius grahami
AACTTTACTTTTTTTAATTGTTAATCATAATAATAATAATAATAATTATTATTATTATTATTAAAAAGTGTTTTTTTAATTTTTTTAATTTCCTGTAAAAAAAAAAAAACGAACTAACGAGCATATTTCAGCATAGAGCTGTATTATAGCTCTGACGCTGTGTTTGTGTGCACGAAGGATCCGGAGAGTTTCGGCTCTCTGCTGGAGCTCTCCTGGAGGGGATCCAAGACTATTGACCTCGGCAATGGAGAGACAAGGACCTTTTTGAAGGATGGAGACGAGGTCACTCTCTCAGGTGGGCTTTTAGAGTCTGTGTGCATGTTTGTTTTTACCTGAGAGCTGTACGTTGACAGAACTGTGATGAAGGATCTGAACTCTCTGTGCAGGTTACTGTGAAGGCAGCGGCTATAGAGTGGGATTCGGTCTGTGTGAGGGGAAGATCCTTCCTGCTCTGCAACAGTGACGCACCTCTCTGTCCCTCCCTCCCTCCTGTAAGCCAGACAAAACACATGGCATCCACAGTATTATTCATCCTCCAATATTCATAACCTGCTAAAATCTGTTTACAGGTCTTTAGGACTTTTAAAATCAGTTTAAAACTCTTTTTTTACCCCAGTAATCTGGTGAATTTCTGGATGAAACAGAATTCATTAAGAAAAAAATGAAGGACGGGACTTTGTTTTGCCCATCAGAACTGATTGGATTGTTAAAAGTGGGTGTTAAATATCTCAATGAAGGAGCTTAAATGTAAAAGTGATTGTCAAACTTGTTTTCTTTAGATAACTTTTGTGATCTTGAGAAAATGATGTTATTCTGCGTTACTGAAAAATAACTCAATAAAGTTACTGATTCCTTTTTAAATGTCTTGAGTCATGCTTTTATTTTGTAACAATGTGCATAAAACACATGTACGTTGCTGAGCTAATGACACCACACAAATACTGGGTAAAATACTACATTTGTAATTACTGATAATAGAATTTTTTCCTTTCTTAGTATTGATGGAAGGAATATATTTATAAGCATTTCTCTTGCTTCATCTTGGATGGATTTTTCGGATGGGATTGCCTTCTTTGCAAAGGATGCAGAATGTGTTGCAAAGAAGGCAATAAAAGAGAACAAAAATACAGACTTTGTATGTAAGCACAGTTCTGTTACAACAAAATGTTTGTTGTTGTTAACTCCATGACATATTAAATGAGACATTCAACCAGCATTGTTCTCTTGGAGTTTCAGGGTTTGGCTGTCAGAGACGAGGTACAGGAAAAATGCTCCCAAAGGGAGAGATTGAGTGACAGGTCACTGCTGGAGCTCTCTGTCTCAGATGGTGTGTTGACTGGGATCTCCACAGCATTAATGAGCCTTTCAAAGCTTTTGACTGATGTGAATGTTACAGACGGAGCAGACCTGATGTGTGTATCGATGAACGATGCTCTCACACTGACGCTGTCAAACATTACCAGGAAGATTTAACAGTAAACAGTGGCTTTTGTCAAATTGGACATTCACTGTTATTTGCTGTTGCTCATATTTCAGGTTAGTCATCTGAATGACAATTTCTGTGAATTTTAACATTTGGCTACAACATGTTTATTGTATTGTACCTTGAACATAGTGTTTCGTTACACTTTATTTTAAGGTGACGTAGTTACATTGTAATTACTCAAATAAATACTGAGTAATATTAATTAACTACATGTACTTACTATAGAGTTACAGTTAGGGTTAGGGTTTGGTTTAGGGTTCGTTACCTCTAATTATGCATAATTTACTGTTATTACATAGTAAGTACATGTAGTAACGTGTAAAAAGTCACCGTAAAATAAAGTGTTACCGTGTTTTTGGACTATGATCTATTCCATGGTACTACCTTGTTTTGTTTTTTGGACATGTACAATGATTTATTTTTTTTTAATAATTGACTGAATTACTGATTTACAAAATAACATTTACCNCCCTATTACATTGTTAATTGTTTTACATGGGGATGTGATGTTATATAAGCATTTACAGATGCAACTGAAAATATTGATGTTTTTCCTTCTGTCAGGAAAAAAAATCACTGCTGAATGACCAAACACTAGAGTTGTGTGGTGGTGCTTGTCAATAATTCAGTTTAATTCCTGTCCAAATCTTTGAGTTTACATTCAGGAATTGCTTAAAAGAAAAGTTTATTTTTTTGCTTCAGAGAATAGAGAGCTGAAGTAAACTATGTCCACATTCACACTGCAAAGTTTAAGGAATGTCATCAGGATCTTACGGAGCCCCGCACATGACATACAAGAAAAAAAATGTAATCGTGCGCACGATTTACTAATTCGTTCACATGTACCATGGTACAAACATGTATTTTTTGGATGTGTACCATGGCAATACCATATTTGTTTGTTTTTTGTGGACATGAACAATTCACTGAATTATCTTTGGTATTTGAAGTATTTATGGTAATGCCATGGTATTACCGCAGTAAATGGTAGCACTGCTCAGACACATTTAAACTGACAACTCAAACTGAAAAATAAAACATACAAAATGAAATATACTTATAAATAAATAGTTGTGACAGACCCTTCCATTAGGACTTCCTCTGCAGTGAATCATCTGTGTTGTGTTCTCCTGACCTGCTAACAGATGGTGCTGAGCGTTTGGAGCCGTGCTGCTGGAGATCACGAGGGTCTGTCCGTCATTTTGAGAGATTGAGACATCGGAGGTCAGATGGTCTGTGGTTCTGTGTTGGCATCCACGGCTTCTTCAGTGTGAATGTGTGTTAGTTTGGAGACAGAGATGGAGGGATCTCCGTTTCACTCTACCTGTGTGTCTCTCCCCCTCTGTGATCAGACTTTTATCGATGTGTCTTGGCGGCCTCACAGATGCACTTAGGCAAGTGAGAAATCTCTGAATACAGCGTGCGTCTTGTATCCACTTTATTTTTCAGGTAAGAGCGGGCACGGCCATTTGTAAATTTTAATGTCTCTGGCTTCCGGTGTTATTCGCTTTTGAGTTATTTTTAGCTGTACAAAATAGCTCATTATGCTGCTTGATATTGCAAACTGGTGTTTCTTACCATATTATTTTAATGAATTGTCTTAATTAAGATAAAAGACAATAAATATTTCAAGATCATAGCAGAAGTTCTTTTTTTAAAATTAACAGAGGTTTAGATGTTGATGTTTTATTGAAAATCACCATCATGGTGATCAGTGTTTCATTTAGTTGGGCAGTTTGACTCTTGACTTTTATGTGAGTTTGTGGTCTTTGTAACAGTGTTTACCAAAACACATATTTTGTTGCAAAGAAAGCCAGAAACAAAGATGATCAGGTGTATTAGGCATATTTTCAATAAACCATCAACATTTAAACCTCTGTTAATTCTCAAAAAGAACTTCTGCTGAGATCTTGAGAGATTTGTTGTCTTCTTTTATCTTCAGTTGATTTCAGGCTGTGTGGCTTTACGTCAGTTCTAGTTGTGTTTCATTTTCTGAGAGTAGAATGATGTTGAACCAACATCACATTGTAACATTGATTCAATGCCATTACCATTGATTTTTGGATGAAATTTCAAAACATTGTCAACATTAGTTGCAGGTGCAAAAGTGATGTTTATTCATTGACACATTAACATTGATTTAGCGTTGTTTCAATGGTTGCGTGATATACAGTGGTGATCAGAATTATTGGCATGATATGATCAAAGGTGACTGTAAAAATAAATCTGCATTATAAAATTAGCAAAAGTCTAATCTTTCATTGAAGGAAAATAATTAAAAGTAGGGGGGAAGTCACATTATGAAATAAATGTTTTTCTCCAAAACACGTTGGCCACAATTATTGGCACCCCTAGAATTTTTTATGAGTAAAATATCTCTGATGTATATTCCCATTGATATTTACATTTTTTTTAGCACACCAGGGTGATCATGAACATGAAATTGTCCAGCCATGACTTCCTGTTCCACAGGAGTATAAACATGAGGAAACACAAAGGCCAAATTCCCCTAATCATTCATCACAATGAGTAAAGAATATAGTTCTGATGTGCAGCAAAAGATTTTTGAACTTCACAAAATAGAAAGTGGATGTAGGAAAATAGCTAAAGCATTGAAAATCCCCATTTCCACCATCAGGGCAATAATTGAGAAGTTCCAATTAACTAAAGATGTTACAAATCTGCCTGAAAGAGGACGTGTGTCTAAATCGTCCTAATGCACGGTGAGGAGGAAAGTTTGAGTGAACAAAGACTCTCCAAGGATCACAGCTGGAGAATTGCAGAGATTAGTTGAGTCTTGAGTCTCAGAAAGCCTAAAAAAAGTATTAAACAGCACCTACATCCCCACAAGTTGTTCCGGAGGGTTTCAAGAAAAATCCTCTGCTCTCATCCAGAAACAATCTCCAGCATATTCAGTTGTCAGACAAGACTGGAACTTCAAACGGGACCTTCTATGGTCAGATGAAACTACAAAAAGAGCTTTTTGGCAGCAAACCCACCAGATGGGTTTGGTGCACACATGGATAAAAAGTACCCCATGCCCACGGTTAAATATACTGCTGGATCTTTAATGTTNATGTGTGTACCAAGAGCTTCTGTAAAAACCACAACAAATTCCTTGTGTGTTTGTGCACACTTGGCGAATAAAGCACATTCTGATTCTGATTCTGACATCTTGTTCAGATACATGGTATCATGGATTCTATCAAATACTAACAGATAAAAATTCAAAACCTGACCTTCTGCTAGAAAAGGGTGCCAATAATTGTGGCCAACATGTTTTGGAGAAAAACATTTATTTCATAATGTGACTTTCCCCCCACTCTCAATTATTTTTCTTCAATGAAAGATTAGACTTTTGCTAATTTTATGAATTAAAGATCTAAAGGATAAACAATGCAGATTTATTTTTACAGTCACCTTTGATCATATTTACCAAGGGTGCCAATAATTCTGATCACCACTGTATGATATATGGGTGGTTTGTAGTGCAAACAGTTTTACAGTTTACTGCACTTTTTATATTCTTCTCATTGTTTCCCTATAGTGCTAATAAATAGGAAGTCTAACACATTCACAGAAAACGCCTTCCTTCCTCGCTGAAAAATAAGGTTGATACTACCAATAAGACTGTGGTTCTTTCAGCTCCATTTAACAAATTTTACCATGTTTCAATCCATTCTACAGAATTAGGAGTTTGCAGATTTAATTTAGTTTAGTACAATTCAGTGTTGTTTTTGTTAACTAAAACTAAACCTTAAAAATCGTTTATGCTAATTAAAATAAAACTGAAACAACATAAAAAAATAAACATTAGATGAACTTAAAGGCACTCTGTAACTTTTTTCCCACCAAAATTAATGTGAATCACCCATTTTAAACAAATGCCGAACAGAGGAGAGTCGGCTGGCAAAAAGAGAATGAGACAGAGCTCGTAATAAAACAAGAATCAACATTGGCATGGCTTTTCAGTGGGATTTGAAATGTTTTAAAAGTGACGCAATGGCATTTTTATTACTCAACAGGTACGGTATTTTACTGAACAGGGGGTCTATCAGAGGTGACTGTGTCCATATTTCAGTAATGTACAGTTCTAAGATATTACAAATCATGCAGTTAGCTAACATCATGTATTCATTTTAGGAAGAAACATTGAGCTCATTAAAGTAATTATTACAAGTTGTGAACATAATGATTACAATATACAGAAACTGGTCTAAATCATCTAAACTGGTTATATCTCTTAAGTCTAGTAGTGAATGTTTTATGAGCAACAGGATAATCATATTCATATTCACAGTCATTCAGAGCCGAAGCACAACCAAAACAATGTTCTTCCACAAAAATCATGCAGTTTTGTTTTTTAACCACTAGAGGGCCAAAGGTTACATAGTGTACCTATAAACTAAAAAAAGAAAACTTAAATGAAAATTATAAACATTGCCTTGAGCAGCTAACTAATGAAAACACATCACTTTAAGTTGAAGTACTAAAAATAAAAATAAATTAAAGCTAAACAAAAATGTAAAAAAAAACACATGAAATATCAACAGCAGAATTACTAAAACTTACACTTTCTGAAGTCTTTATATAAATACATCATAAAAGTATCCTTAATGTATACTGTAAAGATCTCATATTGCTTTTTAATACTTTGCTGTAATCTATAATTTCATATTTCATCTTTTCACAACCACATTTATGATACATTACAATGCTTTTACAATGCTCAGCTACACCTTAAAAGAGTATAATGTATTACAAAACATAATGTAATGCATGACATTGGGTGTTGATCATATATGCATTGTACTTTTTAAAGATATAAATAAATATTATATTTTATAACTCTGGTGACAAGAATATACTGATTATGATGCATATCCAAATATTTTTTTTATTCATTTTTCAGCAGTGTATATTAAACAGTTTAACATTTGGCAAGGCAAGTGCATATTATATAAAAAAAAACAGAACTTTTTGTGAAATATTTTGCTTGAAAAATGTGCTTGTGCTATTTTTGCTTAAAATAAATTACTCTTGGTTTTGATATTTTATCTAATGCAATTACTTTCAGACATCAAGTAATATTTTTTGGGGGGAACTAATAAACAGCCTTCAAAGAAAGTGTTATCAAAACTTGTAATAATTTCATAGTGGGATTGATTATTAGGCTCAGTGTGTGTGTGTGTGTGTGTGTGTGTGTGTGTGCGTGTGAAATGCTTTGAAATGCCACTAATCATTTGAGTCCCCTGGATCAGAGTGCTATAAATGAAATCCATGAGAGACGCATTTAATCAATGCAGAGGTACATTATGAATGCAAATGTACAAAACATGAATCATTTTCATTTCACACTGCATTTCAAAACACAATAACATCAGATTCCAAGCATACAAGTAAGTGTAAAGATATACAAAGGGTTGTAAACAGCTGCTAACAGTATAGATTACACACATACTCATAATGAGACGTTTGTCCCATTCAGATTTTACGACATGACCTTTACTATTATTACTATTATAAGAAATGTTTCTTGAGCAGCAAATCATCATATTAGAATGATTTCTGAAGGATCATGTGACACTGAAGACTGGAGTAATGACACTGTTTTTACTGTATTTTGGTCAAATAAATGCAGCCTTGGTGCGCAAAATATACTGGTCTCTTGAATGATAGTGTCCATCAGCCTCAACAGCAGCACATAATTACTGTTAGCATAATTCTGTTCGCTCTGCTGAGAGCTTTAACCCAGCTGCCCCTTATGAATCAACATCCCATAGTTACTGTGCCTCTAAACTTAATAGAAGTATTGATTTGTGTGTGTTCTGTGGCAAGTGGAGCAGTGCTGCTAGTGTGTGTGTGTGTGTGTGTGTGTGTGTGTGTGTGTGTGTGTGTGTGTGTGTGTGTTCAGTTAGTAGCACACAGCTAATTTCAAAGCTTCCATACAAACACTGATGTAAACACATAAACACTGATTGGAAATCGAATAATTAAATAATAATTAAATAACAGAATAAATGGAGACACATACTGCATGTTTTGGTAAGTTGGGCGTTCCTACTACTCAGTACATTTTTATGTTCTTTTTATTTAATTTCACTTTTTAAAGATGTAAATCTTCTCTCTGGAAATTACAATATCAGTTTAATATTTTTATATATATTTCTGTCCTTTCAGTAAGCAACATGTTTTCTTGTGAAATTAGTTTTAATAGAAAATCAATTTACTTACCATTATGTAAGTCCCTTTTAAATTTTAATTTTTTACATTTACATTTACATTTATGCATTTGGCAGACGCTTTTATCCAAAGCGACTTACATTGCATTATACTACACATTTGTATCTGAGTATGTGCAATCCCTGGGATCGAACCCATGACCTTGGCATTGCTAGTGCCATGCTCTAACCACTGAGCTACAGGAAAGCTTTTTAGAGATGTGCCAATACTAAATTTCTCCATGAATACCGATAGCCGATTATTCAGAGCCGATTAATATTATTCATAATATTTTGAATTATTATATTTTGAAAGAAATTCAAATAAAAACTTTATTCTTTCCATTTCCTCAACTTGTTTCAGAGTAACTGGTATCATAAACACATTACTCAAATTAATATTATCACACATTAACTAAATTCTGAAGATTAAATTAATATTTCTTAACTTTCTGAATGTTATTAATTCATATAATTACAATTAATATTGAACATCAAACTGGTTTCTAAGCATTATCTTTACACAAAGCACAAATTCAGTGCATTTTCCAGCCCTGGTTTGATTGACAGAATATATCGGCCCTGAATATCGGCTGTTTTTAAACTATCGGCCGATACCGATTATTAGCCGATATATCGGTGCATTTCTATTATTTATTGTTCAGTTAGTTGGTTAGTTTTAAATATTTTCAAATATTTAAATGTTAGCTATGGATTTGATGGATTCTGTGATGTTTTTTGTAGTTACATTGTGTCACTTTGAAATATTAAATCCTGTTCTATAAAATTGCAAAAATATGAATGATATAATACAAAAATGGAAAACACATCTGGAGCTGCCTGTCTGAAATTCTCATTGTCAACAAATGCACATGTAAGAGTGTCTATCCCTTTTTTAAACAATATTAACTATTTATATTTTTTAAATACATCCTCCTGGTCTTATAAAGCAGAATCCATCAATGCATGTTAAAAAAACATTTTATGTTGACAATTTTAGGCTATGAAAACCAGGTCTGATGCATTGAACACATTGCCTATGTTGAAGTACAGTGTACAAGACCCCAAAACAACAACCATATTCTCATTTTATTACTTAATGTTCCATTTATTTTCATACTGGAAGTTGGATATTATGGAGAAGAAAAAAAAAACAATGTGACCAAAACATTACTGGGCTGCACTTGATAAGTAATTGCATTAGGCGACTATACTCTTACTGAAATAATTACATTGAACATAATTGAACCCTTGAAAGTGCTGCTTGATCATTTCAAAAATGTACTTTTGCATCATGAACCACCTGGTCTAGAGAAGTAATAATGTCTGTCTGTTGTATTTCAAATCAGGACTCAGTTTATGATGCCAGCTTTGTGTTTGTACTGCACAAACTCTGGCATGAACGAACCCCCCAAAAATAACACTGAAATGCAATGCAAACGTTGATAAGAGTTAAGTAACGTGTTGGCCACACTGCCAGGAAAATGATTTGTAGCATTTAAATGAATTGAACAGAAAATAAAAGCTTGATCGATCGCCTTGCATTGTGGGAAAGTAATAAGTCGCATTGAGAGGGAAGGAGCTTGTGATTCTTATGATGGACAACAAATGCTCTCACTGTGCTGAATCATTCCTGAGAGCTGTTTCTTCTGAGTGTAAAAGACGAAGGAGTAATGCGATGGGAAAATATATAAATCAGTTTTTAATGAAAGTGATCATAACCACAGCGAACAGAATTGATGTCACACTCCTCAACACTGCTGTATGTGACTTTACAACACGTACAATTTGTTACTGAAATGCTTTATTTTGTTATAAACTTTATATGTGAAAAGTATAAAATCAACAATCAAAAAGCTTCTGGTTGTGGAGATAAGACCTTCTTCAGAGGTTATTGATGTGAGGCGCTCTTTAGACTCAGAACTGTGATTGGTTGTGTCAGCGAGGCTCCCATCAGCGGATGACATAATAGCTGTGTCCCAATTCAAAGACTGCATCCTCGGAAGGCCGACTGCATCACCGCGGTGTGACAAAGGCTGTCCCAATTGCCTTAGTTTCCCATGAAATGAAGGAAACAACAGATGGATCCTTCACGGCCTTGCCTAACCCAGAATTCATTGTGCACCAGTGATGACAGGAGTTTTTTGAGAGAAACTGCCGAATTACACTCTTAAGCCAGCTCGGGCATTTCCACTGAACTGTTAGCTGTCGTTCTGAACTCGCTCTACATCGACACACAACCATCAATGGTTAACTTTTTTTAATGTTGTATTAATATTTGAATGCAGTTATCACACTTGCCTAATTTGAAGATTTTTTCCAGCACTTCAAATGTTGTTTTTAATGTGATGACCAAAAATATTATTTGTTCATTCTTCTGAGAATGTCCCGATTTGTAAAACAGAATGTTTCAGGATGTGGGAAATCCAACATTTGATAGAAAACACTTTTATTTGAAAAAAAATTTATAAATAATAATAATTACTGCTATAACCATCAGATGGCAGCAGAAGACCATTTATTGGCTCATATTAGTCATTTCCTGTAATATTTTTAAATCAATATTTTTCGCTTTTGAATAAATATTAAACATTATAAAATCACTAAGTTTAAAAATACATTTTGTCAAGGTGAAGTATGAAGTGCTCACAAAATCTCATGGAAAACAATAACTTTTCTTGTGAATGAATCACAGAAAGCGAGAACAGCGCTCTCCCTTTATAATCAGAAGCAGTCAGTCAGTGATTTCAGCACACTTGTGAAAACTCTCATTTTGTTCAATGAATCTTAGTGCACAATAAATCTTTAATTTACAAGTTTTGATCTGAATTTTGCTGAGGAGGAACACTGACACATCTTTTTTTATGTTGACTTACATTTGAATAATTAAATTAATGCTAGGCCTATTTAAGTGACTATATTCTGATTATAAACTAAGCTTCGTTACATCACTGACGTACTCAACAAGAAATGCAAACAGACTTCATTTTGACTGTGGAAACGAGCTTCAAGATACAATATACAAATTCTGTTCAGTGCAGTTTTATCATTTTTGCACTTTGTACCTCATTTGCATAATTAATTTAGTGAATCATATACTTTAAAAAAATGGAATTAAACAACATTATTATCGATCTGACTATACTGACCTTACTGAATGAGAACAGAAACTTGAACTGAACTGAGAATATGAATTGAAAATTTAGCTGAATAATGACACTATTCACATTTGTAGAGTTATTGAACTGAATTGAATCAACACTGAACTAAATTGAGCTGAATAAGGACACTATTGTCCTCTGTATAGCTGCTTTACAGGTGAAATTGAAGTAGTTTCATAACTGAACTATGCAACATTAACACTGTTATTTTCCTGCGTAGTAATAACATGCTTAAAACAATCTATATTATGTAAATCATTATATAAATAAATATTACTTCACATGAATTCCCCACAAAATGTAGTGTGGCCCCCTCGTAATTGCTGTTTTAAAGCTTTTAAGGGGCTATCTGTAGAATTCAGAAACCCTTGTTTACTTTGCGTAAACAAAGTACTTTGTACGCGCAGGTCGCACATATGCGACAAAATTACTTTATCCACAAGGTGGCAACCATTTATTGGGGCTGTCAATCCACAAGGTCTTCAAAGAAAAACTGCATGAAGGCCTTTATTTTGAAGAACTCATGCAAGCTACAGTACAGCGACAATGGAGGCCGACATAGACAAGAGATTGTGTGAAGAAGTTAGGAAGTACCCTCATTTGTACAACTCTAGCATGAAAGAATACAAAGATGTTTACATGGGTTGTAACTCGTGGCGAGAGATTGCTAAAAATGTGTCGAACGCCTGTGTATTCGTAAGTCAAATGAAGTATACTTTGCAAGGGTTTTTGTTCGACAGTGTGCGAACATTAGTACGTAAAAAATCAAAGTATACCCAGAGCTTTACTCATTTCACTCTTGGTGCGAATTGGCTTTTACATTTGCCAAAATAGAACTTTATTTTTTTGTTATTAAAAAACAAACAAGCAAGCCCAGCCCAGGTGAGAAAAAGTAATGCAAGAGTAACGTAACTGTCACAGACACGCTAGGCTCTGCACCCAGCCAATCCCGTCGCACTCCCTCACCAGAGTACTGATCACACGCACCTGACACTCATCACCAGCTCAATCAGCAGCACTATAAAAGACACTCACAGTCACTCAGTCATTGTCCGGTCTCGTTAACGCAAACTAACCTGAATGCTTACCTTACGGACTCCTTACCTGTCTCCAGTGTGTTTCCTTGATCCTCAGTGTTCTCCAGTCCTCCGTGTGTGTCTCTGTGTAGTGTTTGCTCCACGTCTGTCTGCCATCATCGAACCTGGAGTGAAGATCAAGTCAAGTATCACTGTCTTGATATATCATCTGTCTGGAACTTCATCTGCTTTCTGCTCCCTGCTCTGGTTGTCTCAATAAACATCGTAAACTGTACCTGTGTCTCCGACCTCCTCTGTCTGTAACAGTAACGTACTTTCCATAAAAGAGTTCCGCAGTTTAATTGATTTTTATGTAGTAATGCAGTATTGTAAAGCATTACTTTTAAAAGTTACTCTCCCCAACAGAACTCACACCAAAGTTCTTCTTAGAAGTAAAAAGTTGGAAATCCCTTTGCCCCGAACATCCCGACGTCCATGCTGCTGAGAGTGACGTTACTTGGATGTATACATAAATAGTATGTGCTGTGCTTTAACATACAACAGAAATGACAGCGGCAGTTCAGAAAGCAACTGATCATAGCAATGTGGATATGTTTGAACCAGCTCTGTGATTCACCGGCATCATGTTGACAGATGAGGATATTTCACGAGTTCGCCTGTCCATTCAGTCTGAATGGTTAATGGTATAAACTTGGCTTTCTGTCCTCGAAGGAGGCTCGAACCCAAGGCTCAGCTTGAGCTCCGAGTTAAAACCCCCCATAACAGTGCTGCGTAGAGGGAGAATAAGAAAAATAGAGGAGGAGATGGGGAGGAGGAGGGATGCTGGAAGAATTGCAGCTGGGTGACACAGTGACTGCTGCTTATACAGGTCCCTCTCAAAAAATTTGCATATTGTGATAAAGTTCATTATTTTCCATAATGTAATGATAAAAATTAAACTTTCATATATTTTAGATTCATTGCACACCAACTGAAATATTTCAGGTCTTTTATTGTTTTAATACTGATGATTTTGGCATACAGCTCATGAAAACCCAAAATTCCTATCTCAAAAAATTAGCATATCATGAAAAGGTTCTCTAAACGAGCTATTAACCTAATCATCTGAATCAACTAATTAACTCTAAACACCTGCAAAAGATTCCTGAGGCTTTTAAAAACTCCCAGCCTGGTTCATTACTCAAAACCGCAATCATGGGTAAGACTGCCGACCTGACTGCTGTCCAGAAGGCCATCATTGACACCCTCAAGCGAGAGGGTAAGACACATAAAGACATTTCTGAAAGAATAGGCTGTTCCCAGAGTGCTGTATCAAGGCACCTCAGTGGGAAGTCTGTGGGAAGGAAAAAGTGTGGCAAAAAACGCTGCACAACGAGAAGAGGTGACCGGACCCTGAGGAAGATTGTGGAGAAGGACCGATTCCAGACCTTGGGGGACCTGCGGAAGCAGTGGACTGAGTCTGGAGTAGAAACATCCAGAGCCACCGTGCACAGGCGTGTGCAGGAAATGGGCTACAGGTGCCGCATTCCCCAGGTCAAGCCACTTTTGAACCAGAAACAGCGGCAGAAGCGCCTGACCTGGGCTACAGAGAAGCAGCACTGGACTGTTGCTCAGTGGTCCAAAGTCATTCGGAAATCAAGGTGCCAGAGTCTGGAGGAAGACTGGGGAGAAGGAAATGCCAAAATGCCTGAAGTCCAGTGTCAAGTTCCCACAGTCAGTGATGGTCTGGGGTGCCATGTCAGCTGCTGGTGTTGGTCCACTGTGTTTTATCAAGGGCAGGGTCAATGCAGCTAGCTATCAGGAGATTTTGGAGCACTTCATGCTTCCATCTGCTGAAAAGCTTTATGGAGATGAAGATTTCGTTTTTCAGCACGACCTGGCACCTGCTCACAGTGCCAAAACCACTGGTAAATGGTTTACTGACCATGGTATTACTGTGCTCAATTGGCCTGCCAACTCTCCTGACCTGAACCCCATAGAGAATCTGTGGGATATTGTGAAGAGAAAGTTGAGAGACGCAAGACCCAACACTCTGGATGAGCTTAAGGCCGCTATCGAAGCATCCTGGGCCTCCATAACACCTCAGCAGTGCCACAGGCTGATTGCCTCCATGCCACGCCGCATTGAAGCAGTCATTTCTGCAAAAGGATTCCCGACCAAGTATTGAGTGCATAACTGAACATAATTATTTGAAGGTTGACTTTTTTTGTATTAAAAACACTTTTCTTTTATTGGTCGGATGAAATATGATAATTTTTTGAGATTTGAGAATTTTGGGTTTTCATGAGCTGTATGCCAAAATCATCAGTATTAAAACAATAAAAGACCTGAAATATTTCAGTTGGTGTCTAAAATATATGAAAGTTTAATTTTTATCATTACATTATGGAAAATAATGAACTTTATCACAATATGCTAATTTTTTGAGAAGGACCTGTATACACTCGAAATGATGATTGACAGGACTGAATGTTTAGGCTCATCCCCAAACCTACATTTGGAACTACATTAAAATTACACTGTTATGATATTTAGTATTTGAGACTATTCAGATATGGCTATGTGAGAATGTAGTTTGAACGAATCTCTTTTCTTTGCATGACACATTGACATTACAGTATAGAATGGCTCTTTAGGCATCATCCTGAACATTGTATAAGCATTCATTTCATGTGTCATTGAACAGATAAGAGGCTCTCTGGAGTGTAACCGTCACATCCTTTGGATTTTCTTCACATAAAAATCAGTCTACAGGCTTTCATAGACAACCTAGGAAGTTGGGAAGGTCTCGTTTAAGTTTGATTACTTACTGTTCACACATTGGCAATAAAAAAAAGTGATTAAAACATAAAAATTCTTACATATAGGTCCTTTAAGATTTCCAGTGATAAGATTTGCAGTCTATTAACCAATGTTTGGTGATGATTCACCAGAAATATTGGAATCAATATAATCTTTATTGTGGTTGAGAACAGACATTGCATTTTCTCATCAAACAGGACACTGGTGTTTTGTTGGTTTGTCCTTCACATTAATAAAAGATGCATTCATGACTTGATTTATATGACTTCAGCTGAGGCACTTGATATCATGCAGTGCAGACTAAAGCTCTCTGCAAATGTGTTCACTTCATCAAGGACAACAGACTCAAAACACATCAGCGAATCAGAATGTAATTGAAAGAGATAGATGCTCTTGTAAAGACAACGTTAAGATGAATGCAACAGTTTATAGGGTTTTTCATCTTTTTTGCCCCAAGGACTTCAGTCAAGGTTTTGTCTTCTTGGAAAATATAATCACAATTAAGACCAAAAACAATGTAAATGTGAATGCTTCACCAAGTATGCAGTCCCATTGTACAAACTGTACTTGCAGGGGTGGTTACAAATGCACTGCAAATGTAGTTTTCTGCAAATGTCTGTGCCATTAAACCATAAATAAACATGTTTACTAACCTTCGCTCCACAATGACAGTGTAAGAGAAGATTGACAGTAGAAGAAGAAAGTTTATGTCTGCTATAGCACCCCTTGTGGCAATGCTAAGAATGCAGCTTCGTTTGCATACAAAATTGAGCTTGTGTAGCTAGATGTGTGTTCAGGGCCTTACTCGGATTTCTATTTCATTATTTTATAATATAAAAATATAAATTTGCTCCCTTGTTTCTTATAAATTCATGATGCACTGGTTTGTGAGTACACCTGCGTCAGGTTAGTGTGGTTTGGAAGTGTCTGATTTTGGTCTGATTCTGTGGCTTTGTGTGCTTCTGTTTTGGAGTGATTTCATTTTACTGAACCCCATCCAGGGCAGGAGCAACATAGAGGGTGTGGGTGTCATTTCAGGATTCATGCCTTCTTTGTTTGAAAGAATTCAAGTCAGTTTCCATAAAGATGTTGTCAAAACTTTGAGATCCTCTTTTAATTGTGTGGACTTATACCAGAAGACGACTAGCAGCTTAAATATCCCATAGTGTGTACTGGTTGAAGCATGGTGTTAGTGCTAATCGTCCAAGTGCTGCTCCTCCCAGGTGGACGTGGGAATGGCGCTGTAGGGGTCCATGATGACTTTGGCACAGCGGATGATCATCGCCACCAGCAGCAGACAGAGGAAGGCGATGCATGCCAGGGTCAGACCCTGGTCCACGTCCACAAAAGCAGGGTCTGGTGTTGTCTCCTCCATCGCTTCGGTCTGTCCGCATCAGTCCAGGCCTCTGCTACCATCCTGATCACTTATCTGAGGGAGATTGAGAGACAAGTAAAAGTCCAATAAACTGAGCTAGTTTAACCAATCTGCATAAAGGATTTTAGGTTCAGTACACCTTAAACTCCATCAACAGCATCTGTGGGCTGTTGTTGAATTACCACAGATAATATTGTAGTAAAATCTGTATTTGATCTGTAAAGGGGCCGTTCACTCAGTCCATTTGTCGATTGTTTGACTGTGTCAGATAAACTTTTCAGTGGCTCTATGTGGAGTGAGAAAGGAGTCGTTTGTGAATATGATTGTAGAACTGTAGAATTAAGAAACCAACATATGTGTATATGTGTACATGGTCAAAGAAATACAAACTTGTGATAACAGCCCTAACCTTAGCAATCAAACTGATTTTAAATGGGCACAATTATCAGCCGAACTTTAAGAGTTTAGTCGAAAATATAGTTGTTTAGACTTCAGATATGCGATTTATATGTAAACATATAGCGCCTATTTGAAAATGTGTTTAGACGTTTTCGGAGATGTGAACTCCAGGCCGTCAGCAAGCGTTCAGCGCTCATGTACCCACAGAGAACAGCTTCATCTCGGCCAGTTCTTCGAGAATTTGCCACTGACTCCTATGTAGATAGTGGTTAAACACAAGGTATAATTTGTTCTGGGTATATCAAACAGGCAATCTTCAGTCTTATTAATCTATTACTTGTTCCAGAGCTAATAGATTTGGCTTAATGGCTGTATTAAGTTTCATAACTTTATATTTACATTGAAATTTAATCCAATACTGACTAGAGTGCAGCTTTTGTACGTTTGCTTGTGTTTATTTCCTATTTTACTTCTTATACTGTTATAATGGCTATTGTTGTTAATTTAAATATTTTTGTTCAATAAATAATATTTTATATAAATAACATGCCATATTTTTTGGTATTGAGAAAGTTAGTGATTTCGACTTCAGTGAAAGTTACATTAATACGCCATTAGATGGCGTCAAAGACTGTCTTTATGAGTGAGTCAGTCAGTCGCAAAGACTTTTATATTGAAATGGACTGAAACAAGGAAACTAGGACGTTTTTACTTTAAACATCTTACGAGACAAAACTGACAAATGCATTGACTAGCGCTGTCATGGGAAATCCTCTTAAATGTTAAAAGGACAAAGACAAAGAGACAAAGATATTGCTTTCCTCAGCAGACATTCAAACTGATTTTGTGATTATGAATATAAGATTGACCTGAAGAATATCAGATGCATGTAATACACTCACTCAGCTGATCTCTCTCTCATAATACTCTCATATTACAGTGAATTTCAATGAAGTGACTCAACATTCCTTCGTTACTAGTTCTAAAGTGATATTTCGGAATTAGTAACGGATCTTGGGCTCAACTGTTAAACTATCAACTTGAGATTTAAATCTGTGGCGGAAGGAAGTGGTTCCTCACAAAAGAGGGGTTTTAAAGACACTCCATTGTTGTTCTTATTTATTTACACACTCGTGCCGTCGAACTGTTGTATAAACACTATATCACACTCTAGATGTGCGATATGGCTGTATATCAGCACACTGTGATTATCTACAGCCGAATCACAGCTGTGCTGATATACAGCCATATCGCACGGCTATGAGTGTGATATCGGTCATGTAAAAAAATGCTGGTTTGTTTCAACCCATGTTTGGGTCAAATATGGACAAACCGAACCGGTTTAAAAATGTAATTTAAAAATGTAAACCAACATTTGGGTTTGTCCATATTTGACCCAAACATGGATTTAAAAACAACCCAGCATTTTTTAGTGTGCTGTTTTACTGTATGTTTAATCAAATAAATGAGGGACTTCTTTCAAAACATTAAAACAAAAATAAAAAATCTTATATTCATCTTATATTTAATTCAAATATCTATCTCTTTTCACACATCTAAACGTCTTCTACTCTTTGTATTGCATCACTTTTTTATGTTACTCTTTAGGATGTTTCTTCATTTCATCATGTTTTATTCTCTGCTAAATGAATAACTGTAAATGTTTATTTGTCATCTGCTGTTGTACCATTATGTGTTTTATAGTTTGTAATCATGCAGTGTGCTGCATTTATGGAGTTCATGAATCATTGATGAGATCATTAAACAGGTATTATGAATGTGATGTTCAGCCATTATAACAGCATATTAGTCATTTAAAAGAAGTGCATATGTTTTGCATGATAAGAGTGCAGACAAAGCATGCATTAGTCATCTCTGTTAGAGAGTCACATTTAGTGCATTACAGATTGCTGATGTAACAGCTGATCACTCACTAGACAGCATTAATTCAGAGGCATCATTGAGCGAAGATGCCAAGTGCAAATTTATTACAATTTTACTTTCTCTTTTTTATGTCTAGATAGGAAGACAGGAGTATGATCAATTGCTTTTGGATTAGGAGTCGGTTGCATGTCAATATCTGCAGCATCAGTCAATTTTATTGTCTCCACACAAAAAGGAAACCAATAAAACTGTGGCTAATGCATTTCTTAGAAGCATTGATTATCTTTTAACTGTCCTTTGATTGTGACTGGCTGTGAAGTGGATCTGCTACTAGTTACTAACTCTGTTGCATAAACTTAATCTGTTTAAGGTCACACTGCTCACCAACAGGTATAATATATTTACACAAACATATTTAATATAAAACAAATGCTTTCAGATGGGTGTAGCTTTTTTAAGGGAACATGGAAATTATTGATTTTCATTTGAGAATGTCATGTTTTCTAATGATCTCAAGAAAATAATAATAATAAGGCCTCTTAGAGATACAACATTTCAGTCAGATTAACTTATATCTGAATGAAATTTTGTATCTCTAAGAGGCCTTATTATTATTTCTTAGAGATACAAAATTTCATTCAGATATAAGTTAGGAAAGTTCTTTATGCAGAGACATTTTATTGTGAGGCAACTCTGAGCCCAAATTTTTTCAAGGTTTATAATGTTTTGATTCTTAGTTCTTAGAAGGTTGAGTTGATTCATTGACCAAAACTCTTTATTGAAGATTTTTCTCATCTCTGTGGAGGAAAAGAATGGAAAAATACTTCTGAAACCAGGACTGGTGAAAAGGTCACTGTTGCACTTCATTAGTTCTGCAGTTCTGCTGGATAAAAATGTTCTTAGACAGCAGTACTGAACATGTCCAGACATTGTCTGAAGTCATTTTAAGTGACATTAAGTGAAGTTAATGGGGGAACAATGAAAGGATTTAAACATCACACTGAGCCCAAAAACTTTACAGTCTCTCTCTCTGTATATATATATCAGACATGCAAATCTGAGTCTTGTTAAAATGTTTATTTTAAATGATTTTCCAAGAGGCCCTAGATTTCTGCATATTTTAAGTGTATAGAAAAGGTTTTATCAAAGGTTTGTTCACATGTAATGTACCTGAGGTAAATAATGAGGTATAAACCAGTAATGTTCTGCAATGCAGTTCACTCGATGTACAGAACACATCTCATTTATCTCAGTGAATATGAGCGCCAAATTCAATATGTGATGCTTCGCCGAGTCTTCATGAGGAGGCATGAGGGTGGATATATCAATATGATGATATAGCGCTACTCCAAACTAAATTAATGACCCCCATTTTAACTCAAAACAATCTCAATGAACACCAAGAATGGATCAGAAACAAAGTACCTTTAACCATACAATACTTAAAAGGCTGGTATAAGTAATTATTATTACGGGGCAAATCATTATGGGGCAGTCGTGGCATAGTGGTTAGAGAGTCAAACTGGTATAAAATGGCTGGCCACTGCTCCGGGTGTGTATGTGTGTTCACTACTCAATACTCCTAATGTGTGTGCACTAATGGTTAAATGCAGAGGACAAATTGTGAGTATACACTTATGCATTTATCATGATATAGAATATTTGTATTTTAAATAAATATAGTAGCGCATAGTTTTAGATAATTCAATTAATCGTAAAGTAGTACTGAACAACCTGTTATCCTATCAGTCGATACCCTGACTCATTTGTATGACATTGTGTAACAGAGGCCTGCTAGTAAGAGCTGAGTAAACCTCACTCCCTCAAGAAGCACACTAGTGACTGGCGCTAGAGACTGCGGTTAGTGCGCCCACCTTGTTAGTGTGAATCTGGTTATATTTGGTGCCATGACCCAGATGGGAGTGAGGTTTAGGGGGGGAGTGTAACAGAGGCCAGCTAGTAAGAGCTGTGTGAATAAACCTCACTCCCATGGCCTCAAGAGGCGCACTAGCGACTGACGGGTCAAGTAGGACCGGTTACATTTGGTGCCGTAACCCAGATGGGAGTGAGGTTTAGGGGGTGAGTGCAACAGGCCAGCTAGTAAGAGCTGTGTGAATAAACCTCACTCCCCTGGCCTCGAGAGATGCATTAGCGATTTACGCTAGATGACGATTGATGTCTTCACTGTCCTTGTTAGTGCATCCACCGAGACGGAGATTCAAATCCTGCTCGGAACAGGTTGAGTAGGACCGGTTACATTTGGTGCCGTGACCCGGATGGGAGTGAGTGTAATAGAGGCCAGCTAGTAAGAGCTGTGTGAATAAACCTCACTTCCCTGACCTCAAGAGGCGAACCAGTGACTGACGGGTCAAGTAGGACCGGTTATATTTGGTGCCGTGACCCAGATGGGAGTGAGGTTTAGGGGGGTGAGTGTAACAGGGGCCAGCTAGTAAGAGCTGTGTGAATAAACCTCACTCCCATGGCCTCAAGATGCACACCAGCGACTGACGGGTCAAGTAGGACCGGTTACATTTGGTGCCGTGACCCAGATGGGAGTGAGGTTTAGGGGGTGAGTGTAACAGGGGCCAGCTAGTAAGAGCTGTATGAATAAACCTCACTCCCCTGACCTCAAGAGGCACACTAGCAACTGACGGGTCAAGTAGGACCGGTTACATTTGGTGCCGTGACCCGGATGGGAGTGAGGTTTAGGGTGGTGATTGTAATGGAGGCCAGCTAGTAAGAGCTGTGTGAGTAAACCTCACTCCCCTGACCTCAAGAGGCACACTAGCAACTGACACTAGAGGTTGCAGTCTTTAGCGTCCTTGTTAGTACGCCCACCTCCCATGCCGGAGACGCCAGTTCGAATCCCACTCGAAGTGGTGCAAGTAGAACCGGAGGGGTTACAATTGCATTACCCAAAAGTGCCATACTTTATTCATTTTGTATTCTTTGAGCAATGCTCTCTTCTTCAACATAACACTTTGCAGCTGTGTCTGTTTTTCCCATGACCACCACCAATAGCATAGCAGACCCTTAGCACTATTGAAATAAAATCTACTTTAACAATGAAACAAACTTCCAATCTGAGAGGCCTTGTGTGGAACTGTACCACATTCCACCTCTGTCAGCAGGTTTGTGGATTATCCCCTCGTTCATCAAGCCCACAAGTCCTTTCATGTCTTCGGTGAGGTCTGGTCTTTACACGGACATGCTGTTTGGGAACAGTAATTAGTGTTCACTCAAGGACGCAGCAACAGTAACCGTGGCAACGACATTAGCAATTTAATGGAGAATTACAGCTGTCCCCTCTAACCAGCACACACGCAGAAGAAAACCTTTCATCTCTAAATTAACCCGAGTGTGGACACACTCTGTGGCTTCAAAAAAGACTCACCAAATCATTTCGGAACCACTTTGTTTGGGGGACAAAACGCAAACACAGACAGTATGAAATTAAAAGTGTCTGCTCAGAGATTATCTTCAATAACCAGCAAGCAATTTTATCCATTTATCTATTTGGTCCTTTTCTGAAACATTCATGTTTGGAAGGAGATGAAAAGCTGATAAATTGGTTTACTTTTTTGTGTTTCCTACTGAGTCTCTCACTAGCAATTCTTGACAAGATAATTAATAAACACTTTCAATATAGTGCATCAAGCAGCTCTGAGAATATATCAAAAAGACTAAGGCAAACTCTAGTCTGATTAATTAAAAGCCAAAAGGAGACAACACGGAAAACACAGCTGAGTCACAGAATATAGAGGACTGCAGGGGTCCTAAAACCCAGAAAGGAGCATTTTTGCACTTCATACAGATGCCTGAAATAGGTCTGTGGTTGAAACAAGCTCAATTTTCTATGTATTTCATTCTATGGCATAAAATACACCAAGTAATACCCCACCCGTGATTTTTCAAAGTTTTAACATGGTTGATAAAAAGTGGCTTAACTGGACTACAGAGGTTATCGGTGACATTAAACATCATCATTGCAAACTAAGTTTCCAACTTGTAGATTTCAAATTAAGATTGAAAAGTTGTCAAAGTTTAATTAAATTCGTGCAAACATGGTGAATATATTTTTACCTAACTTTGAAGCCTAACTAGCTTTTTACTTCTGGTGATTATATGGATTTCGAAGCCTATAAATACAAGTAGTAAAATAAATAAAAATCCTATTGGTTTTGGATGAGGGAACCCGGTTGAAGCTAATTATCACTTCTTCAGTGCTCTATTAACACAGAACCTGATTTCACCAAGTGCAACATGTTCTTGGATCAACATCTTTGTTGATTCTGGAACAACATTTCCAATCAATCAGATTTGAGGGAAAGTTTACAGTTTATGTCAAATTTAGGCTTACAACCAGGGTTAGGTTCTTCTACATCAGTGTTATTCACCTATAATTTTCCTCTGATTTTAGCACTAACTTATGGGTAAGGTTAGGTTTAGAGGAAAATTTTAGGACAGGAATGTTGTTCCAGGATCAAAAAAAAAAATACGTTGACCCCGGAACACATCTAACTCTGCAAAATCAGGACGTGCCTCTATTAACAGTCTGGAAGTTAAAGGGCGTTTCACAGACAGAAGGCTGCATGTCATCAAGCGCAGCCGAAGGCCGTCTCAGTTTGAAGGATCATCTGAAGGTAGCCTTAGTTTTGCGTCCTTCATTCAGCACATTTTGAAGGATGCATCCAGTATATTCTTCTCGTCCTTCAGTCACTCACAATCCTTTGCATACATTACAATTCATGGAAAAGAACTGATGGAAAAAGAGTCGGCACTGAGCTTGTCTGAGATCATTATGAAGTGTAAGACAAGAATAATGTTTTCAGAGATAAAGGCATACATATTATCTTTTGTTTTGGTGTTAATTAATCACAAAACTGCCAATAGTGTTAGCCACTGGGAGACCACACTCTAAAAAATGCTGGGTTAAAAACAACCCAAGTTGGGTTGAAAATGGACAAACCCAGCGATTGGGTTGTTTTGACCCAGCAGTTGGGTTAAATGTTNGAATAATGTTTTCAGAGATAAAGGCATACATATTATCTTTTGTTTTGGTGTTAATTAATCACAAAACTGCCAATAGTGTTAGCCACTGGGAGACCACAGACGGCTGTATTGCATTAATAGAAAGCCAGTTAATATAAAGATTTTGGGAAAAACGAACAAAACATCTGCTTGGTTTTGATTATCATCTCTATCCTATAGAGATAAGCTCACGTGACATTGATTGCACTTCTTCATCATCATGAAAGTTAATTATCTGCATGCATTTTAAAGCCATATCAGTCTAAACTTCTGATATATGGTTTTCTGAGCACACAGAAAGCTGACTGTCAGACGACGCATCCTGTGACTAATAACTTTAGTAGCTTTAATTAATACATTTCTTACTTGAATGCTGCTGTTAAACGCTCTGGTGAGGAGATAAACATGGCGGACTGTGTACAGCTCACTGAGGGGAGGAGCTAAGCTAATAGGACCGATTCAGTTATGGGCGGAGCCTGTTCTGATGCGACATCACATTGGATCACACTTCTGAACTGCTCATTTTAAGGTTTTATGGGGAAGATAACAAACGGAGTGGATGGATTTTTACCACAGTAGGGTGGTTGTGTACATACACTGCAAACACAAATATGTTCAAAACAATATAAAAGTGAATTTTGTATAATACGTCCCCTTTAAAAAGCTCATGTTTAAAAAGCTCAAAGCATATATTTTAGCATGAAACAACAATGCTAAAGATTTTAATTGACTTGCAATATTCAGGCCTGAGAGTTATTAGTTAATATAAATGCTAATGCATCGCAATCCTTTAGAGAAATCTAACATGGCAGTCTAATTTTAGGCCAAAATACCATCATTTCTTCAGTTCTAATTAAAAAAGTAAAATTGTGCTCTGAAACTCTAAGGCAAGCATGTGAATGCAAGCACTACTAGTTATGAAATATGTCAGGCCACAATTCATAATGCAATCTAAAGCAAGTATTAGCATAAACTGTTCATCTTCAGTCAGTTTTCTCTTTCATATCAGAACAACAGTCTGAAGAGAATCTTGCTGAACAAGCAAGTTAACATTAGTTAAACAGTCAACATATTACAAACATTATGTCACATACATTATCACCACGGTTATGCGAGAGAGCATGTGAGTGTATTCAATGCACACTTGCAATGTGTTGGTCAGGCATCAGCTATCAGATTGTGTATTTGAATCCAGAATGTTTCTGGTCTTAGTTGAATCTGTAGTATTGTACAGACATGTTTTGGTGATTAAAGGGTCTAAAAGCTGTCACTGGAGATAAATTCTTTTCCCTGCCGTTATCATTTAAGCTGTGATAGTGTGTGACATTTGCAGTATTTTGATAATTGCATGCTGTGATTAACGACTGAGAATGTTAAACTGTCGGAGCTGGGATGGGAGATAACGTGTGTGTGTGTGTGTGTGTGTGTGTGTGTGTGAGGCAGAAACTACAGTGTCACTCAGGCCTGACATGAAGAACAACTCAATTTACGAGTGACTAGAGGGGAAAATACATTCTTGGACCTCTTTAGACTTGTATTTGAGCTTTTGTGTGTCGGGGTGTGTTGCATTGTGCAAAAAACGCAAGCTAGCAGATAATAATATCATTTATCATGGCAAGGGATGGGAATCGGAGGGAATTTATCCATTATCATTCTGATTCAGATTAAACTTTTCCATTTTTTAACATTTAAAAAACCTTATAAGGGAGGGAGGGAGGGGGAATTTACTCCAACTTTTAGTCCTAAGCATCTTGAACAAAAATACTGTAAAAAATAATAATGATAAATCTAAATATTAATACTGTATACATAAAAAAGAAGCAATACTGCATTCATAAAATATTAAGATTTGTTTTCAGATTTTTCCACTTGTTTTTTTTATTTTTTTATTACTAATTTAAACTTTTAAAATGACTGCAGTGACAAAATACTCTAATTTTAGATTCTCTGAAAAAGTGTATATTTTGTATATTAGAACTGGACAATAAGACAAAAATACTGATAAAAACAGGACATTTTGCTTAGCTTACACTCTAAAAAAATGCTGGTTTGTTTCAACCCAAATGTGGGTCAAATATTGACAAACCCAACCTTTGGGTCAAACTTTTAAATTACATATTTGACCCAAATTTGGATTGAAACAAGCAAATTTAATACAATAAACAAACTTTAAGTGCAAATAAACTAATTTGAGGCTGATTCATGAGTCTTTCTGACTGATTCAAGAAAAATAATTAGTGTATAAGAGTCGTTTGTTCTCGAATCAAACTGCACAGGTCATGTTTTTTTGGTTCCTGTTGTGTCGACCATGCAGTGAAAACATTGCAATGTAATGTGGGCAATATTTCATGATATATTTCACTATAATGATATATATCACGGAATTTCTGTCATTAATTCCTCACCCTCATGTCGTTCCACACCCGTAAGGCCTTTGTTAATCTTCAGAACACATAAATAAATAATTTGTTATTTTTGTTTTGTTTTTGCACACAAAAAAGATTCTCATCTCTTCATAACATTAAGGTTGAACCCCTGCGGTCACATGACTGTTTTAACGGTGTCTTTAGTACCTTTCTAGACCTTGAAAGTGTTGATTATATTGCTGTCTATGGAAGAGTCTCTCTCTGATTTCATCAAAAATATCTTCATTTGCGTTCCGATTTGTCCTACAGGTGTGAAACGAGTAAATAATGACAGAAATGTAATTTTTTGGGTGAACTAACCCTTTAACATCAAGCACGTCCCGCTCTTTATATCCTCATTCATGCATTTGATCATTGATCACTGTGGATTCAGTCATGCTGAGGAAACACTTAGTATTTTAACAGTGTTTCATGCTCTTTGGCAGCAGAATACAGACGTTCAGAGCTGTTAATCAAACTGAAAGTCATGGAAATCATTCGGTTCCAGTATTTTTTAACAAATGCAACTGGTTTTCAGCTCCGAGCTGTAATCACGGCCATCTGTCAGAGATGAAGAGCAGAGACAGCGCATCTGCTGCAGCATGAATACACTCTCACACTTTCTTTACGGTGGTTTGTTCATCAGCTCTGGACACTACAGGGCTGTTTGATGGAGATAAGAGTCCTTTCACACAGAGAAGCAGTTCTGTTTGTTAGTGCGTTTGCATTTAACTCCAGGGAACAATCCTCTTGCTATACCTCTCACACTTTCCCCTTCCCCTTTTCCTCTTTATTATGGTCAATCTTCTCTCTCGCTCTATTCCCACTCGTTTCTCCCTCACATTCTCTCCTCTTGCCACGTGATCTGTCTGTCTTTTAAAAGAACTGCATCCTCATGTTGTTCCAAACTCATTTATTTTTCATGTCCAACGCAATAGGAATTTTTACAGGGCTTCTATTATGTTTAAATTCTGTGTCTGATAGTTATGTTACGGGTCAAACTGAATCACACTATGAAAAACAACAAAAATCAGGATAAACGGTGAACC
Organism: Anabarilius grahami; assembly: GCA_003731715.1. Taxonomy (NCBI): domain Eukaryota; kingdom Metazoa; phylum Chordata; class Actinopteri; order Cypriniformes; family Xenocyprididae; genus Anabarilius; species Anabarilius grahami. The sequence continues at coordinate 184,490 of RJVU01071319.1, forward strand.
TTTCGCATTAATAATCACACATTACAAAAAAGAATATGTGCTTTTTAGCAACAGTTTAAAAACATTTGTTTTTTCACAAAATGTAAATATTATTACCTGTATGTTAAATACTGTTAAATATGCTTTCCTAAAGCTCAAACAGTAGAGCATGATGCTAGCAATGCCAACGCAGGCATGTTCGTGACCCAACATATGAAACAGTCACACAATTTTAGGTGAAAGGTTGCAGGTCAAATTGACCTGGAGCATAAAATAAGGGTTTGAACAATGTTCCTGTTCATCCGTGTCGACAGCCGTGCTCAGGATGCATTGAAACAGTCAACATAAGATGTAAGACACAATCGAACACTGATCTCTAACACCTCCCAGCATCCGATCGTTTGATTTCACGTGTTCCTCTGGATCAGTGATTGGGGGCAACTGAGGTGAAGTGAGGAATCCAGCCAAATAGCTTTAAATCAATTCCTCCACAGTCCCAGTGGCAATAAGCCCACATGAGTTCACTTGTTCTTCCTTTCTCCTTCTCATCAGGTCAAGTACTGTTCTTCTGACACAGAGAAGCCTACAAATCAAATAAACAGCTTCATAGTGCCAAACAGGTGTATAATATAACATCATTTCTGAGTGAATTCCCGGGCTGATGATGGGATTTATATGCTGATTTGTCACTGATTCAAGTCGTTTTAGGTCTAAGGAAATATTTAGTTTTAATGCTATTATAACCTGTTTATTAGGGTTTATTGTAGTTTTTTTTAAGCTGCATTTAATATAATCTTCTTAAATGAGATCAGGTTCATTCATTTAATAAAATCCTACTTGTTTTTATACTAGAAAATACTGTTTAAAGAGTTCAGGGTTGGTTAGATTTTTTAAATGTTTTTAAAAGAAGTCTCTTCTGTTCACCAAGGCTGCGTTTATTGAATCAGAAATACAGTAAAAACACTATTGTAAAATATTTTTACAATTTTAAATAACTATTTATATGTTAATATATTGTAAAATGTAATTTATTCATGTGATCAAAGCTGAATTTTCAGCATCATTACTCCAGTCTTCAGTGTCACACTGAACAAAATCATTCTAATATGATGATTTGCTGCTCAAGAAACATTTCTGATTATTATCAATGTTGAAAACAGTTGTGATGCTTCATATTTTTGTGGAAACTGTGATACTTTTTTCAGGATTTTTTAATGAACAAAGTTCAAAAGAACAGCATTTATTTCAAATAGAGATCTTTTGTAACATTACAAATGTCTTTATTGTCACTTTTGATCAATTAAACACATCCTTTCTGAATAAAAGTGTTAATTTCTTTAAAAAACTTTTGAAAGGTGTCATATGTTTAAAAAGATTTTATGTAGCTGAAATGTAGACATCTACTTTTATTAGTAGCTTGTTTTATCAGTAGTATATAAGTGGTCTCTTAGTATCTACTTGTATTAGTAGCCGATAAGCGTGCTTGCATTCACCTCTACTTACACACTGAGTAAAAAGTATGTTTTAGACCTTATTTTGCATAAAGTGTTACTGTTTGTGTGTTTTAAAGGGTTATTGTTTAGTTGTGGCACAAAATTTCCAGTAAAGCACACACACTTCATTTTAATTTTAGTTGAAGTTTTAGTAAATTATTATGTCCTTTTATCATTCTTATTTTAAGTATTTAAATTTAGCTTTATTTTTCTTTAAATTTTAATTATAGGAATTTTTATTTTATTTCTGTTAGTTCACACTTTTAAGTTTTAAAAAAATATAATATTTATATTTGATTTATATTTCAGCTTTATTTAAATAAATGAAAAATGAAAACTATTTTTGTTTATGTATATATATATATAGTTTTATAGTGAAACTATAGGCTACACTGTAATATTGCAGATTACAAGCAATATTATTAATTAAATTCAATATATAAGAATTGAGTTAGAATTAATCAAATTAATTTCTTAAAAGTCAACCATTTAAAATGTGTAAAATTAGCAAACACCATTACAAAAACCACAAACTGACATTAAAAGCAAAGAGTCAAACTGCCCAACTGAACGAAACACTGATCACCATAACGGTGACCAAATATTTTCAATAAAATCAACATCGACATCTAAACTTCTGTTAATTCATGTGTTTTTCTTTCCTTCAGTGATTCTGCTTGTTATCATCAGGTGTCCTCAATGTTGGCAATAACAAATAAAGAGTTCTTAATTCATCTTTGACATCAGTATGTTATTCAGATTTTTTACTAGTTTTAAATGGTTGGCATTTAATTCAAACTCAATTATATTTGTTGAATTTAATTAATAATTTTTCTTGTAATCCGTTGCCAAAATTTTATGGAGTAGATATAGCATATTACAGTGTAAGTTACCTGGCTGCTGTAAAATTTTGAGTTCAGTGAAATTAAAAATTTGAGTTAATACAATGAAGGCGACAGAAACTCAAAATATTATGTTATCTGAACCACATTAATTATTGAAGTTGATTTGACAAAAGAAAAAATTTGATAAATCCTGAAAATAATTTTTAATAATGTTTAGTTTTAGTTAACAATAACAACATTCACAACCACACACACACACACACAATTATAGGCGTGTTTCCAGGAGAGCATTGGTCAATGTCACATCTGTTGCACCTATTGTTTATTCCAAATAAATCACAGCTACTTATGACAATATTAATGCGTTTAATAATTTCTAAATAGCAGATGGAGTCTGATACAGATCCTCCCAATGCCAGTCCAACTGATTCATCCATTATTAAAGCTGCGGTGGGGTTTTCTGCATCCACCAAACAGAAAAGACCTTTTTCACACTTCTGGAAAGTGGAAAGCTGCCATGCTGCCTTATATTGGTCAAATTGTCATCTAAATGACCTGGCTCTGTTTCCAGTCATCGCAGGGATATCAAAACAACGGAAAAACTGGTTTCATGCTTTTCGACTTGATGAAAAAACACATTTTATGGCTTCAAGAGTGTGTATCGGTGTGTAAGCAGCAATTCATTTTTAGGGAAATGCAAAAATACAATGTAAGTGCAATGACAAGCTAAAGAAAAGTTTATCGTGTTCTTCAAACTATGGCATGCTTACTGATTTATGAAAAACAAATCTGTCCATTGTTAAAAAAAAATTCAATTTGGATGTGACAGCACATGGATTGTGAATAAATGTGACCCTGGAGCACAAAACCAGCCATGAGTCGCACAGGTATATTTGAAGAGTTCAGATGCTAAAGCCTCTAAGTGCCGTCTGAAATTTTGTTCTAAAATTAGCATTTTTATCAAGCTTGTATGTTTATGTTCAGTTTATTGACATTAATGGCAATTAATAGGTCCTTTTCAAAGTTAAATTACTGAACCTAAACATACGAGCTTGATAAAAATGCTAATTTTAGAACAAAATTTCAGACGGCACTTAGAGGCTTTTGCATCTGAACTCTTCAATAGCCAACATTACATTATGGGTCAAAATTATCGATTTTTCTTTTATGCCAAAAATCATTAGGATATTAAGTAAAGATCATGTTCCATGAAGATATTTTGTAAATTTCCTACTGTAAATATACCAAAAAATGCATTTTTGTCAGTGGATATGCATTGCTAAGGACTTAAGTTGGACAACTTTAAAGGCGATTTTCTCAATATTTAGATTTTTTTTTGCAGATTACAGATTTTCAAATAGTTGTATTCCAAACAAATATTGTCCTAACAAACCATACATCAATGGAAAGCTTATTTATTCAGTGTTCAGATGATGCATAAAGCTCAATTTAAAAAAAATTGACCCTTGTGACTGGTTTTGTGGTCCAGGGTCACAAATATCGGGCCTGGTTTGCATGGCTCTTTTTGCCCCTGCTGGTAGAAGCTGGAATTGCACACTCTTTCTCAGCAGCTATACAAAGAAAAATGCAAGCAACATAAGCCACTAATATTTCAATATATTACTATAGATGTTTTCCAGTGACATATTTTGAGGCTCTTAAAAGCATGAAATGGACTTTTATTTTCATTAACTGCCATTAAGATGAAAGAGAATGCTAACATGTCTTTCCAGAAAGGCTATTTAAGGTTGTTTAAACAAACACTTTCTGTTTACTGCTCGCATTCTTCCACTCAGTCTCATATACATTATATATATTATCTCTCACTCTCCAACCTTTATCTTCAGGTCTCTCCAGCAGGATAGTTCATATCTTGGTGCCCAGAAAATATTCCTCGAATTAATTTCCTGTATGACCTCCATCCACCCCAATAAACCTCAGGTCCTCACCGGAGAGTTTAAAGCTCAATTTCCATTTTATCATCAGCTCTAAAGTCTGCTGACTGTGAGGGTCTTCACTTCCACAGCTTTAAAAGACTCGCAGGTTTATTTTGGGGACAATAGATCTGATTTAATATTTCCTATGAGACTATTAGCAAAACCCTTTAAAGTGAGAGTACAAAAGAAAGGGAGCAACACTTTGATCCGCAGGGTAAATAGTGAAGGTAAAAATGATTAAGCTATGGTTTAATAAATCATATTCATCATGATTCCAGGCACAAATCGATGAAGTGTGTTTGCCAGTATAATCTTTCATCTTTAATAGTCTGGCACCAACACACATTCTCTGTGAGGAACGTTCTTGTCAATATCGGCTCGCTGAAAACTGCAAGAAAATGGTGCTTTGTTGTGGTTATTTCATGCAGTAACAGAGTAAATGTTTCATATTAGCAGTTTCCCTCAGTGTGATTTTTCTGAGACCATTAAGTCTCGTAAAGACTGTGACATTAGATTATTATTGGATTGTGAAACGTGTGTTTTTATGACAGGTGTTGGAGGTGAGGAGTTGAAAAAGAACGTCAGCCGAAAAGGAAAGTTGTTTCAGAAGCAGAAAAACTTATGTAAGATTTTTAAGGACAAAACATTTCATTACCTTGAATAGTGTGTGCACATTTCGATTTCATGACAGGGTTATTATAGTTAACTGAAACTAAATTTAAAATCAACAACATATTTTTGTTGTTGTTGTTGTTTGAAATACAATAAATGTTAACTGAAATATAATTTTATTTCAGCTATTTGCCAGGGCAGAATTTCTCATTTTCATTTAGTTTAACTTGACCTACTAAAATAACTAAAACTAAAACTGAAATAAGAATAATAAAAAAACCACAACTATATAGACATATATTCTTTTTAAAATTTAAAATTACAAAAACACACAAAAAGTAACTAAAACCTATATAATGCCCTTTCACAAGATGTAATATAAGTCTCTGGTGTCTCCAGAATGTGTCTCTGAAGTTTCAGCTCAAAATACCCCACAGATCATTTATTATAGCTTGTCAAATTTGCCCCTATTTGGGTGTGAGCAAAAACACACCGTTTTTGTGTGTGTCCCTTTAAATGCAAATGAGCTGCTGCTCCCGCCCCCTTTCCAGAAGAGGGCGGAGCTTTAACAGCTCAACAACAACAAAGCTGGAGAATCTCACGCAGCCAAAATGAGGATTGTCAGTAACGGTGTTCAGCCTTACATTGTTCAAACCGGAGTCGACACTGATGGAGAGACTCAGGAAGAAGTTACAACTTTTAGAATGAAACTGGACGTTTCTGAATGGTTAGTGGATACATTTATGTAGTTGCTGTGGAGTTGATTCAACTCAGACTTGCATGTGCCGTCATGTTAATCTTTTGTGCGAAATCCATATGGACGCCCACTATACATAGTGTACCTGTTAGCCAAACAGAGTCATACACACCAGGCTAACGTTTATGATTGCTATAAAATGCTGTCAATGGTCTAATATATTTTTCAAAATATTGCTTGGACTCTAAATAGTGTTCTTTGCTCGTCTGTGCAGCCAACGACAGAACAGTTAGCATGCTTTGCTCAAACTTTTGCCATGGTGTTAGAACTGGTACACCGTTTTCGCTTGCGAAAACAAAATGACGGCAAAATGACGGCCCCTAAACACGTGCAGATTAAGGGGCGGTATTATTATAATAAGATCACCTTCCTATGTCACAAGGGGAGCGAAATCTGAGCGGCTCGTCTTTTCACATGCTTGCAGAGAGAGGCTTACCAAAACAAAGTTACTGGGTTGTTCTTTTTCACGTTTTCTAGGTTGGTAGATGCACCGGGGACCCGATTATAGCACTTAAACACGGAAAAAGTCAGATTTTCATGATATGTCCCCTTTAAATAAAAATGAAAATGGGTAATATACAAATAAAAATTAATTAAAAATATTCATAAAAACTGTAATAGTATCTCAATGATACTAAAAGAACACTTTCATGATGATTTTAAAAGTGTTTATAATTAATTATCTAACATGGAGATTATCATATAGTTGCTTTTAGAAAATGTATTAATATGTATTGTGTTAATGTATTCATCAAAAAATATAAATATATATTCAGTATGTATGTATCATGTATGTATGTGTGTGTGTACTTGTTTTGGCTATCCTTGTGAGAATCAAATGTCCTCACTTATATTGTGAAATACTTTCACAACCCACTAGTGAGGACATTGACTGGTCCACACTATTTTAAAAGGCTTATAAATCAACCAAAAGAGGTTTTTATTTAAATCTAGTGATGTGCACATGTTTCTATGATGGGTAGGTTTAGGAGTAGGGGTTGGGTTAGGTGATAGAAAAGATCATTGACCTGATATAAAGTAAATGGAGGTCTATGCAATGTCCTCACTAAGATAGCAAAACAAACCTGTTTTTGTGTGTGTGTGTGTGTTTTTGTGACATATCAGGACACAAATGTGCATAATGACATGGGTATGACATAGGTATTACAAAAAGAGGTGATTTATGAGGACATTACCCATGTCCACACTTTTTAAAAGGCTTATAAATCATACAGAATGAGTTTTTGTGAGAAAGTAAAAGTGTGCACAGTTTCCTGTGATGGTTAGGTTTAGGGGTAGGGGTAGTGTAGGGGGAGAGAAAATACGGTTTGTACAGTATAAAAACCATTACGCCTATGGAATGTCCCCACAATTCACAAAAACTAACGTGTGTGTGTGTGTGTGTACATGAAATGCAACTTTCATTTGATTAATAACGTCGAGCTGCAGTATAACGGTCTACTGTAGATGTATTTTTGTTTTCTCAGCACATTTTCAGCATGTCACTCGTGTGTTTCTGTGCTGTAAGTGATAATTAATACAGCACACCTTGAAAATGTTGACAGTTGCCTGAGAGAATCAGTCAAATAGAAAATGATTACAGCGATTCAGATTCTGCTTGATCATGCAGGACTGACTGTAGATATGAATCAAGAGCTGCGATTAGAGACACGCTTCTGCAGCTTCCCCTTACCTTCGTTACAGTGCTATTAAAATATTTAAATTTAGAAATACTATATGCCCTCAAAATCAGAGCCATGATAAAATCAGTTAGCATGTATTCTTATTAACTAATAACCAACAGCCAAAAGATAAAATTAAGATTAAATTCAAAGGCATCAAAACTTTAGACAGGAGAAGAATCATCCAATAAAATCACATTTATACCTCCAAATCACTGTACATTTCTTGCAGAGTGATAAAGTCACAGCTCTTTTTCTCAGACAGAAAGATATGATGATGAATAACTTCTCTGTGCTTTAAGAAATTTAAAGGGTTACAATTGCCTCTGGTCTGACTGAACTTTTTTTTTTTACAGCGATTGCATGAAAGACTGAACGATTCACAGACAAAAGCATCACAGTAAGGCTTTCAATCCCCATCTCAAAGATCGCAAAAACTTTCTGCATTCCCTCAGCCGTGAAAGACTCAAATTAAATTAAATCGAGATGAAGTCCACACTCCTCAACATCATTATCCTGCTGTAAACTGGTGAAAGTGCTCAAACCGCCTCACATTCAGTGAAACATGCAACAATTATTAGGTTCTCGTACAGGAACAAGACAAAAGACACTGAGACCGGGCTCTCCGTTTGGGCTCCCCGGGGCGGATGAGAGGGATCGGGTGCCTGGCAGAGCAGCAGAGAGATGTGACAGGAGGAGAGAAAGGACATGATCCTACCTGAACTCACATCCCGTGGAGCAGAAAGTGTGGATGAAGTGTTTCTTGATGCATGCTGCAGAGCGGCTGACACTGAGGCAGTGATACTGCTGCAGCTCAGCGCTCACTCTTACTGCATTGCTTCTTAAAACAGACTGAGAGAGAGAGAGAGAGAGAGAGAGTGAGAGAGAGAGAGAGTGTGTGTGTGTATGTGTGTAAGAGCACGAGTGTTTATGAAGTGAGCGACTCACACTCCACATACTGTCCATACACTCACAGAAAAAACATTCTGGTTGTGAACATTGTGTGAGCAAATCTGACTGTCTAGACGTCTGTCTGTCTGTCTGTCTGTCTATCCATCGTTCTATCTGTCTATGCATCTATCTATGCATCTATCTAGCTATCTATCCAAGGTAGTTTATTAAATGTTAAAAAATATTATGTGCAAAATATTAAAAAAAATTCTCAGTCGCTTTGGTACATTTCTTGAATCATCCTTAAGATTTGCAAACCAGTAAGTGCATTTCTCATAACAATTCGTATAAACAGCACCACACAACGGATTACCTACAAAAGCCTGTAACTTGCCTGTCTCAAAAGTAAGTATTTATGTCAATGAACATATCAGTGCCATCAGAATGACAAGTCATTGTTCACAAACAAGATGTTTAGCGACGTTGTCAATATAACAGTGTACTCGGTCAGTATTTTCAGATGTAAACTATGGCTACAATTTTGATGACAATGACTGAAAATGCACAATACTGCATTTTATCTCTATGGCATATTTAAATTTCAACAGTACAAATTTACACATTACACACTCTTTGTGGGATATTGATTGATTGCAAGAGACTGGACATGATTCACAGTTACACTTTCACTGTCTGTCAACAAATTACAGTACAACGTCATTGCGACATAAAAAAAAAGACAAGACTATATATGATATATACTGTATATATATATATTCTGTACACACACACACACATACACACCCTGTGCAAGTGTGTGTGTTTGTGTGTTATATTATGTCTCTATAAAGTATATTTACTGTATAAGGTAAAATGCAAGTGGACTTATTATGTGGAGGTTGAACAAGTAGTTTTGTGAATTTGAATTGTAATCTGAGAAATGCACCAAAGCGACTGAGAAAAACTGTAATATACAAAATTTCCCTCATCCCACCACTTCCACCACAGACTTACAAGCCATCCGCTCCACTGCGCTCCACTGCGCTCCATCCCTCCACCCCTTCGGCTGCAGCACTGGCATCGCCCTAGTCCTCGGGCACTCTGGCTCCACCTACAGCGCTTGTCGCCGCGACATCACCTGGGTCTCCTGCACCAGCGATGTCGCTCAGCTCCCTCAACCCTCGGTCTGCTCCTGTTTCTCTGCCCTGTTTTGGATTACTGTTTCAATTAAACTTTTTATTGAAATGTATTTATCTCTCCGAGTCTTTGTCTGTCTACCTGCAATGCACACCATTAGTGTGACAGATGCCAGATCGCCCTAAATGGACGATAGGGTTATTTAGGCCGTCAGCTCCCTCGATGACCAGACTTTGAAAACTTGTTCCGGATCGGAGCTACCTTCAACCCCCCTGTCGACCTCCCAGACACCACAGGACTGGACTGGAGGGAAACCGTCATTAGGTGTCTGGAGAGCGTCGCGTCCCGATTCGGAACACAGCCATACCCAGAGCCCGTTTCATCCCGGACAACTGCGGAGAAGCCATGTGAGCCCCTTGCAGATCGAGAGGCACCACCCGCCACGACGAGTGAGCCAGAGCCCATGGACAATAAGACAGAGCTTGCCATCGCCCTGGAAGTGGAGCCCCAGAGTGGATCTGACCAGGGGAGTGAGCCCGTGACACCAGCGGCCAAGGGAACGAAGACTGAGGACTGGCTGAGGTACTTCAATAGGACTTGACGACTCCCGCCGGATATCTGAATCTTTATTGCACAAAGAGAACTGTTTGGACTATGATCAGTCAGTTTGTTTGGAATTACCGCTGTTTATGGACTGGGATTTATTCTTTTCATTGACCTGCATTGACTGTGTCATTCTGACTGTGATCTTGTCAAGCTTTGTGTCACCATCACCACAGAGCTCAGCCAGTACTCCAGCCCTATCGCTACTGGATATTTGCAGCCCTGCGTTGTGTCTGAGGAAGCCCTGCTATGACGTCGAGCCACAGGTCGTGCTACCACCAGAAGTGCCTATGCAAGAGGATCCTGCGGCTCCACCTCCGGCCTCTGATCCCTTCGCTCCATCTCAGCCTGTCGACCTGTCTGCTCCGTCTTGGATCCACCCACCTTCAGCTCCACCAGAAACCCTTGACCATGCGGCTCCACCAGGTTCCCTCGTCCCACCTGCTCCCCCTTGGTCAGTCATCACACCACTTCTGCCACGGACTTACAAGCTGTCCGCTGTGCTCCATCCCTCCACCTTCCCATCGCCTTCGCCTCTGTCCTCGGTCACACCGGCATCACCCCAGTCACCTAAGACACATGTCGCACGACATTGCCTGGGTCTCCTGCACCAGCGATGTCACTCAGCTCCATTGAACCTCGGTCTGCGCCATCGGATCCACTGGCACTGTTTCCATCGGATGTTGGCAGCCAAGCCAGCAACATCTCGGCACTGGAGAGCTCTGGGTCTGTGCCATCGGACACTCTACATTTTCACCACCAGGGTTTCGTCGTCGTCGTCCATCGTTCACCACTCCTCTGTTACCACTGACCACCATCCCCTGTTACCGTCCCTGCGCCAATGCTTCGCCCACCTCCTTAACCCTCTCCATCCCTCCCTCTATTATTTTTCGGTTATGGCGTAAGGTCGTGCCATGCCGGAGTGGGGCATTCTGTCAACATTATGTTCAGTTAGTTCATGGACTTTTTGTTTGTATTTCTTCGGTTCCTGTGTTCCTTTGTTTGATTTTCCCACCACTCCTTTGTTACTATTGAGACTAAGGCCCAATCCCAATTCTATTTTATACCCCTTCGCCTACCACTTCGCCCTTTCCCTTCCCCCTTGAAACAGAGTAGCAAGGTGTAGGGGTGAAAATATTCCCCTAAGAAATGGGACACCACTACTACACCATTACACACGTCAACATCCCTAGTTTCTTTTATTAGTGTCCTGTAACATTTATCCAGTATGAACAGCAATGAAGTGCGCATATCAACAGAAATCAGGCACGAGCACGTTTAACAGATTACTCACTCCCAACATTGTTTTGCGCTGTATTTTGGACGGTGCTCTGTTTCAGTTCGAAAACGAATGAGCCTTCGAGTTTCCCAAGACTGGTGAAGCCGCTTTTCCATCGGGCCAAGCTGTTTGTTTAAACATTCCATTCTGTGCCGAGCCGGCTGGGACGGATATAGTTTTGTTTTTTACTGTGGTGCTGCTCTCTGCAAAGTAATACAAACGAGTCAGTTGTTGACTTGGTAACGCAAGACTTTACATACAATACGAGATGTAAATAGCAACTGCGCTATGAAGGATGACAGGATTTTTCTTTTAACTGTATTACTCATTTGTGTTCACATCATTCAAATAGCGCGTTTAGCAAGCTACGGAGAAACTGGCAGCCAGGTAACACATAAGTGATCGATCATTCTAGCAGGACAGTAGTCTGTGTATACAGGGAAATTTCTCATACCCCTTCGTTCGAAGTGTGGTCCCGAAAAATCTTCGTTTGAAGGGCTATCTGGCCCTTTCCCTTACCCCTACCGCTCCAGCCAAAAGAGAATCGAGACACCCCTACCCCTTCACGTGAATGAGCAAAACGAAGGGGTAGGGGAAAGGGGAAGGTGTAAGGGGTAGAAATGGGATTAGGCCTAACTCAATCCTCACAGCTGTTTGTCTTTTAGTTTATCACCATTGTGTATTTAAGCTCCTTTGGTTCTCTTAGTGTTTGTCTGGTCACGTTCACGTTAAGTGTGTTTCTCTGCCCTGTTTTGGATTACTGCCTTTTTTGATTAAACATCGTATTGGAATTTTATCTCTCTGAGTATTCGTCTATCTCTTTGCCTGCAACGCACACCATTATTGTGACACTAACGAGTATCATGTTTTTCCCAAGAAATTATCTAAACATCATTGAAACAAACAATTACCTGAAAAGCAACGCTGCTTGCAGATTTTTTTATAAGACATAATTAAGTGACATTCTGTAAAAGAAAGAAAATGTACTTTAAACTATTTTTGAAGTCATTTTAGCAGTGAGATGTAGTTATTTGTGGAGAAGTCAGGTAAAAGTAACATTTTAGAAAATTGTTAAAATTACACTGACTTATACAGAAGCATATAGGCTACTTCACCTAACCTCAGAGCTCATGGTAGGTCATGAGATGTTTACATGGTTTTGAAACATTTACACATTATCCAAACAAACAAACAAACAAAAACAGACTGTTTGTCTTTGGAGAAGTTGGATGTGATTGTGACTGCTGTGGTCACTGAACATGAGGTTATGAGCGGTCATACGTATCAGTAAGAAGCCCATGATGCTAATGGAAGCAGACAAGCAGCAGAGGCACCCTCACCATCCTCCTGCATTCTGGATGTTTCTGTCAGCAGTTAGTGCTGTCGGTACAGGTGTGGCGCTGTCTACTGACTGTCACAGTGCCTGCCTGTCCTATAAACACGCATCCTAACAAGGACAAACGAGAGATTTGAGCAAGTGAAGTTTGTGCAGTGTAGAAAAATACTTTAAATGCACTTTGTCATTTGCTTGTTATCGCGTTCTCATGGCGTACAGTGGAAAACTGTTATGGACTGATGAAGAAAAAGTTTGAAATGCATCTGTCTCAACGATATCCACATTCAGAACATTCAAAATGCAGGGACTTTTCAACTTTGTTGTTTTCATATATTCCAAACTCATGCATAAAAATAAGGATTTTTTTCTCCTATAGCAATTTTTTCTCCTGCTCCTCAACGTTTCAAAGTGAGCTCAGAGTTTAAACTAAAGTATAAAAATCTCAATATGAACTCAAACATTTCTTACTCTTACTGTATGTCAACAATTGTTACTGTTCAATATTATTGGGTTTCCACAAAATGAAACTCATTTAACTTTGAAGTAAGAAAATAATAGCTACATTTTCATTTTGGAGTGAACTATTCCTTTAAGCTTATCAGTTGGTGAATTACTGAAGCAATTGCTTTGAAATCCTTTTGAAGTGCTCAGTGAAGGCCAATAGGCTTTGAATTGGGACAAAAAAGAAAAGAAAATGGAATTCCTCTTTGAAAACTGCTCTTTGATTGCTAAAATACAGTCTAAAGATTAAAATGCGTACTATGGCCGTTCTTATATTTTACAGAGGGCCGGAGAGGTGAAGACATTGATGGCTGTCATGCAACAACATGCATAATTTCACTTTTGAAGTTTACAGGGCTCAAAGTTGGTTTTGACTGCTGAATATTAAAATTCATTGAACAACCCTCGTTCAGTTTGATCTGTCAGCCTGCCTTTTCTGTGTGTTGTTAAAGCACAGGCCAGTTTTTCTTTGCTGGAAGGCATGTTTAATAAAGTAGAGGTCAGCAGAACGTTATATGCAGGTGTCTGCAGTGCAAGAGCTTAAAAACCAGGGCAGAGCAGCACTGCAGAGAACCAGAGGAGAAAAACTGGCACATACACCACTGCAGAACACACAACTCATGATTATGATTGATTTCATTTGAATTTTATGTCTATCTATCTACCTGTCTATCTGTCTGTCTGTCTGTCTATCTATCTACCTGTCTGTCTGTCTATCTATCTATCTATCTATCTGTCTGTCTATCTGTCTGTCTGTCTGTCTGTCTGTCTATCTATCTGTCTGTCTATCTATCTGTGTAACTATCTATCTATCTGTCTGTCTGTCTATCTATCTATCTGCCTGTCTATCTGTCTGTCTGTCTGTCTATCTGTCTTGCTGTCTGTCTATCTATCTATCTATCTATCTATCTATCTATCTATCTATCTGTCTGTCTGTCTGTCTGTCTGTCTGTCTGTCTATCTATCTGTGTAACTATCTATCTGTCTGTCTGTCTATCTATCTGTGTAACTATCTATCTATCTATCTGTCTGTCTGTCTAGCTATCTATCTGTCTATCTATCTATCTATCTGAATGTCTATCTATCTATCTATCTATCTATCTATCTATCTATCTATCTATCTATCTATCTATCTATCTGTGTAACTATCTATCTATCTCTCTATCTCTCTGTCTGTCTGTCTATCTATCTGTGTAACTATCTATCTATCTGTCTATCTATCTGTGTAACTATCTATCTATCTGTCTGTCTGTCTGTCTATCTATCTATCTGTCTGTCTGTCTATCTATCTGTGTAACTATCTATCTATCTATCTATCTCTCTGTCTGTCAAATTCAAATTCAAATTCAAAATTGCTTTATTGGCATGACTGTAAATAATACAATATTGCCAAAGCATACATAAAACAATAATAAAAACATCTGTATAATAGAAGAAAATAATATCAAATATTATAATGCTATCAAATATTACAACATAACTTAAACTTAAATTAACAGTGTAACACAATAGAACATGTCTGAACATTTGGTTAAACAAATATATATACACACACGTACTGAGGGTCACTGTGGTGGACGGTAGGGAAACACACTGAGGTCAGACACACACATTACACACATTCACCTGCTGTCTCTCAGGCTGTGGCACGTCCACACGTATCTCGCAGCCAGTGCTGCTGTCGGTCCCTCTCCTAATATGAACTTTATTTGTTCTACTTCACTCATGGCAGTAAAGTTCTTTATTACGTTACAAAATTTTGTGAAGTAGAGATCTCTAATTGATATGTATTTGTGGCAGTGAAGGAGGAAGTGCGTCTCTGTCTCGATCTCTCCTGTCCTGCAGTGAACACACACCCTTTGCTCTCTGGGTAACCAGCTCTTTCTGTGTCTGCCGGTCTCGATGGCTAGACTGTGCTCACTGAGCCTGTACTTGGTCAGGATCCGTCTCTGCTTTGTGTCTTTGACACTTTGGAGATATTCTTCTAATTCATAATTTGATTTCAGAGTTCGATAGAATTGTAATTTACTTTGTGTTTTAGTTTCCTCGTCCCAATGTTCCAGATATGTATTTTTAGATTGTTTGAAGATTTGGTTTATTTTGATGTTTGGAGAAGCAGTGCTGGTCTGAGACTGGTTAGTGTTAGTAGAGTTAGTCAGGTTAGTAAGTCTCAGAACCAGCTGACTGAGGGGACTCTTTTCGGGGTTCAGTTCTTGGGTTTGTAATGCTTTAAAATGTAGCGATTCTGTGGGACTTGATTTTAGATGCATCCAGAATTTGAGGGATCTTTTTTGCATATTAATAATCAATGGGAATCGGCCTAATTCTGCCCTACATGCATTATTGGGTGTTCTTCTTTGTAATTTTAGGATCATTTTGCAGAATTCTGTGTGTAGGGCTTCTGTTGGATGTCTGTCCCATCTAGTGTAGCTCTGATCACTGAGTGGACCCCGAACCTCACTTCCATACAGCGCAATGGGCTGAATCACACTATCAAAGATTTTACACCAGATTGGAATCTGTCTGTCTATCTATCTGTGTAACTATCTATCTATCTGTCTATCTATCTATCTATCTATCTATCTATCTATCTATCTATCTATCTATCTATCTATCTATCTATCTATCTATCATCTATCTATCTATCTATCTATCTATCTATCTATCTATCTATCTATCTGTCTATCTGTCTGTCTACCTCTATCTATCTATCTATCTATCTATCTATCTATCTATCTATCTATCTATCTATCTGTCTGTCACCTAGCAACACCCTAGGAACATCATAGCAACCACCTAGCAACTGTCTTTCATCCTCTCAGAGAAATGCCTAGCAATGCCTCCCAGCAACCATCTAGAACACCCATAGCATCTGCCTAGCAACACTCTAGAAAATAACCACCACATTCTGGTAACTGTATCATTGGCATCTATTCTTGACAAACTTTTCTTCTTCTTCTGCTTTTTTTTTTTTTTTAGTTTAAATCAGTCGAATCTCACATGAAATTCAAACTGTATATATTGTATAATTAATCTAAAACAGCTAAGCAATGTGTCATCATAGTGTGTGTGTGTGTGTGCATGCATTTTCTTGACATTTCCCTATAAGAACCCCGACCTCCTCCAGTGTAGATCACTCATTGTTTGACCCTCACTTCATCTATAGAGGGAAATTGGCTTTTACTCTATCATAAATCATCAAAAGAGTTTCTGTATTGGAACACTGGAAGATTAATGTTTTCACTGTGTTTGTGTTTCGTCATCTTTATATAAAAAGGGCACCATCACTTCTGTGAGCGGGTTGAGTTAAGAAATGTGCATAACAAGATTGAGTTTGTGTCCAAAACAGTGAGCATTACTGTACCTCCCCTCTCTTCTGTTTAAAAGACAAAAGCTTAAAACAGTTACTTTGGGATTTAGGATCTTATTCAGACTAACTTTATTGAACAATGTGTGGTAACAAATGAGTTTGGAGCAGTGTGAAATGACGGGTCACTGTATGACAGAATTTTAAAGCCACGAAATTCCTTGGGACCTTGACCTCAATAGGAATCTATTCATGGACTTCATCATCAGATCGTCTCCAGGCACATGATTAATCAGGAAAAGCCCTATGGAAATAATACTAAAATTATATTACACTCTTGATGTTCTAGGATCCCTGTCATGATTTAGCTCAATTACAAAAACTAGATCATGTGACAAAACTAAACAGATTTAAGGGAAATTCAGGACCATATTAAACTCTGGAATATAGACATTTAATAGATGCAAATTATTTCATATAAACAGAAATACTTTATGATAAAATGATGGCAAACATTTAAATGGGGGAAATTGGGCTATTTTTCTCACTGCTTTTTTAAAATCACCTTATAGAGGCACAAGGCTAAAGGCTTGACTAGTGTATATGGGCCATTCTGAATTGGTTGAAAACGTCTAGAAAAAACGTCTTTTTCCACAAATTTTGTATGTATGCAAATTGTATAATATCCAAGGTACACATTTCTATTAATTCTACAGTTAATTCTCATATTGTATTTTCAGAAAGTTTGGGAATATTTCTCTTCTTCCCAGATTTGTCACTACCGAAACACAATAATAAATAATTTAATAAGAAGGGTTACATTGACCGATTACAATTTTCTTTACATCTACCTTGTAAATATGTTTTTTGCTATTTTTTTAAAGAAAGTTTTCATAGGTAAATCATAACAATTATAATTTTAACAATATTTCAAGTGTAATTTATGAGATTTGTTGTATTTTGAATCTAATCTTTCATTGTAAAAGGCATAAAGTTTATCATACAGATTTCTAAGTCAAGGATTCATTATAGTTTGAATATACACTGAACCAAACACTATAATAACATCTTAGTTGATAATACCATATACCTTATTTTTGACAAAATATCCCATGTTTCGGTCGTGACTGCACATGCTCAGTAGTGGCAGTAATGTGTTGGTAGTGACCACATCACATGACAGGATTTTAACTCACATACTAAAACACTAATGATTTGCATAATAAAACATACTAAAGTTAATGATTTGCATAACTGCACTAAAATTTAGTTTATTTCCCCCAAATAAATGTCACTACCAAAACAGTCACGACCGAAACATGTGGTAAAGTTTCGGTAATGACAATTTTTATATTTAGATACTTTGATAATCAGCACATGGTTATCTAGCACAGTTCTGAACAGTTGTACACACATTAAAAACTAAATTTTACGGAATAACACTCAAAAAAGTGTGCTTAATTGCAGAAAAAAAGTGCTTGGTAGTGACGTTCCTTGAAGTTCCACACAGATTTTCAGACTTTTGAACACATTTAACTCAGAATGATGATCTATCGACTGTGAAAGAGAGGCTATGAGAGGGAGGAACACAGGAATATTTCCTGATCAGAAATGTAGAAGTGTGTTAAAATCAGTCTCAGCCAATGGACTAAAACACACACTGTTTTGGTAGTGACATGAAAATGCGGGACATTTTTTAACAAAGTTTCATGATTTAAAAATAAAATATAAAATACATTTTTAAAAACAACAATAGGAAAAAATTGCAAAAAATTATTTCAATATCATTTTCACAAGTTGAAATTTGGGTTAGTGTTCGGGACAGCCGCCTCCCAATTGAAAGTACCCAATAAATGATGAATTTGTATATATTAATCTTACTGATATTTGAAATATTATTGTGGGATTCAATACATAATAGAAGGATCTTAGTAAACATCTAAAAATTCAATACTTTAATGCTTTTTAAATGTGTTTTTGGTTGTGCGACAGCAGTTTACACCAATTCTGTAGAATAGCCCATATATATACACTCACTTAAAGGATTATTAGGAACACCTGTTCAATTTCTCATTAATGCAATTATCTAATCAACCAATCACATGGCAGTTGCTTCAATGCATTTAGGGGTGTGGTCCTGGTCAAGACAATCTCCTGAACTCCAAACTGAATGTCAGAATGGGAAAGAAAGGTGATTTAAGCAATTTTGAGCGTGGCATGGTTGTTGGTGCCACACGGGCCGGTCTGAGTATTTCACAATCTGCTCAGTTACTGGGATTTTCACGCACAACCATTTCTAGGGTTTACAAAGAATGGTGTGAAAAGGGAAAAACATCCAGTATGCGGCAGTCCTGTGGGCGAAAATGCCTTGTTGATGCTAGAGGTCAGAGGAGAATGGGCCGACTGATTCAAGCTGATAGAAGAGCAACTTTGACTGAAATAACCACTCGTTACAACCGAGGTATGCAGCAAAGCATTTGTGAAGCCACAACACGCACAACCTTGAGGCGGATGGGCTACAACAGCAGAAGACCCCACCGGGTACCACTCATCTCCACTACAAATAGGAAAAAGAGGCTACAATTTGCACGAGCTCACCAAAATTGGACAGTTGAAGACTGGAAAAATTTTTAGAAAAAATTGGACTTTATGATTCAAACAGATTAACACTTAAAATATGTACATTTCTAAATATCAATTTTTCTAAACATATCTCTATTAAAATGTTAAACAGTTCAATACCGCTTTTCTACAGTACTATCCATACATACAGCGATACCGGTAGCGTTTTCTCTCTCTTCTCTCCGACAGCGCGTTCACGCACACCGCAGCTGAACACAGACACGCCTCCTGTCACTCACTCAGAGCAGCGGCAGGCCTCGAGACGCTCTTTCGGTCCGGTTGAAGGGTTTTTGTTATGATATAACAGCTGATAATACAACTTTGGCACATTTGTCAGCTAAACGTTCATTCAGTGTTTCCCATTAATGACCCGGTGCCACCGTTTCATAATGAACCGAAAATTTAAAACATGTAAATGGTCTCTAACGTTGTATTTTGCCAACGAACTAAATTGAAACCGTGATATGGCTTTGTGCCTTTATAAAAAAAAAAATACAGTGATTAAGTATATATACAGTCTGTCTGCGCTGCTTCCAAAGTGCCCCAGATTGATGCATTTAACCTTAAAATGTACTAAATTTTCTTCCGGGGGAGCATGCCCCCAGACCCCCCTAGAGGAGGTACACCTAACAAACTTTTACAAATTACAGTGCCAAATCATGTACATTTTATTAACTTTACTCAAGAACACTACAAAAAAGCTTCTTTCATGTCAGTAAAGCTGTTAACAGAAAATTAAAATGTCATTGGGAAAATATAGATTTGGGCTAAGCCCCGAATGTTTACAATGTCTGGCTCCGCCCCTGCTTGTTACCACTGTGCAGGCTGGTGGTGGTGGTGTAATGGTGTGGGGGATGTTTTCTTGGCACACTTTAGGCCCCTTAGTGCCAATTGGGGGCCGGGGGCATGCTCCCCCGGATGCTTTCCTGTAGCTCAGTGGTTAGAGCATGGCACTAGCAATGCCAAGGTCATGGGTTCGATCCCAGGGATTGCACATACTCCGATACAAATGTATAGTATAATGCAATGTAAGTCGCTTTGGATAAAAGCGTCTGCCAAATGCATAAATGTAAATGCAAAATGCATAAATGTAAATTGGGCATCGTTTAAATGCCACGGCCTACCTGAGCATTGTTTCTGACCATGTCCATCCCTTTATGACCACCATGTACCCATCCTCTGATGGCTACTTCCAGCAGGATAATGCACCATGTCACAAAGCTCGAATCATTTCAAATTGGTTTCTTGAACATGACAATGAGTTCACTGTACTAAAATGGCCCCCACAGTCACCAGATCTCAACCCAATAGAGCATCTTTGGGATGTGGTGGAACGGGAGCTTCGTGCCCTGGATGTGCATCCCACAAATCTCCATCAACTGCAAGATGCTATCCTATCAATATGGGCCAACATTTCTAAAGAATGCTTTCAGCACCTTGTTGAATCAATGCCACGTAGAATTAAGGCAGTTCTGAAGGCGAAAAGGGGTCAAACACAGTATTAGTATGGCGTTCCTAATAATCCTTTAGGTGAGTGTGTATATATATAACATTAAACATACTGGCCCCTATAAGGAAGCATGTTTTTTTTTTCTTTATGTAATGATTAATTCACATTTAATAACAAAAATGTGATGTTAGACTTTCTGGAAGACAGAACAGGCAAAAATTATTCTAATTTAACTAATTTTCTAAAAAAAAAAAAAACACCCCTCGTAGCTTTGAACTATGAGTCTGAAACCAGTATACAAAAGAGAAAACCCTCAGAACCTCAGATATAATGCGTGTTTTACAGTGACGTCTAAGCACACGACCACAGCAAAGCAACAATGAACGCACGAGCGAACTGAAGCCCGGGCTGAACTTCTTGGAGGGCGGAAAGGCGCCGAAGCCGCTGCTCGGATCCTGCGCTCATTAATTCAGTGAAGTCTCGCGGTGTTCACGCAACCTCTCAGACATCTTGCGTTTGTCAGACGAATCTGCTACATGCACGAGCAGAAACGCAGTAAAACCTCATCCAGCATCGCTCGATCGCCATCACATCTTCACATGCGGGGCTGAACTGAGTTTGCGCGTTCGAGACACTCGGAGAGGATCGCGTGCGGCGTTATTTTCTTATTGTGCGTCATTTCTGCTTTTCTGCATATCTGCGTTTCCACCGAGGCAATATGGCAACACCCGCCGCTGTAAACCCATCGGGTGAGTAGCGATTTCACTGTTGTGCTTTTAAATGTGTTGTGTGTGGTGATTCAAGGGAAACCGGACGTCGGCTTTTTTAAAAGCAATATTGTGTTTTCGCGTTAACAAAAGAAACCGCGACGCTTTAAACGCACGCGAGCACCCCCTCCCCCCTGCACAAGTAACAACAGCAGCGACATTTAGAATTTTAAACGCTACATTGTATCACTGATGTATAAACGTTCGTTCTTCTGTGGCGATAGAACGTCGCGCGAGTGTATTGTGGCGTCAGAATGAGACGGAGCACATTTGGCTTTATTCGGCCGCGGCTTGTTGCTGAGGTAAATTAGATGCTGAATACATTTCCACAAGCCGGTACGTGCTTTGATTTTCATTGATACGCAATGAACTACTGAGTCTGAAACGTTTCTTATGGGACTGTAATGGTGATTTGTTTCGAGCTTGAGAACGGCTCTACTTCCTCAGCCTGTTGATTCCATTGCGACAATGGATGTGGACCAAAGTTTATTGTCATATGTGCAGATTAGGATAGCAAGAACAGTGAGATTTTTTTTTTTTTTTTTGATGTTTCTGTGAAGCACTTAAAATGTTCAAATTGTAGCAAGAATATGAGACAAAATGGTGAGGGATTGCGAGATGTAAACAAGAGCATTGGATTGTTGTGCAAGACTATCATGAGCTAATGTTTAAGTTCACATGAATGTGTGAAATGTTTGGTTTGTCACTGAATGTTTAATGGTGCTAGAGCTTCAACTGTTGCTGTTTAGGTTTTAATGCAGTCCAGAGTCATGAGTATGTGGGCATTTGTGCTGTTTTAGTCATCACAGAATGTTTCAGGGTTCGACTCAGAACGACAGTCAGGATGAAAATATGTAGAAGGCCAAATTATTATATTAGCATGGAGAAATGTTGCTTCAAGTGAAATCAGACATCAGATTTCATCACTGTTAAAGGATAAGTTCACTTCAGAATTCAAATTTCCTGATATTTTACTCACCCCCATGTCATCCGAGATGTTCATGTCTTTCTTTCTTCAGTCGAAAAGAAATGAAGGTTTTTGAGAAAAACATTCCAGGATTTTTCTTCATATAGTGGACTTCACTGGGGTTCAACGGGTCAGTTTCAGTGCAGCTTCAAAGAGCTCTACATGATCCCAGACGAGGAATAAGAGTCTTATCTTGAGAAACAATCTGTCAAAAAAAAAAAAAATGTATATACTTTTTTAAACCACAAATGATCGTCTTGCTCTGCGATGCGCCACGCATTACATAATCATGTTGGAAAGGTCACGTGTGACGTAGGCGGAAGTACCAAGCAAGTGTTTACAAAGCGAACGTACAGAGACGCTCTTTACAAAAAAGGTAAAATAACAATGTTGGACGATTTTGAAGTTGGAGGAGAAAATGAGTTTTTCCCGCGGTACTTTCGCCTTCGTCACGCGTGACCTTTCCAATCTGACTACGTAATGCGTGGTTCATCGCAGAGCAGTGCAAGATGAGCATTTGTAGTTAAAGTTTATACATTTTTATTTTTTTAGAAAATGGCTGATGGTTTCTCTAGATAAGACTCTTATTCCTCGTCTGGGATCATGTAGAGCTCTTTGAAGCTACACTGAAACTGACATTTGGACCTTCAACCCGTTGAACCCCAGTGAAGTCCACTATATGGAGAAAAATCCTGGAATGTTTTCATTAAAAACCTTCATTTCTTTTCAGCTGAAGAAACAAAGATATGAACATCTTGGATCATATGGGGGTGAGTAAATTATCAGGAAATTGATTCTGAAGTGAACTAATCCTTTACATATTAGATATCTATTTTTTTAATGGAACAGTATGTTGAATATTTAGACAAAATATAAAGAAAAATAAAAAAAAAACTTTTTGCGTATGTGTTTTGTATCATATTTGATACATCAGGCATTTATGGCTCATAGTGTGATATAGTGTGAATATGAAGCTCATAGTTGGGAGCTAAAAAACACCTCAGTTTTAATCAGAGGCCCAAACTGAGCAAAAACATGCAGTTTGGTGCTTACGTTGGCCATAAAGATGAAAGATGTTTACTTTCTAAAGAATATAGAACATTAACATATTAACAATTATACTAAAAGGGCTTTTACTTGCTTAAAAAATATAAACCGTCTGTCGACTGAAAGCATATATAGTCATGTTGATAATTTACAGGCCTAGAAGTTCAAATCATTTAACATACAATAAAATAGTCTGAATTGAAAGAAATAAGCACAATATTATCTCTGGCCTGATAAAACTGATATTACACTCAGAACAAAAGGTACAAAAGCTGTCACTGGGGCGGAACCTTTTCAAAAGGTACAACTTTGTACCTAAACTGTGCATATTGGTACCTTTTGAAAGGAACCACCTCAGGGACAGCTTTTGTACTTTTTTTTTTTTTTTTTTTTGAGAAAAAAACCTCCTACATCTAATAAACTTAATGCAT
>RJVU01071319.1:208138-222013 GCA_003731715.1 Anabarilius grahami
TGTACGAATGCGATTGATCCAGAGAAATGCGTCACAGAAACCTGCTGCTGCTCAGTTTATTCAGTCTGCACTTGAAGTAAATTACGCTCAATGACTCCACTGCTTCCATGAACGCTCTTTTTCCCCCAGCAGGCAATTCCTTCCCCGCCACCTCATTGTAAATGCAAATGAGGGGAAATGAATAAAGAATGTGTGCGTTATTAGCACCTGGTTGACACGCCGAGCTGCCAAGCACGCTTTAGAATGCACAAGAGCATTCTGGGCCTGAGTCACATGACTGTAGTTGAACTCAAGGGCACTTTGTTTTAAAGTCAGCTTGCTTTTTTTTTCCGCTAGCTTAAGAAATATGTAGACCATCTGTACTTTTACCGTTATGCTTAACAAAAGGCCCTGGTTGCAGCATGGCCGCGATAAGAACGTGTTTCGTACAAATAGCAGTTGGCGTTGGTCAAAGGGGATTACAGGCACAGTTGATTAGCAACAGTTCAGACTGTTTGCCGACCTCTTGTGTTTGTGAAGGAAGCCTTTCTGAGAGGAGGGACGGATTACAGGACTGACCAGAAGAGTAGCGTTGCTAAGAAAGACTCGTGTGTTTCTGGAGCATATGGTGCACTACATCAGATGGAAAATGCTAATCACCTGTTGACTGGATTGACTTTTTTTTTTTGGGGGATAAAAGGGTTGAGTTTAGATATTTGATGTATGTAATGTGAGACAGTATGAGTCAACATGTAGACAATTTTCTGTACCGTTTACATTTAGGCTGTGTGTGACCACTGGTCAAAAGTTTGGGGTCAGTAAGGTCTTATTTTTAAAGAAATTAATGCTTTTATTCAGCAAGGATGCATTAAATTGATCAAAAGTGACAGTAAAGACATTTATAATGTTACAAAAGATTTCTGTTTCAAATAAATGCTGTTCTTTTGAGCTTTCATCAGAGAATCCTGAAAAAAAGTAACGTTTTTTAACATTGAAAATAATCAGAAATGTTTCTTGAGCAGCAAATCATCATATTTGAATGATTTCTGAAGGATCATGTGACACTGAAGACTGGAGTAATGATGCTGAAAATTCAGCTTTGATCACAGGAATACATACATGTACTATATATTCACACATAACCGTTCACACTAGGGCTGTGCAATATGGACAAAATAATTATATCGCAATTTTTTTATTTTTTTTTTACGAATATTGCAATTGTGATTTTATTTGAGATTTTGGCTTTTGTTTTTGCTTTTTCAAATATGCTACATTCTAAATATGCTACATTCAGTGCACAAGAAGTGCATAACAAAACATTTCACAATTAAATAACACAGTATTAACAGCTTGATAAACAGAGATGGCATCTTTTGGTATCTTTTGGTATCTTTTGTCGTGTTTGTATTAGTCTTCGGAAGCCGTCTTTACTGACGATGTACACAGACGCCATCCATGTCTTTGCATATATGTTAGGTGATCGCGTCTGTAATATCTTTGTGCCGTTTTTATCCTTTCTCATAAGGCGTGATGCTTGCAAAGGCTTGAACAATGAATACTCTGATCCACTCTGACGGACAACAACAACAAAAAAAACTCCCTGAAACTTCCTAGCTCTTCCATCCAGATAGCAAATTTCTCTGTTTTTACTGTTATTTCTATTCCTTATGTTCTATTTTTCTTTTTCTTCTTTATGTAAAGCACTTTGAATTACCATTGTGTATGAAATGTGCTATACAAATAAAATTGCCTTGCCTACTTGTTCAGTCGGTTCAGGCTGGCTTTGAGGTGTGCTTTTGTTAGTTTCGATGGACTTTGTCGACATGCATTGATCATAGTTTTTTTTTTATGGCGCTGTTTTAAGTGCTGGAATAGGTTTGTTGTATTGCCCCGTTTCGTTGCAATAATCTCACAGGTCTTGCAAATTACCTTGCTCTCGGACACTCTCTCCTGATTCCAAAATACTCCAAAATATTCTGAATTAAAATATAAATAAATTAAAAAATAAAATTGCAGTCTTATGCAATTTAGATATTGCATGTTCTCAAATCGCGATTGTTTTGCGATTGCGATTAATTGCACAGCCCTAGTTCACACTATTACTGTTTTACTGTTTTTGATCAGTCTTAGTGAGCATTATACACTTTTTTTTTTTTTTCTTTTTTTTTTTTCAAAAACATCATAAACTTACCAACCCCAAACATTTGAACAGTAGTTTTTATTGACTGCTTTAAATGTTAGAGTCAGAACTACTTGTTTTATAATGTTAGTTTCAATGTTTTGAGTCTTTTGTTTTTTACTCAAATGTTTTAATAATGTGAAAAACAAGCGGACAGAGACGCATCTTTTCAGCGGGACTGAAATTAAAAAATGTGCCGCTTTGAGTGCTGTTGAGTGGATTCGTAAACACCTCTGATTGGCCATTTTGTTCATGTGCTCATCAGATATGTTTGTGATTGGCTACAATGATCAACCCTTCAAAAACATGTTGTAAATAGTCATCAATGAAGGTCTTCACCAAGCACTTACACAGATACACACGGGAGTGTTTGAAAGCAGGCGTCTACTGTATCACCGGACCGATCATGCTTTCAAATGCTCCTGCTTTCAAAACACTTTCAAACGCTCCCATGTGTTGATCATTGTAGCCAATCACAGAAGTATCTGTTGAGTGCGTGAACCCAGTGGCCAATCAGAGGTGTTTACGAATCTGCTCAACGGTGCTCAAAGTATAGACTTGGTATCAAAGTCGGTACTTTTGACAACACTAATGCCAAGTGCGAACACGCCCTAACGCCTGTTTCAAACCGCGAACGTGAGCGGTGTGTCACGCGCGAGTATTCACACTGGAAGCGTTTGTACAGCGCCGCAGCAGCTACATATAAAGTGAGAATTTCTTTACAAAGACAACTATACATTTGTTTTTATAAGTTGGTCATTTATAAACTTGATAGTCTTGAAAGTTTGTTAACACGGGGAGGTGTACAACATTAGCATGTAAAGCCTCGTATCATATTGCTGCACACAAATGAGGTAAGCTTTGTGTTTACATCTTCTGCCACGCGGCACATGACCACAAACTCTGGTTTGATTTGGGTAGTGCTAGAGCCTATATACCTGTCTGTGTAATAACTAAAAGAATGTTTATATATCATATTTTCTGGCTAGTTTACTTCAGTTTTTTATAAAACACTATACTTTCACCCAAACTGAATAATTAAAAACAAGTTTAAATGGGTAAATCTTCTATAAATAATTGATTCTTAATTTTTCAATTCTTGTTAAAACACGCTAGACATGCTTATTCTGTGCATTTTGAGCACTTTTTGTGTGAAATCATATTTATTTTGTCCATCAAAAGTGACCCCCCCTTCACTGCTGCTCACGCGACGCTCCTGCTCCTGGTGTGAATGCAATGTGCACGTCAAAAACACAAACACACTGCTCACGCTTGCAGTGTGAAACGTCCGTAAGGGTGCTTTCGCACTAGCACTTTTGGTGCGCACCTGGGTTCGACTAACATCAGAGTTTGGTTCGTTTGGGCAATGTGAACGCTGTCTTCTGAACTCTGGTGTGCACTTGAATGTAGAGATGTGCAAAGATTAATCGCGATTAATCATTTGCAAAATAAAAGTCTGTGTTTACGTAATAGATGTATGTGTTCGGTGTATAATAATTATGTATATATAAATACACACATGTATAAATTTAAGAAATGCATGCATGTTTAAATAAATATATATATTTATAAATATTTTATATTACATATAAATATAAATATTTTATATATAAATCTAAAATTTTTCTTAAATATATACATGTTTGTGTCTGTATTTATATATACATAATTATTATACACTGAACACACACATCTATTACGTAAACACAGACATTTATTTTGCAAATGATTAATTGCGATTAATCGTTGCACATCCCTACTT
Source organism: Anabarilius grahami (assembly GCA_003731715.1). Lineage (NCBI taxonomy): Eukaryota > Metazoa > Chordata > Actinopteri > Cypriniformes > Xenocyprididae > Anabarilius > Anabarilius grahami. The sequence goes on from RJVU01071319.1 coordinate 212,062, forward strand.
GAACCCTACCCGAGTCCGCTTAAAAAGGGTGGTCTCTGATGCGGTTTGACTGAAAATATGCAACACAGACCAAAGACTTTGGGATTATAAGGTTCTATCTGCATTCTGAGCAGCTTTGAGATATTGAGCTTCGAAGTTTTTGCATTCCATACTGCTTTGTGGATGTCACAGATGTCAATTTTGACAAAAATGTCAGATATAACCTTATGACGCCATGTAAACAAATTAAAAACAGTATGTGATATCAAGATGTGACTCTAAAATGGACAGAGCGTTCAAGCATACCTGTTTTTTCTCGTCATATTCGTGATGATGCACTTCACAGTTCGGTACAGGCATCAGGGGCCAGTTGCATAAACACAGCCATTATGTCAAGTCAGTATCTTAAGATGTAGTATGACCCACTAGCAGTTAGTCAAGGGGCAGTCTTGTTTTTGGTATCAAATTAGGTCAATCTACATTTTTATGTAACTGACTTAAAAAAGTTATGAGCAGTTTTAAAGAAAAATATTGATGACTAACTTGTAAGACTAGACTTTGTGGTTTATGCAACCGGCCCCAGAACCGCAGATATTTGCTTGTGTGTGACTGAGGGTTTCCTGCCGCTGTTTGACTCCTTTACACGTTTTAAAAGCTCTTCACGAGTTGACTATCATTTGTACGCTCATACAGCGAGCGGATTTAGCCCAGCACAGCGTTGTTTTGGATGTTCGACAAGTTCCAGCACAAAATACACATTATAAAAGCCGTTCACTAAGCGAAACAGAACTAAATGCATTGTTTTCTTTTTTTTGGTCCAGACCAAAAGAACCAAGAGAACCAAACACACAGAATGTGTTGTTTTTTTTTCTTTCCAATGCGAGGTCCTTTTCCATTGTTTTTCTATGTAAATACGCGCTAGATGGATGTGTATGACTGTTGCGCTTGTGTCTTGTGTCTTTTGCAGTGCCTCACGCATGTCGCGCCATTCTAAAAACACGGTGCTCAGGTTAAAATCAGTTCATCTTTTTAAAAAACTTGTGTTTTTCCCCCATTCCACTGCCCGTGTCTCACGTTTTCCAAAAGCAAAGACGCATTCTGTGTGAAGTCACCGTAAATGCCTCTCTGCAGTGAAAGACGGCAGTACTTTGTGCTGCAAGTTCAATATAGTTTTTAACGCTTCATTCTTCAAAACAGCCTATTTGTAAAGCTGCATGACATTTTGACAGATTGATAAAACATGATGTGTGGAAATATTTCATTGTCTCATATTTCCCCTTCTTTGTGTTTTGATCACCCAGTAGGCATTGTTGACTTAAAGGAACACTCCACTTTTTTGAAAATAGGCTCATTTTCCAACTCCCCTAGAGTTAAACAGTTGAGTTTTACCGTTTTCGAATCCATTCAGCCGATCTCCGGGTCTGGCGGTATCACTTTTAGCATAGCTTAGCATAGTTCATTGAATCTGATTAGACCGTTAGCATCTCGCTTAAAAATGACCAAAGAGTTTCAATATTTTTCCTATTTAAAACTTGACTCTTCTGTAGTTACATCATGTACTAAGACCGATGGAAAATGAAAAGTTGTGATTTTCTAGGCCGATATGGCTAGGAACTATACTCTCATTCCGCCGTAATAATCAAGGAGCTTTGCTGCCGTACCATGAGTGCAATGATATTACGCAGCGCCTGTGACCCCCTGCTTGCACAGGGAGCGTGGTACCGCCAGACCCGGAGATAGGCTGAATGGATTCGAAAATGGTAAAACTCAACTGTTTAACTCTAGGGGAGTTGGAAAATGAGCCTCTTTTCAAAAAAAGTGGAGTGTTCCTTTAAGTTGTTTGTATATTGATTTACCTGGCGTCAGTAAATTGGGTTCAGAACAAGTCTTAGTTTCAGTAAATGCTTTTTCAATGTTTTTAGCTCTGAAAGTTACAGTTTTAATAGTTCATTGAACACTTTGAGAATTGAACGAGTCCTTTCTTGCATGAAACATTAGTAGTTGGAGTTTTGATGCTTTTTCTGTTAAGAAATACAGCATTCATCAGTCTCTGTAAGCACTTGAAATGAGAAAAAAGCTCAAACGAGGACAGTTCCACATGCATTATTGAAGTATTTCAGCATGTTTTCGATTTTTCTGTTGACCATCATGTCAGAAATATCTAGAATGTTTGGCAACATGAACTTTCTTTGGCAGTGTAACAATAGACCAGAAGAGAAGAGTCATTGTTCACATGTTCGTGCGATCAGACATAAAAGATTTGATCATGTTAATTAAATCGTTTGTAGATTTTCCCTTTAAACACATTTCTTTCTGATCCATTTCCTGAAGCACTGAATTGAGAAACTCTTTTCTGCATGGAAATATGCCAACCTCATCTACCCTGACGTTATATTGCTTCAGCTGCACTGAATCACTCTTTTCACTTTTAAGTGTTGGTCAAGAATATAGGAACTGAATGTTTTGCTACCAAACCTTCTGAGTTGAATGGGTTATTTTTCCATTCTTCATTTGTAGTCATCATTGTGATTGGAATGGCCTGATTCCGTCTTATGTTTTTATTTTTATAGGGATTTAGCAATTATAATGTAGGTTTTAGTTTTTAAGTTGTAAGTCAATTGCTCAATTAATACTTTAATTTATATGTATTATACACGGCTGCAAACTCAGTGAGAGTTTTGAATCCAAAATATGTGATTCATGTCATTTTTGTGATTAGTTTCTTTTGCGTGGGCTGGTGGGAGAGAAAGGCTTCGAAATGTTATAAAAGATTAACTTGTCAACACAAAATTCCCTGATGAGTTTTTACACTTAATGAGGTATGTGCTATAAAGTCCATGTAAATGTCAGCCCTGAAAAATTATTCTAGTCGATTATGTGCGCTCTGGGACTGGGGACTTTCAAGGACTTTAGAGAAAAGCTTTTGATTTGTCTATATGTGTTGATTTGTGTATGTGTATATATGTGATGATTTGCTGCTCAAGAAATATTTCTGATTATTATCAATGTTGAAAATGGCTTAAAGGGGACCTATTATGCCCCTTTTCACAAGATTGTAATATAAGTCTCTCTCTGGTGTCTCCAGAATGTGTCTGTGAAGTTTCAGCTCAAAATACCCCACAGATCATTTATTATAGCTTGTCAAATTTGCCCCTATTTGGGTGTGAACAAAAACGCACCGTTTTTGTGTGTGTCCCTTTACATGCAATAGAGCTGCTGCTCCCGGCCCCCTTTCCAGAAGAGGGCGGAGCTTTAACAGCTCACGCTTCGGTTGCTCAACAACAACAAAGCTGGGGAATCTCACGCAGCCAAAATGAGGATTGTCAGTAACGGTGTTCAGCCTTACATTGTTCAAACCGGAGTCGACACTGATGGAGAGACTCAGGAAGAAATTTGAATTTGATGAATAGAAAGTTTAAAGCATTTATATTAAATAGAAATCTGGTTTTTAACATGACAAATGTCTTGATCAATTTAATGCATCCTTCCAGAATAAAAGTTTTAATTCTGCNAGGGCGGAGCTTTAACAACAAAGCTGGGGAATCTCACGCAGCCAAAATGAGGATTGTCAGTAACGGTGTTCAGCCTTACATTGTTCAAACCGGAGTCGACACTGATGGAGAGACTCAGGAATGAATTTGAATTTGATGAATAGAAAGTTTAAAGCATTTATATTAAACAGAAATCTGGTTTTTAACATGACAAATGTCTTGATCAATTTAATGCATCCTTCCAGAATAAAAGTTTTAATTCTGCCATCAAACTTTTGAACAACATCTCTCCAGCATCAGCTATTGAAACACCGAAATCGACTGATACTCTGCCGCATACCCACAATCCTGTGCTGAACCTCAAGTATTGATAATCCAGATCTGAATCATTCCTTCAGAGAATCAATTCATCTACGTTTATCCGTCACAGCATAGATCCGTACAGACGGGCCGCGGTCCAAGATGCTGTGGTGTTCTGGGAAGGTTTTCTCTTCACTTTAAATGAAGAATTTGCTCATTTGGCCTGTTTTTGTCTCGATGGAGTTCACTTCTCACACAAAACACGAAATGAGACATGCTATCCACATTTCTAAAGAGCTCCGACATTACAGGCGGGATCCTGAGGGACGGGTGCAGTGTGGATGTTTTGTTTGGGGCAGATCTGGAAACGGGCCGCTGTATTGCCATTAGAATGAGTCAGAGGAGAGAAAAGAGAGAGAGGAGCATGTCAGCTGTTGAATCGTGATTTAAAATGAGAGACGGCAGCATCCTATCTGTCTTCAATCCTTCACTCATCCCATGAGACAGATTCATGAGTTTGACCTGAAGGCTTTCTGAGAGAGAACGACAGCTCTAGAAAGTTCAAATGTAAAGCATGAACAATGGAGTCATTCTGAGGAATGAGCACAGCTTTTTCCATGCAGCAAAAGCATACGGTGACCAGCACCAAAAAATATTTTTATTGAATCTTTAAACAGAATCTAAAAAAAAAAAAAAAAAAAANAAAAAAAAAAAAAAGTTGGTGTTTTTTTTTGAGTATCATTGATACATCAGGCTTTTTTGCCTCATATCGCTGAACGCATGCAGACACACTTTTGGCCGAGGTCTAACGTCCTTGCATTATTCAGCCTGAAGGTGGCGCTCTAATGTTGATTGACAGGCACGTATTTATTGCCTCCGAATGTTAGAGCTGCACAATTAATCGTAAAAAGATCACAATCTCCATTCAAACTCCCACACAATCTTATTTCATTAATCATCTCAAAGCTTTCATATGTCTTCAGAAGACATTTGTGCACAAGTATACGATGTATTTTGGTATTCTCAGATAAAGTTTCTGTATCATTTACCAATAATAAAAGTCTAGTTATGGGGCTAATTAAGTATATTTAACAGCATTTTCCCACAAGTTTGCATAAACGTAACTTTTGGCAATTTTTTTGCCCTTCTTCGGACTCAGGGTTTCTCTCGTAACTTCATATGAAGTAAGGTTTGAAATAAGGTGTAAGTAAACCTCATAAATGAATGAATGAGAACTCCGTTCTAGAGTACAGGAGAAGTGGATGGCAGACTTTATGAAATATTAATATTTCATACTGCACTCATCGTTGCTGAACGTGTCAGTGTGTGTTCATTTTCTCAGCCAGCTGCTGTTGGCGATGTTAGTCAGAGCTTGTGTGTGTGTGTGTGTGTGTGTGTAACATACTCATGCTGTTTAATTAGTGCATCAAGTATAATGTTTTTTGGTGTATTTGTGTCTTGCTATGTGACCAGAAACACACAAATACAATTTTTTGAGCTCATTGAGTCATTGTGTGAGTGTGTGTGTGTGTGTGTCTACACTACTGTTTCTTTAATGAAATTATTACTTTTATTCAGAAGGGATGCAATAAATTAATCAAAAGTGAGAGTAAAGATATTAATAAAGTTACAAACTTTCTATTTCAAATAAATTATGTTCTTTCTATTAAAGAATCCTGAATGTTTCACTGTTTCCACAAAAATATGACGCAGCATAACTTTTCCACATTGATAATAATCAGTATTACTGTTTGTTATTTTTTAATTTGTAGGTTCATTTTATGCTAAAGTCTAACATGACTGCAGTTGATTGTGTTCGTACAGCAGCTGTATGTATGTGAATCAGTGTTTCATATGGTTGACTGTGAGGATATTTTCCTTTTCAGAAATGGGCACGGATCTGCCAGGGTCGGTAGCAATGCCAGGCGCTGTGGGCGCGGGCCAGGTCAGGATGGCGGGCGCCATGCCAGGGCGAGGAGGCAAGCGGAGATCGACGGGGTGAGTTATTTTGCTGAACATCGTGTATTATTTTCATAATTCAAGATGCTGTTTATAGTTCAATCTGTGCAACTGAAAAAATATTCTTACAAAGTCAGAATTATCCATTTTCAGCTGTGTATTTGAAAATTAAATGTGAAAAATATCTCATTATTAGTACATAATAGTAAATAATTAATGCATCAACAGCCATTTACCCACATTCTGAAGTTCGACTATTTGACTTTTATGATGAATGAATAAATTATGAAATGATTTAGACATTCAGTTTCCCTTAGGGAATGAAACTCCTTTATATACATATTTATTCATTTTTTTCAAATCTATGTTTGTAATTTCTTTGTACATAATTTCTTATTGAAAAAAATAAAATATGTAATGCGAGTGTTAATGTGAAAGCTGCACACTTTAGTTTAGTTACACACTTTATTTATTAATGTGAAAATGTGAATGCAGCTTTAATGCGGTAATGTAATGATGACTCCTTTGTTTTCATCACGTAAGACTACTTCATTTTTTTTTTTTAGAGATGTTCAGTGTTAATGAAAGGAAATAAAAAGCATAATTTCATTTATTGATGGGCCTTCTTCATGGCTCTCAAGTACTGGCGTTACTGAGCTGCATGTATTTTTGGGAGACTGTATAAAACATGGACGTAGTGTCTGTGACGTCACCCGTAGGTTTCTGAAGAGCATTTTTGAAACCCAAAGTGGGTGGAGCCGGTCGTTGCCATCTTGGCAGCGCGTCACTCACGGATAACCGGAAATGGGCAAAGAGGTGGGACGTGGGTGGAGCAGAGGTGCCTGGTTGCTGAAACCACACCCACCTAGCTTGAAGTGACTAAGTTAGCTCAGGCTAAGGAGCTATCTATCTACCTTTAGATACTATCTAAAACATTAATAAAGATAACAAATTATACATCATTTGGAAGTTGTAAGGGTTTTCTGTCAGTCTATGGTGTGTTTTATGATATAGATGCTCCAGCAACAGTAATATTGTAATTTGTGTCGGGTGTGCAAATGACAACACGCAAAATCAAAACCAGACTTCATACCTTTATAATGAAATAGCGATCGCGAGATGAATCCAATCCGTCCATGATAAGTGTGCATTGAAATGAATCCAACAGCATGAAATATTGATATATTGTTCATTGTTTGCGTCATATTTCTTCTGAATGATCTGCTCTCCATCATCGATCTTCAAGAAATTATGCAACCTGAGCAGCGTTTGTTGTAAAACTGTATATGATCGTTGGACTCTCACAAACATATGAGCCTGCATCCAAAGTTAAATTTTTCTAAATAGTGCAGCAGTTTGTTATAATATCCAAGCAGTGCTGTCAGATTTTGTGGTGTCTTGAGAGGCATATTCTTCAGCCATTGTCATTAGTAAATCTGACGGGCAAAACGTTTAGCCAATGCCAAGACGATCCAACAGTGTGTTCTGTTTATCTACTGCATGTGTGCACATATACACAGACGCACATCTGTCTCAACCATATAACTGGATAGCAAGCCATATTATTTGATAATTGTAAAAGCACAAACGCAGCAGAGATGCCAAATTCCGCGGGTGGAATTAGTTGAGGTAACGTGACGGCTCACGGACAGCATTGGCAATCCACCTGTCACTCAAATTGCCAGGCCCCTAATTATGCAAAACTTTAAAGGTGCCATAGAATTGAAAATTGGATTTACCTTGGAATAGTTGAATATCAAGAGTTCAGTACATGGAAAGACATAGTGAGTCTCAAACACCATTGTTTCCTCCTTCTTATATAAATCTCATTTGTTTAAAAGACCTCCGAAAAACAGGCGAATCTCAACATAACACCGACTGTTACGTAACAGTCGGGATCATTAATATGTACGCCCCCAATATTTGCATATGCCAGCTCATGTTCAAGGCATTACACAAGGGCAGAACGTCTGGATCTGCACAGCTGAAGCATCAGACTAGGTAAGCAAGCAAGAACAACAGCGAAAAATGGCAGATGGAGCAATAATAACTGACATGATCCATGATAACATGATATTTTTAGTGATATTTGTAAATTGTCTTTCTAAATGTTTCGTTAGCATGTTGCTAATGTACTGTTAAATGTGGTTAAAGTTACCATCGTTTCTTACTGTATTCACGGAGACAAGAGCCGTCACTATTTTCATTTTTAAACACTTGCAGTCTGTATAATGCATAAACACAACTTCATTCTTTATAAATCTCTCCAACAGTGTGTAATGTTAGCTTTAGCCACGGAGCACCATCAAACTCTTTCGATATCAAATGTAAACATCCAAATAAATACTATACTCACATGATCTGATGAATGCATGCAGCATGCATGACGAACACTTTGTAAAGGTCCATTTTGAGGGTTATGTTAGCTGTGTGAACTTTGTTTATGCACTGTATAAAGAGTCGAGAGCTCGGGGGGGCAGGGAGCGTGAGATTTAAAGGGGCCGCAGCCTGAATCGGTGCATATATTTAATAATGCCCCAAAATAGGCAGTTAAAAAAATTAATAAAAAAAAAATCTATGGGGTATTTTGAGCTGAAACTTCACAGACACATTCAGTGGACACCTTAGACTTATATTACATCTTGTAAAAAAACTTTCTAGGGCACCTTTAAGGCTTAATATAATTTAAACGGATGAGTTAAAAAAAAAATTCACCCCCTCACAGTTGTCATGAAGGGCAAAATTAGCTGTATAAACCAAAAAAACTTTTTGTACCAGCCTGTAAACATTTTTTTCTGCTGTAAAGTTGGGCGTTTTAACATGGGGCTCAATGGGATTGACTCCCTTTTGGAGCCGGTCTCTAGTGGCCAGTAAATGAATTGCATTTTATGTCACTTCCGTGTTGCTGGAGGCAGGACTACAGTTCCCAGAATGCACCACAGCATGAATAAATCATGCAAACTACTGCTCAGTGTTTTAGTTATTAACTGTAGTGTGTGCATCAGTGTAGTCTGAATCTAAAATGAATTGTCCACTAACATGTATTTGTTTGATTAGCTTGTTGGTTATCTTCTCTGTTCTATTGTTTGATTTACTTCAAGTCTAGGAAGCCGTTTTCTGTTACATCAGCTGCATATATTTTCTTTTTATTAATTTACGTTTCATTTCTTGTACTAGGATGGATGTATATCACAAAATCAGCCCTGCTATACAAAAGTTATATATACATATTCAAGCCATGTTTTTTGCTTTAGGATGGACTTTGATGACGAGGACGGAGAGGGACCCAGCAAATTTTCAAGGTAAACTTTTCACATGTTTACCAGCTTTTGCACAAACGAGTTAGCCCATGCACCGTGTCCTTTCTTTTATATTTTCTGTTGTTTGACCATGTCTTTCAGCTGTGCCACAGAGTTTGTGCCATTTCAAGACATCTCATGTTTTGTTGCCCTCAACTTATGGTTTCCTTTCAGTTCATGTTGTTTTAAAGGAGCTGTATCCACGGTAAAGACGCTTCACTGTTAGCTGTAGCATTGGAATGGAGACACTGACCCCTGCTGGAGACACGGGGAACACTCCTGCAATCTCCCACTTAGAGGAATTGCTCACTAAAAAAAATAAAAAAATAAAATGCTGTCATTATTTGCTAAAACTTTACCTTCATGTTGTTCCAAACCCATATGTGTTTTGTGTGTGAGCGCAATTAAAGAATTTAAAGGACCAAAACAATGCAGAAAAGTCAGACCCACATGTGCACTATATTTCTAGAGTGAAATTTATGTTGTCAATGAGCTATAACTTTGATTGACATAACATCGAATCTCATAAAACAGCAGAACACAGGTTTGGAACAACATGAGGGTGATGAGGGGATGATGACATGAGGGTAAATTATGACAATTTTCATTTTGAACTGCTACTAGAGTGAACTATTTCACTTAAACATTATACAATGTTAAAAGTAAAACTTCTTAAATATAGTGGCACCAAAATATTTTCTGTAGACTAGCTTTGACATTTTTTTTTTTTGTATATAATGCTATGACATTAAGACATTTCTGTGACTGAAGCAGGGTTATTATAGTGTTAAATAAAATAAAATGTATAAAATAAAACTTATTTTATTTCAGGTAGTTACCAAGGCAACATTTCTCATTTTATATAATATATTAATACTATTAATACTGATATTTAAAAAAAAAAAAAGTATATATTTTTTATTT
>RJVU01071319.1:242471-291244 GCA_003731715.1 Anabarilius grahami
TGAATGCATATCCAGGGCGTATTCTGGACCTAAAGACAGGGACGGTGAAGAAGGAAGGACAGCAGTCCTCTATGAGAATGTGTATGGGATCCAGACGCTCCTTCATCTGCAGAATGAGGTACAGTTTACAGTCTCACAGATCTCATCATCACAGGTGTGGTGTAGTGTTAAAGTCAGCATCACTTTACAGAAGTTGTGATAGTCTTTTTTTCTCTATTGTGACGTATATCCGAGTAAAACGGCTTCTCAAACAAGAAAAAATTTAGGGAGTGTGAGGAATTGATTGGATGGCTGTGGTTTGCTATTGGTGGATCTCATGTGAGTGACAGGTTGCCCCTCATCATCAGAGAAGAGAAGAGATGTTGCTGAGGGGAAGTTTTTTGATTTCAAGATTACAAGGACAAATGAATTTAAAGGGGGGGGGGGTATCACACACAGTTTCTGCCAATCTAATGTTAATCTTGAGTACATATAGAGTAGTATTGCATCCTTCATATCTTCGAAAAGTCTTTCGTTTTATCATATTTAAAAAAAAAATACATACGCTGTACCGAGTCTTTCTGAAAAAAGCCGAGCTCCTGGAGGCGTGCAGTGGGCAGAGCTAAAGAGTCACAAGCGCGCGCAGCTTTTGTGTAGAGATCGTCTGCAAGCTGTGACATCATTATAAGCAAAAAGGGAACAAAAACGTTCATGTTGTTTACATTATATGCACTTGCATGCCGATTGCCAACAAAACACAGACATCTGATGCAGCTTTACTCATCACCCCCGATCTGCAAATCCAGTGTCGAACTGGGACTTGTTTACAAAGCATTCATCACCGAAATCTCGGGAACAAACAAACATATGTGTGCAACTCCGTTGCTGCCACAGAAAATCAAACTTTATCCACTGTTCCCTTAACGCTGGGTTCTTTGGGAATCTGAAAAAGATAATATTTCCCTCACAACCAAAAACACACTCCTTCGGTGACAGGAGCTGCGTCTCATTTTGGAGGTTGCGTCCTTCGGAGGTCGCATTTGAAGGCTGCATACGTCATCAAGGGTGTCATATTTAAGAAAAGTAACCGTAATAAAATTGACTGATATTCATTGTGAGGTGTAAAATACTGTAATTTCTTTCTTACTTTGCAATCTAATGATTATTTTTCTTAAATGAGACTGCCTCGATGATGTATGCAGCCTTCAAAGGGTGCAGCCCCTGAATTGGGACACAGCCATTGTTGACAAATCTCTCGGCTTCCATAACCTTAACGAAGCGCGTTGATGGCCATGCTCTTGCTCTTGTTTTGGGTGATGTGTGTGTGCTTATCAGGGAGAAGTGCCTATATTAGCAATTCCACCCTTTAGGACGTGATACAGGACACACTCAAAAAAAATTTGCCGAAACATGTCCACAACCGGAAGTAGTGTATTTGCCACAGAAATACTCCAACATATGTCCAACTCGTTTTGAAACTTTTGCCATGTTTAGCATGAGAATGCAACTGTTTAACAGTGTAAATAAGTCAGAATGCATGAAATGGCATTAGACCCCACCTTTAAAAAAAAAATTTGCACATATAAATCAATTATAATAAATACTGCAATATTCCATAAAAATAAGGATGGCCAATTTTGATTTTATTGTAACTTCTGGTTATGCACTTCTGGTTATCTTGTATTGTGCCCATTTTTTTTTTAAGATATTCAGATACCTTTTAGAACTTTTATCAGGTTTTTTTTATTTTTTTATTTTTATCAGGTTGGAGTACTTCTTGTGGTGTGCCATTAACGTTTATATCACTACTTATAAATAAATCTACACACAGGGCTTGACATTAACACCCGCCAAATACAGGTGGATTTCAGCAGTGGCGTGTACTCAGTCAATTAAATTTTATATATAATATATACATTTTTCAATTGTGGACTTTTAAACAGGCATATGAAATAATACATGAAGCGCAATGTAGTGTTGTCAAAAATATAAATTTTTCGATACTGAAATATCTGAAACGCTTCCAATATAAATTTTCCTAGAATAGACACACAATACCAGCTGCTCTTTCTCTCATCTCTCCAACAGCGAGTCCACACACAAACCCTCACTCACTCGTTTAATTTGCTCTGAATGAATATTGTTGCTGTTACAGGGCTTGAATTTTGGCATGGGATTTTACGTATTGTGCATAATTTTACTAATTCCTGCAGATTTTGAATATAAAGCCGCCTCTCAGTACTAAATTTAGTTATTTTTCTCTGCTTATTGCGCTTAAACAGTCAAATACTCACAAAATAATGTCAAAATGCCGGTCTTGGTGAGTATTCACGTAAACACAGTCAGTTGTTTTAAGTGAACGTAAACAGTTGAGAAAGAAAACGCATGTGTAACAGTATAATGGATCTGTGCATCAGGTCTTAAAGTGACAGCAGCCTAATAAACCTGCTGCCAAATTATGAGATAACATAAAAAATATCTATAAGGCAGTTTTTCCCCATGGTATCGATATCAAAATTGTGGTCAGTGAAAATGCTGAGCAGCTAGTAACTTTGGAAAACCACTAGACACAGTGGCTGGTGAGCAAAAAAGTTCATGTCAAGCCCTTGTCCACACATAAATATTTATTTCGTCTCTACTTGAACAAAGTTGTTGTGGAATTACTATTATCAATCTGCACAACATAAATAGACCATCTGCATGTTTTTCCCTTGTAAAATGCTCTTCAGTTATGATCTGTGATGATCCTTTATGAGGTATTTACCTGTTTATCCAAGTGTTGTTTGTTCATCTGTAATTCTGATCATAACAATATAATTTTACTGTTTGTTTAAAGACAACAAAATGCATTCATTATGGGATTTTTTTTAGCAATGAGGTGAACAGAAACCAAGGCTGTTGTTGTTGCTGAACATTGCTGAACATTCCCGTCCTTCCCGCAAAAGGTGTTTTCATTCATAATGTTGTTTTGAAACAGTCTATATTTAACAACAAAAAACATGCATTTCCCGAATTTGTTTCAAATGTCCATGTTAGTCATAAACCATGACGAGCAGATTCCGACATAACGTCCTCATATGTCTTTGTGCTACATTCAGCTAATAAATATGAGAGTTAGCAATGTCAAGAATGTGTTCATGTTTAATGTTTTCTATTTGTGGCTCTCTTACAAATTGAAACCGCATGTTGGCGGATGAGCGCATTTGTCAAAGTGTGTGTGTAAAAACACTTGAGATAAACAGAACCCCTTAAAAACATGATCGTCATTCTTAAAGGCTCTTATGCAATGATCTTTATCTGAACACTATTAGACATCATGACTCAAGTCTGGAGGACGTTGACTTTCTTGTTGTGATCTAAAAATGTACATGCTGTTTGTTTGCATACCTTGCATTCATGAGCACTTGACAAACTATTTGACGAAGACCTGAGGGATGACAGACTTTGTCATGCCAGGGCCAGGTCTAATGGAAGTGATTTCGGGGGATAAACAGCTCAAGTTAGAACAGATGTGAACTATTTTACCCCTCAACAGTGTCAGAGATCTCAGGTCACACGTATAGTCTTCACTAGCTGGTCATATATGTATGGTAATTAGAATATAAAATATCTTGGTCCCACTTTATATTAAGTGGCCTTAACTACTATGTGCTTACATCCAAAAACCACAGGGGGGCTTTAACATTAGTTACTGCGAACTAACATGAACATGAACATTTTTATAAACATCATTAGCAAATTTTAAAGTTGTGGTTGATTATGATTTCACTTTTTTTTTTACTTTAGTTAGTGTGTAATGTTGCTGTTTGAGCATAAACAACATCTGCAAAGTTATGACACTGAAACTTCAATGCAAAGGGAGATATTTTCTTTCCTGCTTTTTAAGGACTACAACAAACGGCTGGTAGGGACTACAGACAAGCTTCTTCCCGGGTTGGTGACATCACTAACCCTAAAATTTACATAAACCCCGCCCCCGAGAAGCTGGAAAGCTCTGCCCTCTTCTGGAAAGGGGGCCGGGAGCAGCAGCTCATTTGCATTTAAAGGGACACACACACAAATTGCATGTTTTTGCTCACACCCAAATAGGGGCAAATTTGACAAGCTATAATAAATTATCTGTGGGGTATTTTGAGCTCAAACTTCACACACACATTCTGGAGACACCAGAGACTCATATTACATCTTGTGAAAGGGGCATTATAGGCCGTACTTGCCACACTTTGATCTTTTTATCTTTTTTCTNTTTTCTTTCCTGCTACAACAAACAGCTGGTAGGGACTACAGACAAGCTTCTTCCCGGGTTGGTGACATCACTAACCCTAAAATTTACATAACCCCACCCCCGAAAGCTCCGCCCTCTTCTGGAAAGGGGGCCGGGAGCAGCAGCTCATTTGCATTTAAAGGGACACACACCAAAATTGCATGTTTTTGCTCACACCCAAATAGGGGCAAATTTGACAAGCTATAATAAATAATCTGTGGGGTATTTTGAGCTCAAACTTCACACACACATTCTGGGGACACCAGAGACTCATATTACATCTTGTGAAAGGGGCATTATAGGCCGTACTTGCCAGACTTTGATCTTTTTATCTTTTTTCTTTCTATTTTTTTAAATAAAAGCTTATCATAATTAACTTGAGGTTTCCAAACTTAACAAACATATTTGTGTATTTGCATTCTTATTCATTTATGATGACAAATGAACTTTGTTTTTGAATGTTTCTTTAGGTGTGGTAATGCACCGTTGGATCATATCTCACTGAATCGGTTGTCCAGCATGAGAAAGAGATACAGGTATGAATCTCTCTTTTTCCAAAGCAGTTTTCAAATCTCAAATTTGCACCCAATTCTGCAGTTACTCAGCCCTTCAGTATTAACCAAACATCCTCTAACTCAAAACAGAACTTGTGCAGTAGTATATGGCATTACTAATTAATTTGTCATCTTTCACCTTATTTAATGTTTTTGTTTAATAGGGAACAATGCATGTTAATGAACATCAGTATAAAATACAAAATGTAAACATGCCAGATTATAAAAATATTGCTAATTTACATCCGTTGTAACGAAAAGTCCACTGAAAGCAAGTTTATTTGAACCAATGTGCAGTTTTATTGAATATGATCCAAAGTGAACAAAATGAGTTGACTACATGAACAAAACATGAGCGTAGCAAACACCAACATCAGTTACACAAACAACACTAGACAAAGGAACAATTAAACATGAGGGCTGTTTATACAAAAAGACAAATGAGCAATAAAAAACACCTGTGAACAATCAAGACAATAAACCAATCATAAAACAGAACAGAAACGCATGACCCGAACAACCAATCAGAACAAGACACATGAGACTAGGGAAGCACATGACAGGATAAAGGAATCACATGACAAACAGGAAACATGACTGTGACTAAACTTCAAAATAAAAGATGTGAAACAAAACCAAAACTAGACATGACATCTGTAGTCCTGTGGCAGATAAAACAAAGTCAAGTGAGATTAAAAAAATAAAAAAATAAATAAAAATATACCCAAAAGTAATTTTGGTGCTGCACAGCTGAAAGCCCTACTGCCAAATTAATTCTACTTGAAATTTGGAACAGTCAATTATTCTGCAGAAGATAAAGAGAATGAGCCAAATTACGAAGAGCTTTACAGGCGAGCAGTAAAATTTTGTAATGGATACAATAACGAACTGGAAGCCAATGTAGTTTGAAAAGATGTTCAAAGGTACGTGAATGGGTAATAATCCTAGCAGCTGAGTTCTGAATTAACTGTAATCGATAGAGTTGTTTTTCAGGAAGGCCAAATAAAAGAAAATTACAGCAATCATCTGTGATGTAACCAAAGTATGAATAAGGACTTGCGTGCTATGCTGAGAAAGAAATCAAACCATCAAATACAACACTAAGACTTTTCACCTGAGTGGAAATATTAACCGGACAGTAATTAATAAGCAGGGTGGAGGATTGAGTTTTAGATAAGACAGACCTAGACCCTTCAGTTTTACTGGTATTTAGCTTTAAAAACTTCTTAGTCATCCATATGTTAACATCCTGCAATCATTTAGTGAGTACTGAAGGGGGATGGGAAACATTAGGTTTTGTAGATTTGTACAATTGTGTCTCGTCAGCGTAAAAATGGAAATTGATGTCATAAGTACGAAAAATGTGACCAAGGGGACAAATAAACAAAAGCGGACCCAACACAGACCCCTGTGGAACACCATAAGTAACTGTGACAGACTCTGATCGAACATTCTTAGGATCCTATCATACACCCGGCGCAATGTGGCGCCAGCCGTGACGCAAGTGTTTTTTGTTAGTTTCAGCCCAACGCAGTTATCATTTTCACGTCCAGCGCCACGTTGTTTAAATAGAAATGCATTTGCGCCCATCTGTTCGCCCTTGGGCGTGCTGGTCTGAAAACGAGGTGTGTTCAGGTGCATTGTTGGCGTGTTGCTATTTTGAGGCAACTGAAAACTGCTCCATTGACCAACAAAAACCTGGTCTAAAGTCAATGACGCAGTATTTTAATTTTTTTTATTATTTAAAGAGCGCATTGGTAATATGCACCTATATGCAGGTGCACAACGCGTGTACACACTGCTTGTTACACACACAGGGACGCACAGCAGCACACAAACATGCCAAATATTAAAAATGAAAGGATTACGATGTAAAAAATGATTAATATGTGCATAAAGATTAAAAATGCTCTGGTGGAATCCAGTTTGTCCCGTAGATGAGCTCGCACGCTTTAACCTCACGCACGAGCACATCCGTTTCCTCGCTAGAGAAGCATTCCGTTTTTCTGCTCGCAAATTCTGCTATGTAAATAGCAATCCGCCATGGCGCGAGCGCAACTGTCTTTTAAAGGGAATGGGAGATGAGACTGATCGGTTTATTGCACGTTACGCCCAAAACACACCCGTGACTCATTAAGAGACTAGGGACAACCCTTTTAGACCATGCACTGAGTGCGCCGACCATTTTTCCCATCATTAAACTAGCAAAAGTGACATTCCCTAAGTGCACTTGCACCTTGCACTTTAGACCATGTGCTTAGATCGTTAAAATAGGGCCCTTAATCTGGACAAACTGTTTCCTGTCACTTGAATAAGATGAAAATCAAAGGAGCGCATTGCCAGCAACTCCAATACAAGCCAAATGCTCCAGTAAAATCGAATGACTAATGGTGTCGAAGGCAGCACTAATATCTAAAAGATTAAGAACAGACAGGAAACCAGAATCACCTGCAAGAAGATCATTTGTGACTTAGCACTAATAAGCAGTAATTAGGAGTTTTTTTGAGGTAAAAGTTGTAGATAATAGTTAGTTGTGTGTGTCCAAATTATTATCTGGGAATCACAATTTGTCTTGCAGCACTTTCGGCACCAGTTTGTCAACTAGAACATTTGGCATTACATTCTCAGAAACAACTGCTAGGAGTTATGTTTCTTCAAGAAAATTCCTAGAATTTGTTCCTGAGAATGCAACGGCAGTGTTCCTAATCATTCCTCCGGTGATTCGCCCTTTGCCCCCTGACGTTGAACCCACTGCCCTCCTCTCCGCAGCAGGCGTGTTGTTTGTCTGCATCAGACTTGCAGCGCTGTGTGTTTTGCGGGCCATGACAGCTCAGGAATGCAGGAATCGCCTCTTCCAGGAACATCTGTGAGAAGAGTACATTGCAGATGTCTCATTGATGAATGGTGTACGTGTGTCAAGCTTTTATGTAAAAATGACAGAGGCCGGTCATACAGTTCACAAAACACACAAGTGCCAATGTAGCTGAGGGACAATATTGATTTATTTCCATTCACTCATTTTGCAGGTGCTTTATCTGTGACCTGGATAAGTGCATTTAAGGAGTACACTTACACTTTATCTTAGTTTTCCCTCGGAATCGAACCCATGACCCGGTGTTGCTTGTGCAATGATCGATGATCGACCAGTTGAGCTCATAAGCAACAATTAAATCATTAATGCAAGGCAAGGTAAATGCAGTGGCGTAGTTTGCACCGTGCTCTGCCAGTTCAGCTAATTAAACTGAAATAAATTAATTAAGGCAAAGTAAATGGAATAACTAAAATTAAACTTGGCTGATTTGACAGGGGGATCGGATTGTGCAGGGCGCATGAAGAACATTATGAGAAAAACACAAGTTTTTTGTATTAATGGATGGAGTAAAAAAAATCTGACTCAGAGTTGATGGATATTGTGAAAATTTGGTTTCCCCTTGCCTTTTTAATATCTCTTAAACTCAGAAGCCTAAATGTTTTTTATGAGTGATTATTTCTGGAAATGTAATTTTAGTTTCTCAGGAGATTGCTCGGGTGTAGTGTACATATATATGGTCACACTTTAAATTAGGGTCCAATTCTCACGATTAACTAACTATTAACTACGACCTTTGCCTCAAACTCATAATTACTGCTTATTAATAGTTAGTAATGTAGTCGTTAAAGGATTAGTTCAATTTAAAATGAAAATTACCCAAAGCTTTACTCACTCTCGAGCCATCCTAGGTGTATATGACTTTCTTCTTTCTGATGAACATAATCAGAGTTATATTAATAAATATCCTGACGCATCCGAGCTTTATAATGGCAGTGAACGAGGATCAACAAGTATGAAGCTCAAGAAAGTGCATCCATCCATTATAAAGGTACTCTACACGGCTCCGGGGGGGTTTCCATAAGTTGAATACAGAAGGCGGTCTGGTGGAAGCAAGATATTTTACTTGTTAAAAATAGATATTTTTCTTACACAAACGCATCGCTTCACTTCAGAAGGACTTTATTAACCCACCGGAGCCGTGTGGAGTACGTTTATGATGGATGGATGCACTTTCTTGGGCTTCATACTTGTTGGTATCGCTCACTCCCATTATAAAGCTCGGATGCATCAGGATATTTATTAATATAACTCTGATTGTGTTCATCAGAAAGAAGAAAGTCATATACACCTAGGATGGCTTGAGGCTGAGTAAAGCTTGGGGTAATTTTCATTTTAAAGTGAACTAATCCTTTAAGTTTAGGTATTGGTAGGATTATGGGATGTAGAATATGATCATGCAGAATAAGGCATTTAATATGTGCTTTTTAAGCACTAATAAACAGCCAATATCCTAGTAAAATGCATGCTAATAAGCAGGTAGTTAATAGTGAGAATTGGACCCTAAATTAAAGTGTTTAGGGTTCTATATAACATGTAACATAACATAACATATAACATAAAAACGTGTACGTGTGTGTGTGCACGTGTTTTCATTTTTAAAATACATGAAATTCAATGTGTCAGTGCTAAAATTAATAACTTTTGGACATAATGATTTTAACAGTTATGCTTGGTGTTATAGGCACAGAAATCACATACTTTTATCTGTAATACAGTTGCATGAAAAAGTATTGGAAACACTTGCAGAATCTGTGAAAATGTGAATAATTTTAACAGAATAAGAGAGATCAAACAAAATGCATGTTATTTTTTATTTAGTACTGTCCTGAGTAAGATATTTTACATAAAAGATGTTTGCATATAATCCACAAGACAAAAAAATAGCTGAATTATTAAAATGACCCACTCAAATGTTTGTGAACCATTGATTCTCAATACTGTGTGTGGTTACCTGATGATCTATGACTCTTTTTTTTTTGTTTTGTGATGTTGTTCATGAGTCTCTTGTTTGTTCTGAGCAGTTAAACTGAACTCTGTTCTTCAGAAAAATCCTCCAGGTCTTGCAGATTCTTCAGTTTCCAAGCATCTCTTGCATATTTGAACCCTTTCCAGCAGTGACTGAATGATTCTCAGATCCATCTTTTCACACTGAGGACAACTGAGGGACTCAAACACAACTATTAAAAAAGGTTCAAACATTCTCTGATGCTCCAGAAGGAAACACGGTGCATTAAGAGCCGGGGTGTGAAAACTTTTGAACAGGATTTTTCCAGAGAATTTTTCTTATTTTGTTTAAATATCATTGTTTTTCATTTAGTACTGCCCTTTGGAAGCAACAGAAGACACTTACATGTTTCCCATAAGAAAAATTAAGTACAATTTACCTTGATCTTGAAATTCTAAAGTTTTCACCCCCCGGCTCTTAATGCACCGCGTTTCCTTCTGGAGCATCAGTGAATGTTCGAACCTTTTTTAATAGTTGTGTTTGAGTCCCTCAGTTGTCCTCAGTGTGAAAAGATGGATCTGAGAGCGGATCTGATTCATCAATAGTTATTTTTAACTTTCTATTTATCAGAGGATCCTGAAAAAAATGCATCATATTTTCCACAAAAATATTAAACTGCTGTTTTCAATATTGATAATAATAATAATAATAAATGTTTCTTGAGCAAATCATCATATTAGAATAATTTCTGAAGGATCAGGTGACCCTGAGAGCTGGAGTAATGAAATTTGCCATCACAAGAATAAATGACATCTTTAAATATATTCAAACAGAAAACAGTTCTTTTAAATGGTAATAACATCTCACAATATTGCTGTTTTTAATGTGTTTTGGATCAAATAAATGCAGGCTTGGTTAGCAGAAGAGACTTCTTTCAGAAACATTGAACAAATCTTACTGACCTCCAACTTTTGAGCAATAGTGATCTGAAAATGGCATTAAAATACAAACTTTGCAAAAGCAAAACTACAGTAATCTTGATGTTTTCAGATAGCTGTTTTGTTTTGATGTGATGTGAAAAGCTGAAGGGAAAATTTTTGCTGAGGTTCGTGCCGCTTTCCAAATCAGATCCTGCAGACCGTAATTCTCGTATGACCTGAATGCCAACTTGAATGTAGCAAACACGAGTACCAGACGTGTTTGTTTGTCTCATTCTCTTTGTGTCTCTCTCTGGTTTGCAGGAATGGTCTTGGGCCGTCTAAGGAAGGGGAGGCGCAGTACTCTGTTGTTCACTGCACCGGCTACATCAAGGCCTGGCCGCCAGCGGGTACTTACACTCACATCGCTTTCAGTTCAAAGCCACAGAGTCTGAGAGAAACTAACAAATGTACAAACAAATACTGAGAAGTGTAGCGGTGCTGCGGAGTAACTAATTAAAACAACCCATGAAATCAATTGAGTCGCGGCTAATCCATATGCTGTAAGTGTACTTACTTTCATTGTAAGTTTCATTGAATCATTTTTTTTTTTTTTTACGTGGGTTACACTTGACAATAAAATCCTGTTACTTAACATTAGTTAATGCGTTCACTAACAATGAGCGATACATTTGTTACAGTGTTAATTAATCTTTGATAACTTTAGTTAATAAAAATACAACTGTTCATTTTTAGTTCATGTCAGCTCCATTAAATATTAACAAATACTATTTTTGATTTTAATAATTTATTAGTTAATCTTGAAATGAACATTAGGAGTAATAAATGCTTTGGAAGTACATTTCATTGTTAGTTCATGCCAACTAATGTTGTTAACTAATATTAACAAGTGAAACCAGTAACATTTTATAATAAGTATAGTGTAATAAAGTACTTACAAATCAAACTATAGTTTATAAACTGTAGTTAATACATTATTAGACTATATACAAATAGTTCTTCATTCATTGTTACTGTAATTAAAGTGGTATTGTTTAATAAGCTCATATGTAAAGAGTTAGATAATGCTTTAACAACTTATTAACTGTAAATACTTAAGACTTCACTTTTTAGGTCACAGAAAATGTGAAAATGACATTAAATGCTTTAAACCAACCGTTATTAGACATTAATTGCATTATTATTATTATTAAGAGTTCATTAAATTGTTTACAGTTTGTTAGTGTTTATTCACCTTTTAGTTAATAAAAATACTTCTCTTAATTGTTAATGTTAGCTCCAGTCCAATAAATAATATTAACAGATACAGCATTTAATTTAAAAAAAAATATTTTTCATTGTTCATGTTAAAGGATTAGTTTACTTCAGAATTAAAATTTCCTGATAATTTCCTCACCCCCATGTCATCCAAGATGTTCATGTCTTTCTNATTATTATTAAGAGTTCATTAAAATGTTTACAGTTTGTTAGTTTATTCACCTTTTAGTTAATAAAAATACTTCTCTTAATTGTTAATGTTAGCTCCAGTCCAATAAATAATATTAACAGATACAGCATTTAATTTAAAAAAAAATTATTTTTCATTGTTCATGTTAAAGGATTAGTTCACTTCACAATTAAAATTTCCTGATAATTTCCTCACCCCCATGTCATCCAAGATGTTCATGTCTTTCTTTCTTCAGTCGAAAAGAAATGAAGGTTTTTGAGGAAAACATTCCAGGATTTTTTTTTGCATATAGTGGACTTCACTGGGGTTCAAATGTCCAAATGTCAGTTTCAGTGCAGCTTCAGAGAGCTCTACATGATCCCAGACGAGGAATAAGAGTCTTATCTAGAGAAACCATCGGCCATTTTCTGAGAAAAATAAACATTTATATACTTTTTATCCACAAATGCTCGTCTTGCACTGCTCTGTGATGCGCCACGCATTACGTAATCATGTTGGAAAGGTCACGTGTGACGTAGACGGAAGTACCGCGTTAGGGCGAAAAACTCCATCTCATTTTCTCCTCCAACTTCAAAATCGTCCGACATCGTCGTTTTACCCTTTTTTTTTTTTGTAAAAGCCGTTTGACTTAGTCTTTACAAGTTTGATTTTTAGAAACTGGATCAGTACTTCTGCCTACGTCATGCGTGACCTTTCCAACATGATTACGTAATGCATGGCGCATCGCAGAGCAGTGGAAGAGGAGCATTTCTCTAGATAAGACTCTTATTCCTCGTCTGGGATCATGTAGAGCTCTTTGAAGGTGCACTGAAACTGACATTTGGACCTTCAACCCGTTGAACCCCACTGAAGTCCACTATATGGAGAAAAATCCTGGAATGTTTTCCTCTAAAACCTTAATTTCTTTTCAACTGAAGAAAGAAAGACATAAACATCTTGGATGACATGGAGGTGAGGACATTTTCATTCTGAAGTGATCTACAAATGCAAAATTATTGTAAAGTGTTACTGATACATGTAAATGAACTGGTTCCAAAAAGATTCATTGAATCATTTGCATCACTGCATGTCATTTTGATGTTAAATATAACTTCATCAATATCTGAATCAGTAGCAGTGGTATGATGGAACTCAGAATGCAAATCCTCATGGCAAACATTGATGTGCTTGAACTCCGTGAACTATTAGAACTCTGGAATTCGGTGTTAAATTCTGTTAGAATCCTCCGGTCCGCAGAACCGTCTGGAGTTTTGGATGACTCCCACATGACTCCGGCACGCACGATCCCCCCCGGCCTGCGATTCCTATTAGCGCAACAGCATGTGTGCAGTGTGAAAGACAGAGAATTGAGCAACCCTGAACTCAAAAGCACAAAACGTGAACTTTTTGCCTCATATCTTTGCTGGAGGTTCTCCAGGTATCCTCCGAGCACATCTCCTACAAATTTGCCATATGTGTATGTGTCATAAAAATTAATCACACATGCTCGGCATCCTGTTTGTTGCATAACAGCACAAAGTAAGGATAAAAATAACCTGTAACACTTGATTGTCAGCCAGTGTCGTGTCATAATGGAATGTGGTGATCTAAGCAAAGATCATTTGGTTTTAATGTTAATCAGTGCATTAACAGTTAGTAAACACTCTGGTCACACCAGATGGCCCTGATATGGATTGTTGATCAGTTTCATAGCGTTCGCAAAACACATTATGTGCTATTTATTACTTTATTATTATATGTGACCAAATGAATCCTGTCTGCTTGTATAATGTCAACTTTTTCCAATTAAAGGCAGTAAATTAATTCAAAACATCACATCGGTGCATCTGTCCATAATATGCAGCTGTTTTTTCCACTGAATGTGTCATTTATGCAGAGTAAACAGTGATATATATATACAGCCGTTCCTGTTTATTTGTATTACAGAGTCATTAGTTTTGCAAACTTGCGTTTCTTGCTCCACCATGCGCCGCTGATGAATTGAGTTGTATTTCACTCGAGGTGACAGTTTTGCAGTGTGAATGTAGGAACAGACCATGAAATAATGACAATAATTGCCCATATGTCTCTCTATTCTATATTTGTATTATTCTGTATATATTTATATGCTGTTGGATGCACATAAAAACACAAACACAGTCTTATGAAGTGATTCTCAAGAAAACATCACAATTTACTGGTTTAAAACATTCTAAATCTCTCTGTCATCGAGCGCAGCAGTGCCCGGCCACTTCTTTTGCATCCTTGCTTTTTTCCCATTCATTTTTCCCATAGGGATTTTAAAAAAGTCCTTGTGAAAGAGTTATAAGCCATGAACCAAATCAACCAGTTATGAGGTGAATCATAATATTACAAACTTTGATTTGAAGCAAAAATTTATTTACAAGTAGGTCAGAAATATATTTTACATTTATTGCCAGATATGCAATAAATAGTTTGAGAGCATAGGGAAAAAGTGTTCTGATTGGTCGAGGTTTCTCAGCAATATCTCAATATTTAAAAAATTATTTTAAAAGTTAAAATAAAGCAGGCTGATGGCCTCAAAAAGAGCATGTAACATACAAAATGAACAGCCTTGTAGCTCACAGTAGGTCTGCCTTAAAATGTTTTTAAGTTATTGTTCAAAATCAATTCCTTTTATAGAGAAAATTATTGAGATTGTTTACTTCTGGAATCTATTGCACTCCATTGGCTGGACAAACCAAAAGTCCCGCCCCTCACTCACATATTTGGTTGAGCCAATTTTGGAGTATTTGAGGATAAAAGAAGTTAAATTGTTTAATATGAATGTGAGCCGTGCTGTCAAAATTAGTGGGAATGCTAATTTCGAGCTACAGGTAAAACAAGTGAAAAATGCCAATTTTGGTCGAAGTTGAGGTTTTCACAAAAATGAGTTCATTAAGCCCTCATCTAGCAATTCCAATGCTCCAAATAGCAATTAAACATCTAAAAATCTCTTTATTTGTATGTTTTCTGAGAGGAGTAGGGTGAATTAAAGGATGTTCACTTTCAAATAAAAATTTCCTGATAATTTACTCACCTCCATGTCATCCAAGATGTTCATGTCTTTCTTTCTTCAGTCGAAAAGAAATGAAGTTTTTTGATGAAAACATTCCAGGATTATTCTCCATATAGTGGACTTCACTGGCCTCCACTGTTGAAGGTCAAAATTAAAGTTTCAGTGCAGCTTCAAAGGGCTTTAAACGATACCAGACGAGAAATAAGTGTCTTATCAAGAGAACGATCACTCATTTTCTAAAATTTTTTTTAAAATTATATACCAATTTTAACCATCTTTTAACAAAGACTCTTGTATCATGAAAAGCTTTTTAGCCAACAGCCATACTGAGGTCAAGGCTAAGAAGGAAGTGTGTCAACGAGAAATCGTTAATGTCATTAAAAGGAGATTAAACGCTTGGTTTTTGCTTAAACTACACTCCAGGACTGGAATCGCTCCTCCACCCTGATCTTTATCAGTGTTTACTCCAGATAAACACGGCACGCCAACGTCCAAGAACAATAACCGCCTTGCTACTGGTTTTGGACGACTAATATAAACCATTACGCATGAAAAAACTCATTGACAAAAAATGTCAAGCAGATGCTATTAGTGGACTGGAAAACATGTTTTGCGTAAAGATTCCAAAACGGGTCCTTAAATTGTCGCAAGTTGGAAAAATGAGGTACGAATCAAAATGTTAGTCATCAGGACAACACTAACTGTGACTGTTTCTGATCTTTCCACATATTTTCAGTGTTTGTTCGGACAAATGACTGTTCTTGTGTGCGTGTCTTCTTCAGGCATGACTATTCCGGATGAAGATACGGAAGCAGGTCAAACCAGCAAATACTGCTTGGTTGCGATTGGAAGACTGCAGGTATGTGTGCCAAACTTAAATGCACATTGTGGCAACACAAACACTGGTATTACCAACCAACTAGGACACCATAGCATGCTAAAACCACTCATAAAGGCAGAGCAACTTCACGGTAACATCTCCAAAGCATTGTTTTGCATATTCAAGCACCACTCGTGTTATTTTCTTTTTTACACTTGAGTACAACTTCTATTCCAATAAGAGACTGATGCATTTCTAGTTTATTCAACTTGATATTGAAAATAATTTATCTTGGTGAGTTATGATGAGTCTGGGATTTCATAATTTGAGTAATACTCTGTACAGAAAAAATATTAGGATATGTTAAATCTGTCATTTAATTAGAC
The DNA here is from genome assembly GCA_003731715.1 of Anabarilius grahami. Classification (NCBI taxonomy): domain Eukaryota; kingdom Metazoa; phylum Chordata; class Actinopteri; order Cypriniformes; family Xenocyprididae; genus Anabarilius; species Anabarilius grahami. The sequence continues at coordinate 258,696 of RJVU01071319.1, forward strand.
TTTTATTTTTTGGCACATGATATTTCTGGGAACTCAATTCATCTCCTTTATAAATAAAAAAAAGTACCTTGTCAGCTCTCAAATAACAAACTCATTTGTTATATTCAGTGTCAGTGCGGAAAAGTATTTCTTGTTTTAATAAATATCAGCAACTTTTGAGGATTTGTGGGGGTTTTTTCCACCCCAAAAAATAAAGTATAGACTCATAAAAAAATTAATCATTACTTATGATCCATTAGAAGTGTGTGGTGGTGTTTGTGTCTACAGACTGTTCGTTTACACACACACACACGCAAAAAAACACAGTAGCTAAAATCCTGCATAGTGCACCTTTTTAAAGGGGTGGTTGATTATGATTTCACTTTTTTAACTTTAGTTAGTGTGTAATGTTGCTGTTTGAGCATAAACAACATCTGCAAAGTTACGACGCTGAAAGTTCAATGCAAAGAGATATTTCCTTTTACAGAAATCACTGTTTAAGGATTACAACAAACGGCTGGTAGAGACTACAATGAGCTTCTTCCTGGGTTGGTGACATCACTAACCCTAAAATTTACATAAACCCCACCCCGAGAACATGCAACAAAGGGGGTGAGGCCATGTTGGGCTGCTTTAGAGAAGAGGAAGAGTTGTTGTAGTAGAGTTTTGTTGTGATGCCGTCATTTTACACCAGACTGCTTCACAAACGAGGGTCAATTCAACACTGGATTTGCACAAAAGATTAACATGACGGCACATGCTAGTGGATGAGTTGAATCAACTCCACAGCAACTACATAAATTTATCCACTAACCATTCAGAAACGTCCAGTTTCATTCATAAAAGTTGTAACTTCTTCCTGAGTCTCTCCATCAGTGTCGACTCCGGTTTGAACAATGTAAGGCTGAACACCGTTACTGACAATCCTCATTTTGGCTGCGTGAGATTCTCCAGCTTTGTTGTTGTTGGGCAACCGAAGCATGAGCTGTTAAAGCGCCGCCCTCTTCTGGAAAGGGGGCCGGGAGCAGCAGCTCATTTGCATTTAAAGGGACACACACAAAAACAGTGTGTTTTTTTCTCACACCCAAATAGGGGCAAATTTGACAAGCTATAATAAATGATCTGTGGGGTATTTTGAGCTGGAACTTCACAGACACATTCTGGGGACAACAGAGACTTATATTACAATCTTGTATAAGGGGTATTATAGGTCCCCTTTAATGTTTCGAAATGTCTAATTCATTTGTTTTTGATATATTTTCTTAATGTGTATAGACAACTAATTCTTTCACAATCAAACAATAGTGTGGTGGTGTTACAAAACATGCATCTGTATGTTTGATCATCTTGCCCTTCTGTTGTGTAAAGATCTCTTCATCTTGTCCCTCAGGTGACCAGCTCTCCAGTTTCCATGGATATGAATGGACTCTCTGTGCCAACAGAATTCCTTTCCCGCCACAACTCGGATGGCATTATCACATTCGTGGACCCTCGTTGCATCAACGTGATTGGTTACCAGCCTCAGGTCAGTTTCATTGAACGTGTCGTGCAGCATTATATTAATGCACAGTTACAGAAACTAAAGCAGTGCTTTAGTAATTATGTCCTGCTTATTTATTTGAGATGCATTTGATCTTAATCACAGATTCATGACATTTTCTGAATAATAGAGAAGGTTCTTGAAATAGTCAAAATGTTTCAGTTATTCATTGTAGCCCTGATGCTGTCTGTTCTCTGTGTTTAACAAGCACTAAGAGCTCATATAAATGACTGTTCATTTTATTGGGTGTACACAGGATCTTCTTGGTAAAGACATTCTGGAGTTCTGCCACCCAGAGGACCAGAGCCACCTGCGAGAGAGCTTCCAGCAGGTGCGTCAACCAGACCTCCGCCAACAGCAAGTGGGGATCTAGGCCATGTTTCCACCTGGTGATAAGATGCGTTTTTGTCGATCGGATCACAAGTAGATGAGGGAGACACATTCCCGTTTACACCTGGTGTTTTAATCCGTCTCTTTTGTCCACTTTTAACCACTTCTGTCCTGATTTCTTCGAGGGGAGGGTCTATGGGTGGGTAAATGAATGGGCTTTTTCAGATCTTTCGATCTAATGGACAAAATAAGCTTGTGAAATTTACATATGACCTCGACCGGAGATGATGGAAAAACATACAAAGAGCATCAGCCTTCGTTTCTGCTCTGACAGACACAAGATCAGCCGAACGCTGTGAGTGAGTGTTAGAAATCAGGAATGGTGAGAGAACATTGTGCTTGGTACATTTTTCATCTTCAAACCAAACTTGAGTCTTCAAAGTTTAAATCCTGTCTGGCTAGAGCTCTTCCCATAATGTTTACTCATTAGGTCAGTAGGTGGAGAGTAGACGTTTTTTTGTGGCTGTTTGAACACATTCGACAACATGAGCATTTACACTACAAAAGCAATCCGGTCGAATGTGTTTTCAACTACGTCTGGAAGTGGTCGAAAGTGGACAAGCTCAAAACTTTTACACCCCGTTTACACCTGTATTTAGTGTCGTCTATTTGTGATCCGATCGACCAAAACACATCTTAATACCAGCTGTAAACAGGACCCTAGTCTCTCTCTCTCTCTCTCTCTCTCTCACACGCACACACATACACACACTTACACACAGATTTGACATTTAGCATCAGCACCGTAAACCCATAGGAAAGAAACATTATAAATGAGATCTCACTATTTCTCTTAGACACAGATGAGATGGGATGGAGAGCTAATGGAGATTCCTAAAGATAAAATTAATCTTATTCTCTTTTTGAGAAAATATTTGAGAGCTTGTTGAGAATTGTACTTGGGAATATTCTTATGAACTTCTCAAAATTGATCTTAAGGAATTTCTTAACTTCGTTCTCCAGAAGATTTTCAGGAATCTGGCCTAGGGGTGGGCAGTATGACCCATATCTTAGGGCTCTTTCACGCAGAATGCGTCTTTGTGTCTAAAAACACGAGTGCAGAACGTCAGGGTCTCAAGACGCCCTTTTGAGACATTATTCAATAACAGCAATAACGAACAAATAAAACAGTTGCCATGCCTACTTGCTACTGTAAACAGAAGCTTGCAATGCTTGCCCCGCCTTCGAGTTCTTCTGATTGGTTCACTGTTTTGGAACTGACATTAATGAGCGGTGCTGCTTGTAAAAGTTGATATTCTTTTAAAACTTGACACAGCGTCTTAAAACTGCGGCGCTCATGTGCGAGGAGCTTCAAAAGACACGAGATGCGAACATAACGGTTATACACGTCTGTCTAGCATGTGTTTACATAGAAAAACAATGAAAAAGTAGCGCATTGGAACAGAAAAATGTGTTCTGTGTGAACGGCCCCTAATATCACCGTATGAGTAAATGTATTTCTCGATAACGGTAAATGTCACAATATAGTCATTTTTGCTTTAAATATGGTTTTTATAATATGAAAACTTTAGAGAAAAAGCACAAATGAATTCAATGGACCGCTCCATCTTAAGACGGGCTCCTTAAAGATGAATATTTAAAGGTGACCTATTATGCCCTATTTAACAAGATGTAAAATTAGTCTCTGATGTGTATGTGAAGTTTTAGCTCAAGATACCCCACTGATAATTTTTTATAGCATGTTAAAATTGCTACTTTTAGTGGTTGAGCAAAAACGAACCGTTTCAGTGTGGTCCCTTTAAATGCAAATGAGCTGCTGCGCTCGGCCTAAGAGGGCGGAGCTTCATGAGCTGATTCTCTGGTGACAGAATTCAGTCAGGACGCACTATAATGTCAGAAACTGCGAATATATGCTGCATGGAGATAGAACAGGTATAGTTTAGTTAAATTACGGCTATAACTTATATTGTCTTCTTGTTTTTATCCACTATATTAGTACAAGCCTGCTGTACCGTCCACATGATGGCCAAAACTATACAGATGAGTTTTATGACGTTTATTGTACTTCACACAAAAGATGAAGCGTCTGTTTTCACACTAGAAAATCACTGTAAGAGCTTCATAAAACACGGCAAGTGTGCATTAAAATATTATCCATAAACTCTCTCTCTCTTATCCTTGTATTATCACCAACAAACATTGCGAATTACACAGAAACACTCGTTACAACTAACAGTAAACAAATATATAAAGACCTTATGCCTTTCGGGTGGCGCTTAATAAACTTTATACCCGTAAATAAACTCAGATGAACTGTAATAAAGTGCTCTCACCTTCATTACTGCCGTATCCAGTGTCACTCTGGAGACTGTAAGCTGGATCACGAACAGTTTGTACTTGTATATCCTCGAGTAGCATATTTTAGCACAGTCTCTGTTTTGTATTGTCCCTTATATTGACATTCGTTCACAAAGCAGTCCAGTGTGAAATGATTCGCGCAGTCATAAATTAATTTCGACAGAACTGAGGGAGCATTTTCCTGGAAAACCAAGTTAATCCACCTCGCTTTCAGCAGCTCAGATTTAGGTAGTAAATGAAGAGAGAACACCTAAAGTTAAAACGCTTGAGACATTCTCGTCAGTGCAGCAATGGCGGACTGTGGACTCGCCGTGAACGCGCTCGGGCGGTTCTATGTTCAAACTTCAGTGTCTGTCAACACTGTGGGCGGGGACTATGGCTTTTGTGACGTCACACTGCCAGGGATCTGGAAACGGCTTGTTCTGAGACACTGCTTATGATTTATGGGGATTTAAAAAATAAGGAGTGGGTGGATTTTTATCACTATAGGGTGGTTGTGTACACACACTGCCAACACACTTATGTCCAAACACCATACAAAAGTGAATTTTGCATAATAGGTCCCCTTTAAAATACACATCACATTAGAAGAGGCGGCACAGAGCGCTAAACTCCTGTTAAGCCTGTTGTGATTATTACAGTAATCTGCATGCAGTGCAGAAAGTCACACTTTGAGGTGTTTTTCATGTGATTATATTCATGTCAAGAAATGCTGTTCCTAATTTTAGGAGAAATGTCTAAGACAAGGCGTCATATCTGAATACTTGATAGTCTCCAAAGCTAAGAAAACGCAACCTCTGGGCTCTGGGGTGACATTATGTGAACGTTGCTTGCCAATAAAAACAAACTCTTCTCAACGCCCCACAGTCCCTAGCTTCCCCTCTCCAGTCAGCACTAGGAAGTGAACTCCAGTGCTGTTTGGTTAGTCATTCAGAAGCAGTAGCTGCGACTCTCGGTGGAGTCAGTTAATAGGTGTTGATTGGCCACCGCTGAGAGTTTCTCAGAGTCCGTCGAGTACCTGTGGAGTACGGCAGAGGGTGGTCGAGTGGATGCTTCCACGCTCTTCACTGTTTCTTCTGTTGTTGTTTGTCTTTCTCCTGTTGTATCCCTTTGCCAATTAATCCAAGTAGGGCTGGGCAATATGGCCAAAAATTTTACATATTCATTTAACTATATATTCATTTACCTACATTAATGGGGAAGGAAATGCTTTCCACATATTGTTAGACCCTAGGAATGAACATGTAAACTGGCTCACAATTAAACTCCACAGATTAGCTCCATTTTAAAGGATTAGTTCACTTCAGAATTAAAATGTCCTGATAATTTCCTCACCCCCATGTCATCCAAGATGTTCTTGTCTTTCTTTCGTCAGTGGAAAAGAAATTAAGGTTTTTGAGGAAAGCATTCCAGGATTTTTCTGCATATAGTGAACTTCACTGGGGTTCAACAGGTTGAAGGTCCAAATGTCAGTTTCAGTGCAGCTTCAAAGAGCTCTACTTGATCCCAGACGAGGAATAAGAGTCTTATCTAGAGAAACCATCTGTCTTTTTCTGAAAAAAATAAATATATATACTTTTTAAGCACAAATGCTCATCTTGCACTGCTCTGTTATGCTCCACGCATTACGTAATCATGTTGGAAAGGTCAGGCGGACGTAGAGGTAAAGGGGACGTAGGCGGTAGGGCGAAAAACTCCAACTTCAAAATCATCCGACATCATTGTTTTTTTTTGTAAAGGTTTGCACATTCACTTTGTAAACACTGGATCGTATTTCCGCCTTCGTCATGCATGATTACATAATGCGTGGCGCAACGCAGAGCAGTGCAAGACGAGCATTTGTGGTTAAAAATGATAGAGATGTTGTTTTATTTTTTTTTTTTTAGAAAATGACCGATGGTTTCTCTAGATCAGTGGTTCCCAACCTGGGGGGCGCCAGAGTTCGCAGGGGGGTTGCGAGAGTTTATATGCCTTGAGGTCAAACATGAATTTGAAAAANGATTAGTTCACTTTTTTATTTTTTATTTTTAGAAAATGACCGATGGTTTCTCTAGATCAGTGGTTCCCAACCTGGGGGGCGCCAGAGTTCGCAGGGGGGTTGCGAGAGTTTATATGCCTTGAGGTCAAACATGAATTTGAAAAACCTTTTTGTATAGTTAGGAATGCACCAAATGACCGGCCACTTATCCGAAAATGTTGTCAATTAATTCATTTGATTCTATACGTGGTCTCTCAGCTTGTCGATCACATAAACCGATAAAATTTTTATGACACAAAAGTCGCGAGCTTGTTCACACCAGCTGTGAGAGCTGTGGCAAAAATGAAAAGTCATCAGCGGCTGGTGTGTATACAATAACGCAATGAAAACGTGTGTAAAGGCCTGTACACACCGGGACGAATATCGCGCGCGATTATCGCCGACGTTTAACGCCTCGTGACTAAACAAAGGCCGCCAATGTGAGTGTGCACACCGACGCGAAAAACACGAGGCGTAAAAGCGTAATTTAAAAAAAACCGCCTCGGGTTAGTTTTTTTGGTTTGACGCGCCGCGTTAAAAACTGGCAGACCAATGAGATTGGCGCTTTTGTTCACGTGCCTGGAGCTGCTGAAGTTACAGTAAAACGACTTTGTGGCGCTCAAGCACAAAACGGTCTTGCCGAGCACAGAGTGATACCAAGACGACGAAGAGGAAGTAGACGAGGAAGACCCCTACAAACTATCCCTGCGTCTCAATCAGCTCCCTAGCTTCCAAGGTCGTGTATCAGTATACCGTGTAAATGAATGTTGCCGACTCCCTGATCAGTGCCTGACTACTGAACTAGGGAGCTGATTGAGACGCACGCTGTGGGTGCTCTGCCACTTCTTGGCCACACCAATAGATGTGTATTTTTTCTGTATTTTTACTGTTTGTTTTTTTCTTTTACATTAAAGAAATATAGCTGAGAATGTTTATTTGCACTACCGTTCACTTGCACTATGTCATTGTGACTTATTTGCACTACCGTTTCTGACTACCATCTCTCATGTCATATATATGCCATTTTATATCTGCATTTATATATATTATATATCATATATATGTTTATTTGCACTACCGTAAAGCACGAGCGCCACATACTGTCCGGGAGTGAATTTGCACGTCCACTCTACGCATCGCCAGTGAAAATCGCTTGGGTATGAACACAAAAAACATCTCAAAAAATGCTGGCGATAAACACGTGCGATATTCGTCCCGGTGTGTACAGGGCTTAAGGTTCAAACTACTTTATTTTTGTTGCCAGTACTAGAGATGCACCGGTCTATCAACTGGTCAATCAGAACCGGCCAGTTCTGTTTTTTGTGCCAGACTTACAACTTGCACACCTCAGGGTTTCTTATATGTATGGAGCGGGGGCTTCATGGACAAAAGGTTGGGAACCACTGCTCTAGATAAGACTCTTATTCCTCGTCTGGGATCATGTAGAGCTCTTTGAAGCTGCACTGAAACTGACATTTGGACCTTCAACCCGTTGAACCCCAGTGAGGTTTCCTCAAAAACCTTAATTTCTTTCCGACTGAAGAAAGAAAGTCAAACATCTTGGATGACATGGGGGTGATTAAATTATCAGGAAATTTGAATTTAAGTGAACTAGTCCTTTAATAACAATTAATTTACAACAAAACATTGCATTTTTATTTTGTCAAATAAGATGCTGCACAACAGAACTGTATAAATTTATAACATGGATGAAAACAATATCTTGGTTGTATAATATTCCTTAGAAATAATAATATTATCATATTATCATTATTACTTTGAGAAGTACATTTTAGTGTACAGTAGTGATACATTTCTGTCATAATTTCTTGAAGTTAAACCAAACTTTTAAGTTTCAGTGTGTATTTGATGGTAGTTTTTCTCAAATCTTGTGAAGTGACTCTCAGGGCAAATTCATGCGTTCATGTCCTCATATATCGAGACTGCAGACGCTGAAAACACTGTGAGCGTCACCTGTGTGTGAGTTTGTGTATCAGACGAAACCGCGACCGTTTATTCACATAGAGACGCGCAGAAAGGGATCTTCTATAGGTGTATATTACTAACACGCCCTTTAAATTACAAAAAAAATTCTGCGCCATTGAGCAGGTTTTTGTTGGTCAGTGGCACAGTCGTTTTCATTTGCCTCAAAATAGCAACACGCCAACAATGCACCTGAACACACCTAGTTTTCAGACCAGCACGCCCATGGATGAACAGATTGGCGCGAGACCATTTGCTATTTAAACATGCTGCTGGACGTGAAAATGATAACTGCGTCGGGCTGAAACTAGCAAAAAAACACATGCGTTGCGCCTGGTGTCACATTGCACCAGGTGTTTACAGGGCCCTGGTTATCAATGTAAATTTCATTGCGATCTCGATATGATATTGTTTATTGCCCAGCACAAACCTCAAGTCTTTTTGGCTTTGCCTCTTACTCTTCCTGTCAGATTGCATCTTTTCTTGCTCTTTTCCTCATCCTACCTCTTTATCTTTGGTCTTTTACAAGAACTCACTGTCTTTCTGTAATCCTGCTCTTTATTCCCCCAGCTTTCAGTCTTTTTCAGCCGCTTTTTCTTTGTCTTCAACTACCTGTCTGCTATCATCAGTATTCCCTTCACCACCTGAGATCCACACACATTTATGCCAACCGTGTGTGTGTGTGTGTGTAAGGATGATATTGTGGGCACTTGAAGGGTGGGCGCAGTGTCTTTACTCCCTAGATGATTGTGCCCTCTATATTACGTGCTCCGCTTCTCAAAAGACCCTCGAATCCTCCGCCTCACTTTTCCCAGAAGGCCAAGGTTGAGTGGTCAGGTACGCCACAAAGAGATTTGTCAAAGTACTTTCGCCTGTTTCTCTCCGTAAGTCTGTTGACGGCTGATAAAGACCCCTCTGGCTGACATCCAGAAAAGCCTTCAGATAACTAGACTTCTTCGAAACTCAAGACCACACGCGTGCGGCGGCGTACACAAGCAGACGCTCACATAGACACCTGTTTCCGAGTCTTATCTGTCTCTTATCTTGTACTTGTGAAGCCAAGTGGAACAAAAGCCGACAATTTATGCGTAGCGAGACGTTGAAAGGCGGGAGATTGTGTGTTATTCTTGGCCTGTAGTGTAGATATTGAGTCCCAGCAGATGTCAGAGGCTAGAACAATATACATTCACAGGGGTTGCTCCGAATCATTTGATTTTGAAGACTACTGAATTCTTACTTGACAGATTCTTTACCGTGTGAAGATGAAGAGACCATTTGTCATAGAAGAATGAAGGATGAAATCCATAGAGTGAGATAAATCTAAGATCCTGCCCTGATATCACAATCCAGAATTCCCTGGCTTCCCTGAAGTCAACTTCAACTCTAAATTGACCCTGTAATACACATTCCTGGTCTTATAATTTAATCAAATCTGATTTAATAACTCGATTTAATATTAAAAAGACCTCCTTATTTGGTGGAAACCACAAATCCCTCTTATTTTCCAGCGTCCCACCTTCAACCGCCCATCTTCATTCTGGTAAATTTATCCTTCTGCAATTAATTTAACTCATCTTAGTTAATAATGTTCATTGATTGTTCGTGGTATTTCACAGTTCATTAACTAATGTTAATAAATACAACATTTGATATTAGTAATGTATTAGTAAATGTTGAAATTAAGGAACTAAGATTTAATAAGTTCTGCTAAATATGTTAACATGGCATTTTGTTATTATTTTTGGATGATTTATATACTCTTTTAGTGTTTATTTATATTTTTAATAACATTGTAAATTGATATTTCATAATTATAATGAATCTATAAACTTTTTTTATTCATTTTAGATTAAGTTTTAGTGTTATGTGCTTTTGTCATTTTTTTTCAATTTAGTTTTTTTAATATTTCTATTTTAGCTTTAATTCAGTTCTAGTAATTTTAGTACTACAACTTACTCAACTTAACTCTTGTGCGTCAATTAAAAAAGTTACACATAGGTCCATAGAGGACAAAAATGTCTGTCAAAAAACTCATAAAAACATGAAGCTTGGGGCACAGATTTAAGTTTGGTCTCATTTTAAAGACCCTTGGCAGAATCTTCCTGAAGTAAAAATATGTTTAAAAAGTGAAACAAACCAAATGTTATAGATATAGGTTAACTTTTAACCTATATCTATAACCCATGAGTTATAGATATAGGTTCAAGTTTATGAAAATAATTTATGAACATTATTTAATTTAAAATATATATTTTATGAAACATGTTGAACTCTAAAACTACTATAAAATCTAAACAAGTTGTGTTCCAAATTTGAGGTTGACATCTCAAAAAATTAACTTTTAGTAAGATTTTGTTTGTGAGCAGTACCAAATTTCCCCATTAGACGCCAGCAAAACTCTCTCTGAGTTTTTCTCTCTCAAATATTATAAGCACACAAACACAATTTTTATTACACACATACAAACCACACTCTGACATCCACACCAACACACCCATACAGCTATAGCTGCATAATTGATCAAATTGACTCTATAATATGCAGAAGGAAACAGAAATAAAGTGAGTATTTGCTTTATAGGCCAAACCTGAGAAAATGGCACCATCTGGTAAAAAATATTAATTTTGAAGCCTTGGCAACAGAATGAAAGCCTGTTAACAAAGACTGCATAATTTTATAGTTAAATGGTCCTGGGATTAAAAATTGCAGAGAGATTTTTGTCCTTAAGGTCCTGAGAGGAACTATTTTGTGTTACTGGTGTAAAATAGATTTATTAAAGGAAATGGGGGTGAAATAGTTAAATTCCAATAAAAATACACATCTGAGCTAAAAATTATACAGTTGGCATTAACACAGGCAAAATTATCAATAAACAAACCTGAAAAAGAAAAATGTCCATAAGGTCACACAAGGGTTAAACTTATTTCAGTTAATTACCAAGGTAACATTTCTCATTTTCATTTAAGTTTCAGCTTTGTCTCACTTAATGAAAACAATTTTTAATCATTTTATTTTTAGTTTACAACACTTGTGTTAGTATAACAGTGCTGTTTGTTATACACAGGCATGTAGTATCATTTCTTAATTTCATGGTTCATCCAAGGCCTACATGTGCTAAATGATTAAACTGTTTTCTGTTGTTGCATCTGTTTGAAATATAAAAGCCGTTTTTCACTTTACATTATGTTTGGGCTCATTTGAAGCATATAGAGATCTGGACTTAAGGTGAGCACATTTTTTTGTTATCAGTTTAAATGAATGTCGATAAAAATCTAAAATTAACCAATATATCAGTTATTGGCTTCAGAATGTAAATAATTATCAGTATTGGCTAAGATTTCAATATTTATGCGTCCTTAATCAAAAATGAGTTGCAATTTCATGTTGGATTAAAGTCCGTGTTAAGATTTTCATTGATGGTTCCCAATATATTCAACTCTATGTAGCATTTGGAGACACATTTTTAAAAGCAATCACCAGGATGTTTTTCTGTGCTATACATATGCTTACTGTTTACTATGTACACTTCTCTTTTCTTACTACCAAGCAGTCTTGTTAAAATCACCCTTTGGTGACTCTACACTCTTAAAATAAAATAGAAGAACTATTTTGGGTTTCCAAAGAACCTTTCAGTGAACAGTTCCTAAAAGAACCACTTTTGTTCTTAGTGTGAAAGTCATTTTAATAATCTGAAGAATCTTTTGTGGAATGGAAATGTTCTATGAATGTTAAAGGTTCTTTAGAACCATTGATGCCAATGAAGAATCTTTATTTTTTTAAGAGTGTATTTGCAGCTCTTTTCACATAAATGTAAAAGCTGCGTAAAGTGCTTCTGTTGAGAGGTGCGTTGAAGCCCTGTTGTGAGTCATGTGACCTCAGGTTTGGTTTGAGTGTTGACACTATGAACTTTGGGTTCTGTTTCAGAAGGAAGAGGTGACGTTTGTGTCTTTCCCTCCCTCCTGAGATTTCTCGAGCCTAAAGGGAAAGTGGCCTCTTGTCGCCAAGAATAATATCCCATATCCTCTCTCCTCTCTCAAAGCAGGATATACATCTGAAATGTCAAGTTTCTCTTTTTCTTTTAACTCACTGTATTATTTTTATTTTTTTACTCACTTGAAGTGCTGCCGGCTGTGCTGTTTGTTTAAGAGAGCCATTTTCGGCAGATGCTTTATAAGGTTTTTGAACTCAGAAGATCTTTTTCGTTGTCTTTCATGCTCTGTTGAGTGGAAAGTAGTTTTCTCTGGGCACAGCTTTTTATTTAAAGCAATCTCTGTACTTGAATGGGCAAACATGACTTTAAGTGACAATAGAGGCAGCATGTGGATGCAGTCCAGAGTCCGACGTTTGCTCGATGAGAAAGTCTGGTTCCTCATATATATTTTTTTTGCATCTGTAATGTCAGGAATACTCCCACATAGAGTTCTCAAAGGGGAAAAAAAACTTTATACATCCTAGATGAACCAATGATGGTCAATATTCCACTGCTGTTCTTAATTCCTAAAGCCAATTTGTGTTCAAATTTGGTCAACTTTGAAGCCTTGGGGGGTGGGACTTTGGTAATACGTTTGGTATTTGTTGTAGGAACCGAATTTTCTTCTGTTGAACACAAAGGAAGATATTTTGAAGAATGTGGGAAAGTAAAGTGTCATTCCTTGTCAACTCAACCAGAGGTCCCTGGCTCAAATTTTTTATTTTGTTAATATTTTCTCTGTAGAAAGACAAACATAAATAGTGATGAAAGCCAAAACATTAAATATCACAGATGAATATTTACTGAGTAATCCACTGTTTTGTAGAGGGGGTCAAAATAACCATTTTCACCTGAGATTTGGAGCCAGTTTAGAGGGGTGTAAAAATGACTGTAGAAAGATGGCAGCATCTTTATTTTATTTTTACACCAAGATTGGTAGGTCTGTTAGTAAAATCTGTAGACTTCAACAATCTTTTGTTTCATTATATGCCAACAGTGACAGTTCAAAAATGGCAACAACAAAAAAAAGCGATTCTTGTGTTTTTTGCCTCAAGTTTGCATGCCTGTAACTCAAGAAGTATTAAAGATATCTTAATATCCTTTTTAGATTCTGGTTCTTAACAAACTTTGCATTTGGTATCTTCATTTTAAAGTTCCTTGATGGTTCAATCCCAGGGATATGGAGATCTTAATGCGGCTCCATGAGTAAATTTTACCCATTTTCAGTGGTCAAAAACCAAATGTGGGTCACTTTGCACACAGCTGATACTTTTTTCTTTTTTCTTTTTAAAGAATATCTGAAAAACAGACATTCCTCTTTAAATGCAAAAAGTGTCAGCCATGTGCAAAGTGAACTACATTTGGTTGTCGATCACTGAAAATGGGTAAAATTCAACAACTTGGAGATGGAGTCACATTGTGGTCCCCATATCTATGGGACTGAACTATATAGTGCCTTGAAAATGATGATTTCAAAAGGATTTTATTAAGAATGGGAATCTAGAAGGATATCAAGATATCTTGAATACTTTAAGAGTTACAGGCGTGTAAACTTTGGAAAAGGAATATTTATGGCACTCAGACAGGTGTGTTTTATGCAATTGAGTTGATAGAAAAACACAAGATACGTTTCTAGTTTCAACATTATTTGTTCTTCAGATATTCCTCTTTAAAAGAAAAAAGTATCAGCTGTGTGCAAAGTGACCCACATTTGGTTTTTGACCACTGAAAATGTGTACAATTTACTCATGGAGCCACATTAAGATCTCCATATCTTTGGGATTGAACCATCGAGGGCCTTTAAAATGAAAATACCAAAAGGAAAGTTTAAGAATGAGAATCTAGAAGGATTTTAAGATATCTTTAATACTTCTTGAGTTAGAGGCATGCAAACTTGAGGCAAAAAACACAAGAAGTGCTTTTTCCCATTTTTGAACTCCCACTGTTGGCATATAATGAAACAAAGATTGTTAAAGTCAACAGATTTTACTAATACACCTACCAATCTCTGTGTTATAATAAAATAATGATGCTGCTATCTTTATAAAGTAAATTTTACACCCCTCTAAACTGGCTCCAAATCTGTTTAAAATGGTCATTTTGATTCCCTCTACAAAACAGTGGATTACTCAGTAAATATACATCTGTGACATTTAATATTTTGGCTTTCATCACTATTTATGTTTATCTTTCTACAGAGAAATTAACAACAAAATAAAAAATTTGATCCAGAGAAGTTTCCAAAATGTGATTGATTTGACACTGAATAGTGCATAAGTTGTAACACAACCAGCCCCCAGTCTGCTTCCTGACAGTCTTGCACATTAACATTTTTAGGATGTAAGTGCACATAACGTGAACTGATGTTCCCTGTCCTCCCATGTTCCTCTGTTGTTTTTAGGTGGTCAAGCTGAAAGGGCAGGTTCTCTCGGTCATGTACCGGTTCCGGATGAAGAACCGAGAGTGGATGCTCATCAGAACCAGCAGCTTCACCTTCCAAAACCCTTATTCAGACGAGATCGAATACATCATCTGCACCAACACCAATGTCAAGTATGTCCAACTTTCTCGTCTCATCTTTTTGAAGGCTGTTGCAATGCAGGGAACACCTAATATCCTGACTGCTCATATTATTCCAAATATTGATGCTCTAAAATTTTGGCAACTGCAAATATTTGGCCGAACATGAATTTCGGTTTCGGTTGAAACCATTTTTGATGGCCAAATTAGCGTTTCTCCAATGATGCAGTTTGACTGAGTCAGCATCTATTATGTGCACACAATACAGCAAGTTAACGTCAGCTGTGTTTTAATGGATCTTCGTTTTGATGTGCTTTGATGTGTTTTCAGTTGAAGCATGAACAAAACTTCACTAAACATTATTTGTAGAGTGCCTACCATCCAGTAATCTTACTGAAATGTATCATGTAATCGCTAAAGCAGCGTTTCAGTCGCAGAAAGAGTGAGTGTTTGTAAACAATATAATATTACATTTACCTCAGGAAAGTCATTCAGTGTTCAGAGCTCGATAGCTAGAGGAAAAATCTCTAGAGAGGAGCATTTTGTTAAATATATTTAATTAATTGAATGTAAGTTTTAATAAATCTGTCTTGAAAGTTTTTATTTCAGCCACCGTATTTCAACAAATTTGAGTAAAAAACTTTATTGTATCATTAAAAAGTAGATAAAAACTACCTTATGTGCAAGGTTTTAAAATGTTTGTATATATTGTTTTATAGTTTTACTGTTAATTATTACATTTGATTAATTAATTGATTTAGGGCTGTCACTAACAATTATTTTGGTAATTGAATATTCGATTGATTTATTTTGACGATTAATCGAGTAATCTGATATTTTTTGTGGTAATAAAAATAGACCTAAGCCTTAAAAATGACTACATATAACGAGGCGATAACATTTGGTTCAAATAAAGTAACAAAAGCAATTAATCATATGGTTTTATAAAACAACACTGTTAAAATACATAATATAAACAATCAACTTATGTACATTATGTATTAAACAAATGCCCAGCGGTATACATAAACATAGTCGATTATGTCTTAAGTGAACGTAAACAGTTGGGAGAAAACCGGTTGCGTTTCTGTATATTAGATCCATGCATTTGATCTAAAGTGACAGCAGCCTAATAAACCTGCTGCCGCTTGTCATTAAACGGGTGGTTGATTATGATTTCTCTTTTTTTAACTTTAGTAAGTGTGTAATGTTGCTGTTTGAGCATAAACAACATCTGCAAAGTTACGACGCTCAAAGTTCAATGCAAAGGGAGAGATTTATTTTAAAGAATTCTGTTTAAGAACTACAACAAACAGCTGGTAAGGACTACAACGAGCTACTTTCTGGGTTGGTGACATCACTAACCCTAAAATTTACATAAACCCTGCCCCCAAGAACATGCAAACATGGTGAGGCCATGTTGGGCTGCTTTAGAGAAGAGGAAGAGTTGTTGTAGAGTGTTGTTGTCATGCCTTCATTTTACGCCGGACTGCTTCACAAACGAGGGTCAATTCAATGCTGGATTTGCACGAAAGATTAACATGACGGCACATGCTAGTGGATGAGTTGAATCAACTCCACAGCAACTACATAAATTTATCCACTAACCATTCAGAAACGTCCAGTTTCATTCTAAAAGTTGTAACTTCTTCCTGAGTCTCTCCATCAGTGTCCGACTCCGGTTTGAACAATGTAAGGCTGAACAACGTTACTGACAATCCTCATTTTGGCTGCGTGAGATTCTCCAGCTTTGTTGTTGTTGAGCTACCGAAGCGTGAGCTGTTAAAGCTCTGCCCTCTTCTGGAAGCGGCAAGCAGCTCATTTGCATTTACAAACAGGTACCCTTCTTCTGATGACTGATGGTTTTGGTTATTTCTGTAATTAACACCAGTCAGGAACATCCATGTGACCTGCCTCGAGACATTTGGCCCTCTATGGGATCAGGTCTAAAATCAATACCATTGAATACCAATTATTCTCCACCTGTTTAACACTTTTGAAATATTTGCCTGTTCAGCTGGTGTTGGCAGAACAGGCTTGATTTATGCCCACACTAGTCCTGTGAACTTGTAGCTGTGCATTTAAAGCAGGCTGTATACAGTTGCAAGAAAAAGTATGTGAACCACTTGCAGAATCTGTGAGAAGTGAATAATTTTAACAAAATAAGAGAGATCATACAAAATGCGTGTTATTTTTTTTATTTAGTACTGTCCTGAATAAGATATTTTACATAAAAGATGTTTGCATATAATCCACAAAACAAAAAAATAGCTGAATTTATTTTAAACGACCCGCTCAAAAGTTTGTGAACCATTGATTCTTAATACTGTGTGTGGTTACCTGATGATCTATGACTGTTTTTTTGTTATGTGATGGTTGTTCATGAGTCTCTTGTTTGTTCTGAGCAGTTAAACTGAACTCTGTTCTTCAGGAAAATCCTCCAGGTCCTGCAGATTCTTCAGTTTTCAAGCATTTTTGCATATTTGAACCCTTTCCAGCAGTGACTGTATGATTCCCAGATCCATATTTTCACACTGAGGACAACTGAGGGACTCAAACACAACTATTAAAAAAGGTTCAAACATTCACTGATGCTCCAGAAGGAAACACAATGCATTGGGGGGAAAACTTTTGAACAGGATGAAGATGTCCCAATTTTTCATATTTTGTTTAAATATCATTGTTTTGTTTTTTTAGTACTGCCCTTCGGAAGCAACAGAAGACACATGTTTCCCGGAAGAAAAATTAAGTACAATTTACCTTAATATTCAAAAGTTTTCACCCCCCGGCTCTTAATGCATCGTGTTTCCTTCTGGAGCATCAGTGAATGTTTGAACCTTTTTTAATAGTTGTGTTTGAGTCCCTCTGTTGTCCTCAGTGTAATAAAATGGATTTCAAAATCATACAGTCACTGCTGGAAAGGGTTCAAATATCCAATAGATTGAAAACTGAAGAATCTGCAAGACCTGGAGGATTTTTCTGAAGAACAGAGTTCAGTTTAACTGCTCAGAACAAACAAGAGACTCATGAACATCACCACAAAACAAAAACAGTCGTGGATCATCAGGTAACCACACACAGTATTGAGAATCAAGGGTTCACAAACTTTTGAACTGGGTCATATTAATAAATTCAGCTGCTCTTTTGTCTTGTGGATTATATGTAAACATCTTTATGTAAAATATCTTACTCAGGACAGTACTAAACATTAAATAACATGCATTTTGTATGATCTCTCTCTTATTTTGTTATAGTTATTCACATTTTCACAGATCCTACAAGTAGTTCACATACTTTTTCTTGCAATTGTATAGTTTGCCTTCAGGTGCTACTTTAGATCCTTTTGTTTTTTTTGTTTTGTTTTTTTTGTCAATGCACTGTTACAAAACTTAACCTTGACCTTTTGTCAGCTGTTTTTTTTTTTTTTAAAGCTAGTTTAAACTCTTTTTTCAGCATAGGTGTAACTGAAATGGCAGCTAGAATCGTCTACTTTGAATTATGGGTAGCTTTTATGCTTGGCAAACAGCGGTTTCAAAGTAGTTTCCGCAACACTGCTTATGAATGCTAATGAAATTGAGTCTGTTACAGAATGGACATTCCCCTCTTCCATGGTCAATAAACTTTCTCATCATTTCATAATTTCCTTGCCAGTAATTCTCTTCACACAATGAAAAACACATCGTAATGTTAGAGCTCTCATTAGGTTCTCTGTGTGTTTGTTTTGTGTGCAGAATAAGTGTTCATATCCTTCTCTATTTCCACGCTTCTAAACACAGAGAAATCAAATATGTCTCCCACGAGAGAACCTGCTTTTGCAACAATTTTAGGTTGCATATATTATGAAAAGTTATGTTTTGTGCTGAAATTAACTCTGGGAGTGCTGTAGCTACAGTATTGTGATACCTCTATTTTATTTATGAGGATTTATGTCTGTTTTCTGCAGTTTACAATGCCATTGGGGTCAGAAAGATTTAATTGTATACTTTCAGCAAGGATGCATTAAATTGATCAAAAGTGACTTTATAAATGATTTCTATTTCAAATAAATGCTGTTCTTTTGATCTTTCAATTCAAAGATCACCGTTTCCACAAAAATAATAAGCAGCAAAAAAGTTTTCAACATAAATAATAATAATAAATGTTTCTTGAGCAGCAAATCATCATATTAGAATGATTTCTGAAGGATCATGTGACACTGAAGACTGAAGTAATGATGCTGAAAATTCAGCTTTGATCGCAGGAATAAATTACATTTTACAATATATTCAAATAGAAAACAGCCATTTTAAATTATAATACATTTTTACAATATTACTGTTTTACTGTATTTTTGATCAAATCAATGGAGCCTTGATCTGTATATAAGAGTATATATTTACCAAATATAAATAAATATATATATGGTTTTTATTTAAAAATAATACTGTTACATGTCCAAAAAAAAAAGTTTTTACTGTGGTACCATGTCAAAATTTATTTAGCTTAATGCATAAATATAAAATACCATGGTATTCAAATAGAAAACAGATATTTTGAATTATAATAATGATGTAGATTGTTTCAATGAAGTTGAACAAAAAGTCAAACAATAATATGTTGTCAAACAATAATATGTTGTTAAAAAACTGTTTTATTATCATTTTTATTATAATTTAGCAATTTGTAAATCCAAATTCAATCCAAAACCCACATCCTTTGTTGAATAAGGTGTGTGCGAATGCAACACTTGAGTTTGTGTTTGTGTGTGTGTTGTACTTTTGGGACCGTGTGAATATATGGGAGACATTCATCACAGATGGCATCAGCTATCCCAGACTCCCCAGCCCATGACACGTGGAAGAATGCTAGAATGAGTCACCCTGGGGGCGAGAAAGACAGAGCCTTCTTAAAATGATCAATTTTACAAAAAATAAAATGGCAAATCCCAAATATTGTAAAATATTAGATCAAATGGTGTTTAAAATCATCTTTAGAAAGCAATAACAGCAGATGAAGGCCTCTTTTGAGCTTGTTGTGATCTCATTAAAATTTTATAGCATGATGTGAATGTGAAGCGAATAACAGCAAAATTCCGGCGAAAAATCCCATGATAGTAGGCAGTGCTTCCAGAACGCTGTGATTGGCTGGTGGCAGATTGACTTTTTCTTAAAGGATGAACATTCAGCAAATGAAACAATAGGGTAAGAAAAACAAGCTTAATTCTAGATAAATTCTCCAAAAATGAGTCTTAATATCTAGGAAATGTAAATTAATCTTGTTTTGAAGACATTGAGATATTTTTACTGGAAAACGAGGCAAATAATCATTGCGTTTTTGCACTGCACAGGCCAAGAAATCCCAGCATGACAGATATCCCCAAAAAATGGGCAGAAATAAACAAAGCTTTCTCACATTTGGTGTCATTTTCTCCGTATTGACTTTGAGATTATGGGTAAATAATAAGCGCAGCAGGTACCAGTGAGATGAATATTCATGCACAGCGGTGCCGAGGTGAGACGGCAGCTTCAGGGCTCCAGACTGGCAAACTGCCCGCAGATAGACAGGGATGCTGTGGGTGAAAGAGGGCATGGAGAGAGGAAGAAGGTGGAAAGAGAGCGATAAACACTCACCCCTCAGACAGACGGTGCGGTAGGTAAGCAGATAAGACGCAAACAGCAAGAGTAGAGCCAAACGCTTGGTGTGACAGACTGACGTGTGCTGTGTTTAAAGGAATTGTTTAAGAAAAATGACAATTCAGGCATTATTTACTTTCCCTCGTGTCGTTCCACACTGTTGTTCTGTTCATAATGACCACGTCTGTCAAGCTCCAAAAACACCATAAAAGTAGTTCATATGACTTGTGTTCAATATTGAGTCTTCAGACATCTAATTGAGGTTATTTCTGAAAAATCCCCTGTGCGGCAGCTCTCAAATCTCATTCCTCGTTCTATATATTTGAACAAATGAAAGAGCCAATGACATTTGCTGTGAATGATGTCAGTCTCTGTGCAATTGCAAATGAGATTTCAGAGCGTCTGCTGAAGTCAAGATTATCATTGAATAACAAGTCTCTTATTAAGTCTCTGCTCACCTAGGCTGAATTTATTTGATGAAAATACAGTAATCTTGTGAAATATTATTACAATTTTAAAGTAACTGTTTTTGTATTTGAAAATATTTCATTCCTGTGATCAAAGCTGAATTTTCAGCATCATTACTCCAGTCTTCAGTGTCACATGATCCTTCAGAAATCATTCTAATATGCTGATTTGCTGCTCAAGAAACATTTCTGATTATTATTGAAAAGTTGAAAACAGTTGTGCCGCTTAATATTGTTGTGGAAACGGTGTAACATTTTATTTTTCCAGATTCTTTGATGAATAGAATGTTTAAAAAAAGCATTTATTTGAAATTTTAACATTAGCTGTAACATTATAAATGTTTTTGGTGTCACTTTTAATAATTGAATGCATCCTTACTGAATTAAAGTATTACTGACCCCAAAGTTAAACACACCCTCAATATTTTTCAGCCTTTAATGGGGCTAAAGGTGCTTTTGATTTTATTAAATATTCTATATTGGAACAAAAACTCGCTGCAGCACTTTCCAAAACATCCGCTTTTCAAGATCTGATGCGATCAAAGTTGATTCTGCGCTAATCCGACGTAATATTTGATGTTGTAGATTTAAATACCAAATGAGAATCTATACAATTGTTGATTATATTTTCAGACAAAGGTCTTCTTAATGATTTTCAGTTTTGTTCAAGGTAATTAAAGCAGTGGTTTTTCAATAATTTAAGAATAATTAACATGATGATAAACAGCTGACTGACTTTTCCATTTGTTGACATGACATGGTTAGATTCAGATGGTAAATATCTATTAAGTTGGGCATCCACACTGTAAAAAGTCAAATCTACTTATTTTTCTTTTGCAAGTTTTTGCACAAATATTAAGTAAATTTCAAATATGGAATTAAGTAACTCTACTTAACTAAGTTAAGTAAAATTAACAATGAAAATAAAGTAATTTTTACTTGGCCAGTAAAAGGTTGAGTAATTTCTATTTAGTTGAAGTTTCTTTTGCAATACATTTTACACAAACAATATAACACTGAGTTAAACCATGCTTTTAAAGTGTATGCTTTACTTAGAAACATCTAAGTAAATAATACAATAGATATTGTGTAAACATCATATCTACATATTAGAAGTAACGCGGCACCTGAACACACAGACCTCAATACTTGGTACACAATACACAATGACAGTAACATTTGATGGATCGATTTTGAGTAGAAAATGAACTCCAAATGTCACAAAATGGCAAGTTACTAAACATAACCACAAAAGCAATGATAAAACAGTGTAAAAACAGCTGGAAAACAGCGAAAAATCGACCTCATTAATTATTCAAGGCCCAGTGCATGATGGGAACACCAGTATCCGAAAAGTTGAGTAGTTTTACTTAATTTTATAATGTTGATATTTAATTTCTACAATCTTAAATTGAGTACTAATATAGAATTTACTTAGTTTTTTAAATTCTTGCCTGAACTAACTTTTTGATGTAAAAATTGCATTTGTTTTTTCTGTAGTATTTACTTCACCATAAAATCATTTTTTACAGTGTACCTTCGAGATAATACGCATATTTATAATGAAACCATCACATTTAAAAATATGATTTTAATAATATCATATATAATAAAATATCGTTTAAGTTACTACTGTAAATCTATTTTATATTATGGGATCTCCTTCAATGCTTTTTAAAATAATTTTGTTTTTGTATTTTAAAAAAAATTTTAATGACCGCATATTTATTGAACAAAAATGAATTCTTTTATTTATCAAAATAAACAGAAAATAGTACAAACTTTGCTAAAGTGATTGTTTTGAACAAGTATAAACTTAATGTTCAATAAAAACATATTTTTTTTCTGCAATCATGCACTATGGGAGTAGTGAAAAGCAGATATTTTCTTAAGGTGTGCCTTTAGCCCCGTTGTACCCTATATACTGTGTGTGTATATATATATATCAAAAGTCTGAAAAACATTGAGGTTTTTGTTGTCCTTCTTATTGTGCCCAGCCGTGTTTGTCTTCTAAGCAGGGTTGCTCAAGGTCACAGTGATGAATCATTGGGGTTCATCTGGGGTTTGAATCTGTCTTTGTTTCCAGCTTTAACCATAAAACCACACCACCACAAGACATAGATATCCATCTAGAGACATCTTCATATAAAGGACGTCGAGCGAGAACATGACAGAACAAACAGACCAATCATTAGTGACTCTGAAACAAAAGTTTAGATATTTTCTTACAGGCGCCAGACAGACACAGTCGAAGCTGCTGGATGAATGGATGGTGTTCAGAGGTGCTGCGCTGCAAACTTCTTTTGTTTTGGTTAGAGAGAACATTTAATACTGTAATATAATAAAATGAAGTGCATATATATTATTGCAGAATTATGTGCTTTTGCTGAACAAAGGAGTGCACAACCTAAAAAGAGAAATGCACATGAAATTAATTTGGCTGACATAAAACCATAAATACAGTTTTGTATGGAAACCCAGTTCCAAAACTAAAAAGCCGTTTGCCAAAGTTACTTATTCTTTCTTCAGCCAGACAGAAACTGATCCAGATGAAGTTTTTTTAGCAAAGATGAAAGTTTGTTATTCAGGTTTGGAACGACACCCAAAATTTTCATTTTTGGGTGAACTATCCCTTTAAAGGATTAGTTCACTTCAGAATTAAAATTTCCTTATAATTTACTCACCCCCATGTCATCCAAGATGTTCATGTCCGTCTTTCTTCAGTCGAAAAGAAATGAAGGTTTTTGATGAAAACATTCCAGGATTTTCTCCATATAGTGGACTTCAATGGAGCCCAAACGATTGAAGGTCAAAATTACTGTTTCAGTGCAGCTTCAAAGCGTTTTAGAGTCCCAGACGAGAAATAAGGGTCTTATCTAGAGAAACCATCATTCATTTTCTAAAAAAATTGTTTAAATTATATACGTTTTAACCATAAATGCTCATCTGTAGCTCAGTGGTTAGAGCATGGCACTAGCAATGCCAAGGTCATGGGTTCGATCCCAGGGATTGCACATACTCAGATACAAATGTATAGTATAATTTGGATAAAAGCGTTTGCCAAATGCGTAAATGTAATCTTGAACTAGCTCTCTTCTTCTTCTTCTCTATTAGAATCCAGCAGTGTAGACGCTGCTAAGTGTATTACTGCCCTCCACAGGTCAAAGTTTGAACTAATTGTTATATACTTGCACTAGCATATTGAATATGACAATTTAGTTCAAACTTTGATCTGTTGAGGGCAGTAATACACTTAGCAGCGTCTACACTGCTGGATTCTAATAGAGAAGAAGAAGAGAGCTAGTTCAAGATGAGCATTTATGGCTAAAATGTATATAATTTTCAATTTTTTTTTAGAAAATGAATGATGGTTTCTCTAGATAAGACCCTTATTCATCGTCTGGGATTGTGTAGAACGCTTTAAAGCTGCACTGAAACTGTAATTTTGACCCTCAACCGTTTGGAGGCCATTGAAGTCCACTATAAGGAGAAAAATCCTGAGTAAATTATCAGGAAATTTTAATTTGAAAGTGAACTAATCCTTTAAGGGTGAACAACATGGCTGCGTTCACTAGTCAACACTAGCTGTATTTACATGGACCCTAATAACCCGGACTGGTAGCACAGTCAAAATAAAAAGTCACATGTAAGGTATTTGCCAAGTCCCATTCTGTGTGTTTCAACAGAGATGTTGAGCTTCTGGAAACAATCAGTCAGTGTCTCTCTTATTTCCTGTGTGTGTCTGTCTGCTTGTCTCCATTTGTATCTGTCTCTCCCAGCATGCATGGTCCAGTTTCGCGCCGCTTTCTCCTCCCCTGTTGCCATGACAACAGCGATCCGTCCTACAGGTTCACTCGCATCCTCCGAGACTCTTCCCGTTCAGAAACGTGTGGCAGTCACCCAAGCACAGGCGGCACGTTACCGGCGCGTGATTTCCCATGCCGAGATGAAAGTGCTGTGGCTTCCTTGTAATCGTTTTTCATATTTAGAGACATAGTGAGTTAATTGCAGAGGGAGGCAGGGGAGAGTTTGAGTTCCTGTGGAAACTTGGATGCTTGGATGTTTTTGCCCTTTTTACATTTTTGTTTCAGTTTTTCCCCTCAGTTCTTTCTGTCCTCACGAAGTTCAAGTGTAGTTCAGTGTTTTGGGTTTAATCCATCTCATTCCACTGTTGGTCCAGGTGGCCTAGTGTGCTCTCAGAATGTGTGCACGCTAATGTCTGGGTCCATGTGTGTTTTCGTGGGCAATTTCCATCCACCTACTGATATAATGAGGCTTTTTTTTTTATTTTTTAGGGTAATATGATTTCCTTTAGATAGGAAAAGCACCCCATTTCATTTGCAGGTATATTTGAGGCTCCATGACACCTCGTATTGATAGTGAAACTGAACAAAGATAACTCATAATAAGAGCTTTGCTTCTCAGAAGGGAATTTCCCTTCTGCTCAAAAGCAGTCAGAGAATCTGTTTTCCTCAGAAACACACACACTCTGATCCAAAACCTAGAGAGCTGCCCACGGAGGCAGGATTTTAAGGCATCAAAGATGTATTTTTGAAGCAAAAGGTAGGCAGTGACACCACTGCATGTGTAGTGTGTGGAAAGCACAACCCTATAATGCATTGTGACAAGCTCACTGTTTTTCAATACACCCAAGATTGCAGATGAAGTGAAAGACATGTTGATTGTAAATATATTGTTTTCAATCCTGTAAAATCTTAAAGGGGTCATGAACTGTGTTGTTTTATTGTTTTATAATGTTTCCTGGGGTGCACTTATAATGTTAGAATGCTTTTCACATCAAAATTTGTCATCATTTAGAAATAAAAGGCATTTTTCCTACCCTGATTTTTGCCCTCTGATTCAAACGCTCTATTTTAAGGGGTGTGTCTGCTGTGAGACTTCAGTGTAAACGCCCACTGCTGTGATTTCCATTTTAAGTAGACAAGTATTACTCTCTATTTCACCAATTTGTTTCTGTTACAGCTCTCAAGGTTAACTAATCGTGAAAAGTGCTGCATTATATTTAGATCGTGGCATGAAAGGTTGCAGTGATGAACATTGTAGCCGATCACAGACATGTTGTTGAGCGCATGAAAGCAGTGATCTTGTCATTGCAACTCAATTTCTGCACACTAACTGATGCTTTCATCGTCACTAACTGTGCAAACACGATGTAACTAAGAGATTTGTTGAATTTGGTGCGAGTCCAGAACTCAGTCACTGATAACCTCGTGCTGTTTGATTGACAGCTCCAGCGATTGTAAAGGGAGCGTTCTTTGATCGCTTTCTATTTATAATTTAATCACCATTTAAATAACAGATTATTTTCATCCTACTAAGAGAAACAACCATTTAGTCACTGGTTTGATTTACTGACACATAAGAACATCTGACTGTACATGAATCATTAATATCAGATCAGGCATTAGAATGAACACAGTTACTCACATGTTGTCGCATTACTGTAGAGTTCATATCATAAAAGTCTGTTTGCAAAGCCTGCGCTGAAATGCGATTGATTTACCAAAGAATCCACAGTGAAATGTGCCGAATACAAATAAATAAAGCTCAACTGAGACATTCACATTGTTGAAAATAAATAACCATATTCCTAGCATTAGGATCCTTTGAAAGGTAATGTTATTTAGTTATTGTCCTGTATCGCTCTTCTCTCCTCCTCATCTCACTAACACGCCAGTGGGCGGGGCTAACGTTGAAATTATGAAGTATGCGTTGATTTCTTCTGCGGAGGCGGGGTTTCACCTATTGGCACGTTCCAGGATCAGTCGTTCGCTGGGCCTGGTGTCAATAAAGGTTTTATAGGACTAACAAGGAAGTTTTTTAGTTTTGAAACTTACAGGATATTCTTATAGTATGATGATCTCTTATATATCAAAAGCTCAAGGAAAAGTTGATTTCTCAATTCATGACCCCTTTAATAAAAATAGTGTTCTAATTTAAAATCCCCAAAACCTTTGCGTTGCCAGTTAAGAAATTTAACCACTAAACCACACAAAATTATATTAACAATAGTATAATCCATACTGGAGTTTTAGTCTATTGTCTACATTGACAACTGAATAGGCAGCATCCTAACTGAAATGGACCCTCATAATAACCAACTTGGTGTGCTCTACATAGACAGCTACTCTTTCTTATTTAATGTGACACACAGAGGAAACTGTGTGCTTGGTTTCAATAACATTTGCTTTTAGCATGTAGCTGCTAATGACGAGATCCTCCAATACACAAAAAACAGTTAAAAATAAAATAAATTGGTAACACTTTACAGTAAGGTTTTATTAGTTAATATCAGTTAATGTATCAACTAACACACTGTAAAAAATGCTGGGTTGTTTCAACTAGGGCTGGGCGATATATCGCATGCGATTGTCACGCGCATTTTCGTCAGTAAAGCCGGTTCCCTGATTAGCGGCATTTAATAGACAGATCTGTAGATCACTGACAAGCTACGCAATATCACATTCATTATCGCAGATGTATCGCCTTCGATAATGAACGCGATATTGCGTAGCTTGTCAGTGAACTACGGCTCTGTCTATTAAATGCCGCTAATCAGGGTACCGGCTTTACTGACGAAATGCGCGTGACAATCGCATGCGATATATCGCCCAGCCCTAGTTTCAACCCATGTTTGGGTCAAATGTGGACAAGCCCAACCGATGGTTTAAATTTTTTAATTAAATTTTAAATAAATACATTTCAAATCCAACAAAGTGACCACTGCAAATCCATTTGTTCTTCATGTCAGTATTGCGATTGCTTGAAGTATGTCAGAAAGAGAACAGGGCATCAGTTGACTGTCTGGAATTTGTCGTGCCTCATCCAGTGTAGACAGCATCACTGATTATAATGGATTCTGTCTGCTTATGTCATGCCGCGCTGCTCGCGTCTGGTGTAGACACGGTGTTAATGGTTAAACTTCCTTACTGGCAATCCAAAGGTTTCAGATTTGAACTCCAGAAGTAGTATTACATGAGCTACAAGCCACTAAATCACTGCAGTAAAATATTCTGTACAACACTTTCGATAAGAAAGCATGTGCTACATTCATAATGACATCATGTAATTTACTGCACTATTTCACCAAGGCTGTTTTTTGGCTTTGAGGATCTTGGGCAGTGTATAAAGAATATGGATTGGACTGTTATGTTTGTGATTGATCTGTTTTTACTGAAACCGAATATTCATTTGAGGTCGTTTATCGGACTAGTATATCTACATGCTCTGTAAATGATGTCTTTACTCAAAGTGGAATATGATAAACAGTAGGTGTTGATGTTAAAGTTGTATGTTGGTTGTGTTTGATTCCAGGCAGCTTCAGCAGCAGCAGGCCGAACTGGAGGTTCACCAGAGAGATGGACTGACTGCTTACGATCTGTCGCAGGTGCGCATACACACTTTTCTTATAGTTTGTCATTTAGTCACATAATCCTTACAGGCTCATTACTCTTTTTAGCTTGTGTAGTACATTTAATTTCTCCTCCTTCGCTTTATATGCAAGTCCCTCCATCTGTGTCACAGCTGAGCCGGTTTTAGATTTATACTTCAAATTGAATATCAGACATTGAAACTCCCAAAGGAAAATTTTATTCTCTAGAAGTGCTCTATAACAGCTCAGGAGACTTAATGGAGTTAACCTGTCATGTTTCATCAACTTTGTCTCCGATGTTTTCTGAAATTCCTGATTGTTGTCATACTATATATACTATATACTTGATACTAAATAGAGTTTAGAGCTGTAAAATGAATGTGGATAGCAGCTCCGATCATTTGGTTTTGGGAGCATGTGAGAAATGTGAGTTCATATTGAGATTGCGGGTTACTAAATACTTTCTAAATAATATTTTATTTGTTTAACTGCACATAATGAGACCATATACTGACATCATAAAATTTAGCAAAGTCACAATTTATTCTCTATTTAATTGTATTACTGTGTAGAAGAAAGAGTTGAGACACTGATAGATCACATTTTGTCTCTTTCACAAGCAGTAGCTGGATTAAGGTTGAGTTGCCAGCACGTTTGAGCTTCTGCAAGAACCAATGAGGTTCATTCTCGTGTTACGCAGCACGTTTGAGCTTCAGCAAGAACCACTGAGGTTCATTCTCGTGTTACGCAGCACGTTTGAGCTTCTTCAAGAACCATTGAGGTTCATTCTCGTGTTACGCAGCACGTTTGAGCTTCTGCAAGAACCAATGAGGTTCATTCTCGTGTTACGCAGCACGTTTGAGCTTCTGCAAGAACCAGTGAGGTTCAGTCTCGTGTTACGCAGCACGTTTGAGCTTCTGCAAGAACCAATGAGGTTCATTCTCGTGTTACGCAGCACATTTGAGCTTCTTCAAGAACCAATGAGGTTCATTCTCGTGTTACGCAGCACGTTTGAGCTTCTGCAAGAACCAATGAGGTTCATTCTCGTGTTACGCAGCACATTTGAGCTTCAGCAAGAGCCAATGAGGTTCATTCTCGTGTTACGCAGCACATTTGAGCTTCAACAAGAACGAGGTCACTGTTGTGTGCTTTATGCTTTTACATCATGTGTTAGTTAGCACGATATGCGTGCTAGAATTGCTTAAGAGCACTGTAAATTACTGTGGGTAATGACTGATAAATTCAATAGAGAATCTGCATAATTGTAGTAATTTTAGCTGTGGACCGTTAACTCTCTGTGGATCTGTGCAATAAAAATAGGATATAGCTATGAAATGAAGTCACACATATCACCCATTGTATGGAATATGTCATCTGTCTTTATCTTAACAACTTTTACAACTTAATGCACATTTGCTTTGAATCATAAGTGATAATGTTGTTATGCTATATTATATGCTGTTTATGTTAAAGGGGTCATTTGAGTCAATCTTAATAAAGCAGAGAGGATTATTTGTTGAAAATAGATAACTCCTCACACATGGGATCTTGGGTAGCACCCACCAGCATTTAAAATCTATAACGCCTGTCTGCAATTTTAGAAAGACACTTTTTTTGGTCATCGTTATTGATTCCTGTGTTTTTAGTTTAACACTTTTAGCGAAGTTAGTTTTGTGATCCTTGTGGCATTCACTCCACATCTTATTTAGCATTTGGTTTTGATTAAAGTTAAATAGTCAATCACAAACTGACCCTCTCACGTTGACACCCACAGGTGCCGGTTGCCAGCGTGCCATCCGGCGTTCACGAGGCGGGCAAGAATATCGACAAAACCGATTCGCTGTTCTCCCAGGAGAGAGACCCTCGCTTCAGCGACATGTACACAGGGATCTCTGGATGTATGTTCTTAGATATATTACATTTGACTAGCACTGAATCACACCCTGATTTTGATCTAAACATAAAATTTACTGTAATTTCACGTAATGTAATTACAAAGCCAGCTCCAGTTTGTACACTATTTTAATGCATGGTATGATGTGTATACAATGTATGATTGCTACATTTGGTAGGTATTAGAAAGAAATTAAGTCAGAAATTCCAGCTAAAACATGTAAAATCCAGAGTCGGTTATTTAGGGTCATTAGCTGGTCCAAACCGCTTTAGCTGGGTAATTCTGATAAGGTTACATGTCTTTCCTCTGTAGTTTGTCTCTATTTCTCTATTCTTTTTCCTCAGCGTCTTTGTGGCCAGTAAAGCTGATGCTGTAATGTGATGTGTGACTCTTCACATTACATTCAGTAACTGTGAGCTAGATGAGGATCTTTGTTTATTGGGTTTGTTTGTGTTTAGCTGATAAAAAGATGATGGTTCCCTCCTCCACTGCTGGTGGGCAGCAGTTATACTCTCAAGGCAGCCCGTTCCAGCCCGGACACTCCGGCAAGAGCTTCGGGTATGGATGAACACATTTCAGTCATTTAAAAACCTGTTCACAACAAGTTTTCAAATGAAATGCAAATACTCTTTTTATGCAAATGTTATTTTATGCAGAATACAACCCCTGATTGCATTTGCTTTAATGCAGAATCACTAAAATGTTACTGATACACTACTGTTCAAAAGTTTGGGTTAGTAAGTTTTTGTTGTTGTTGTTTTTAAGAAATGAATACTTTTATTCCGCAATGATGCATTAAAAAGTGATGGCAAAGACATTTATAATGTTGCAAATAATTTTGATTTCATGTGAAGGCTGTTCTTTTAAACTTTATTCACCAGAAAATTATCATACAAGATAGTTAAGCAGCACAGCTGTTTTTTAACAATAGCTAGCTACATTTCCATCCACCTATTTTTATGCACATTTTGGGATATCGCATAAAAAAATGCTGGATGGAAATGCCAGAATGTGCATAAATCCTAAAAATGTGCATCAAAAAAAAAAAAACAATTGATGCAGATAAATTGTACAAAAATTGTTATTGTAAAAAATCTAAAATGTATGCACATTTACAGAATAAATCCATTGATGTGCCAAAAAAAAAAAAAAAAAAACTCAAGTGACTTTGCCTCATCTGGATAACTGGACTCACCAGCGGACCAGTTTCATTGCACAATGTTGATCATACTGTAATGCCTGAGCCAAAGTCTGTCATTTATAATGTAGATAAGAACAGGCACAGTGGCTTCCCTGATTGCAGCAACTTCCATTATTATTACAGATATTTTGCGCTAGTGGAAACATTGTGACAATGTTTGAAACAAGTGACAAGATTTCTGAAGGATCATGTGACACTGAAGACTGGAGTGATGATGCAGAAAATTCCGCTTTGATCACAGGAATAAATTACATTTTAAAATATATAAAAATAGAAAAGTAATTTTACGACATAATAATAATAATTCACTGTTTTTACTGTATTTTTGATCAAATAAATTCAGCCTTGATATGCAGGAGAGACTTCTTTGAAAAAAAATTCATTAAAATCTTATCAACCACAAACTTTTGAACACTAGTGTATGTTGTCATGTTCTTGAAACAAAAAAAAGTGCTGATATTGGAATATATCAGGATGTATTTTATGGCTGTCTACAAAATACATCTTTGGAGTCGTAAAATGTATTAGTTGTAAATATTTCTTACTGGCCATGACAATGTTTGTGGCATTATTGCATTAGATATGTTGTACTGTGCTTTTAAAGAAGACATTTGATGGGGAATATGTATTTTATTTTCCCATCGTGATTTTGTGCCTAAAATGCTTTCTTTGGATGCAGTGAATGTTGCTTTCATGATCATAACAATTGGCACTTTGTTGCAGGGCCTGATGTAAATGGGTCTTTTTTTACTTTAATGCTTCATTGTGGCAAAAATCTGGTGTGAGAAGGCCTTTAGACGCTTCACATGAATCAAGAGGATGGTCATAATGTGGTGCGTGTGTGTCTTTCAGCTCATCTGTGATCCACGTCCCAGGTGTCAATGACATCCAGTCCAATGCTGGTTCAGCTGGACAGAACCTCACCCAGATATCCCGGCAGATCAACGCCAGCCAGGTGTCCTGGACAGGAAGCCGACCGCCCTTCTCTGGCCAGGTGAGGATGAACCCATCGCTGCACCAGCCGCTGCTTACTGCCGCTCTGTTCTCCATCAGCTTAATTAAAGTAACGGATCATTCCTCTTTAGCATTGTGATGAGAGAATTAAAACCAGATCCACGTTTGGATGCAGAGCAGTGGCTGAAAAACATAATTCAGGGCAAAACAATAAATACTAATAAATAAATAAATATTACAATAAATAATGTGATATAGTACTTGCCTTACAAAAAATTATTTATATTTGTATTATATAAATTATTATATA
>RJVU01071319.1:292084-303104 GCA_003731715.1 Anabarilius grahami
TGTATATACCCTAAACTGTATATACTATAGTATACATACACAAAAAAATATTGTTTTTATTTGCAAAGCTGCATAAATGGATACTGTACAAACTATTAGTTCAACATAAAGTGCAACTAAAGTAATATTAACCAATAACAGATAATAGGAGGGACATAATTGGGATATGTTTAATGCTGAGTTCTGCCCTTAGAAAAGATTACTGGGGTTATGAAGGGTTCTCATCTGTGTCTTTTTAGTAAGCAATAAATTGCATGTATATCATTTTTAATGTCATGTCATATTTATAATATCATAAATAACAGCAGATGTAAAGTAATTTCTCATATAAAGGCCTGTGTTGTGCAGAAGAACAGAGGAATGCTGTTCCACACGTAGCTCTGCGGTTCTCCATTGATTACAAGTAAAGCTTGTTGTCTGCAGCTGTAATTGTGTGATTGCAGTGGTTTCCCTTCTGCCTAGCTCAGTTATGACTTTTAGTCTGACATGAAATTGAAAGTGTTGAGTTCCTTTTTGTTCTTCAGCTGACACTTACACTGTCCTAACTGAGCTTGTGATGAAAGAACAGCATTTATTTGAAATAGAAATCTTTTGTGACATTATAAATGTCTGTCACTTTTGATCTGTTTAATACATCCTTGCTGAATAAAAGGACTTTTTGAGCGTTAGTATATAAGATTTTGCATATTAGCATCATCATGTCTGTCATTCCCCCACAGCAGCAGATTCCCGCTCAGTCCAATAAGGCCCAGTCCTCACCGTTCGGCATCGGATCCAGCCACAGCTACCAGGCCGACCCGTCCTCATACAGCCCTCTGTCCAGCCCCGCCACCTCCTCGCCCTCCGGAAACGCCTACTCCAACCTGGCCAATCGCAGCACTGCTTTTGGTAAGATCTGTTCAGTCCCTCCAGTGGGAGTTATTCTGTATATCAGTGTCACTGTTTCTGAACTCCCTGAAACGCCTCCATTGTAGTCTTGAGTTTTCTTCACAATATTCCTCATTTAAATAATTCATACACAGAATAAAGGGGCGGGGCCTGGTTGAGTTAGTTAGTAGTGTGTGGAAACTGGCGGTTATGGTAAGGGGCGGGACATTTCCCAAACACCAATCACAACACACTGCTCCAGCCGACCAATGAGAGCACATTGTGCTTTTCAGAAAGAGGGGTTTCATAGAGACAGGAACTAAACAGAGCGTTACTGACAGACTGGAAAGAGAGGAGCTGAACAATGGAGAATATGAGGAAAATAATGTGTTTTGAACACTCAACATGAAAACCTGTTCTAGTAGAGCCCGAAACAACATCAAAACTTTGAAAAACGGCATAATATGGCCTCTTTAACATTCATTGAATCATTTATTGTTCAACTATTTGTGATAGAAATAATTTTCAATGATGTTTGGGATGTCAGACATTTAATTGACTTGTTGTGTTACAGATGTGTTTGTTAACGTCGTGGTTAAAAGTAGTTGGTTTCAATTGAATTTGTGTCAAAATATTGAATTTGAGTTTGTTCATTTTAGAGCTGAGTATTGATACAGATGTTCCGATTCACAAGATCTCAAATTGATTCGATTCTCGATTGGATTCGATTCTCGATTGGATTCAGTGAATTCAATTATTCAATTTTCACTGGCCCCACCACAAAAAATTATATTACATGAATAAAATATGCATTGTTTTTGTTGTTTTTTGACCCATATATTCCCAAAATGTTAAATACCAGTGAAATTTAACAATTCTCGATTCCAATTTTGATGCCATAGCTAAAGCTACTATCTAACTCATACATTTCAAAGATTATTAAAGACAAGTAAACATTCATAAACAAAAAAAAAAATGATGATAATTTAACTGCAAGCAGTAGCACAAATATAATTTTTTTTGCCCAGCCCTAGTTCATTTGCCTTGTTTTAAAATAATTGCTATTGATAATCATTGAATTATTGATATCAGCTAGTGAAAGTTTGGTATTGTGCCAACCCTAGAGACCTTCAGCTCTGTTTTTACCTGAAACGGTCGAATGATCTCACCGCATGATTGACAGAAGATCCCCAGTGTCCTTCAAACCGTGATCTGATCCAGACTGACATCAGACTAAGATTAACAGACCTTCATATGGAGGTGACATCAGAGCACCTCTGGGAAACAGAATCCTCCCATGGGGCTTTTCAGATGCCTGTGTGAACGGTCTTTTACATGTACAGCGATTTATAGATTTCCGTATAAAACAGACTATAACACACAATGACTGAAACAGACATTTGTCTTCAACAAAAGGACGTGTCATTACCAGCAGATCGTGTGAGGATTGAATGGCATCCATATTGAGACAAACGGTTTTGTTGTTTTGGTTTCTTTAGATTGGCCACTTCATCTCTAAAATAGACCATATGAAAAACAGATTTCTGTGGTTCGAGTGATCAGTCGTTGGACAACAGGCTATTAGTTTTGAAAACTCTTTTGAATTACTTCTCAACACAATAGCGACTATTAATCATGACTGTTACACAACATGCATAACATATTCAATAAGTTTGGAAAATTGCTTTCAAATAAGTTATCTAAATGTAATTTTATGTAATCAAAACACACATCAAGAAAGATGCTGTCACAAAAAACGAGGCCATGTGAGACCATGCATTACAGTTTTTTTACTACGATAAAGTGTGCTTACCAAGTGGCCGGTGATTGTGTGTGTGTGTGTGTGTGTGTGTGTGTGTGTGTATGTATATATATATATATATATATATATATATATATATTACTTTTATTAAAGCTACAAAAGTTATTCAATTAAGAGCAGTGAGTGATTTTCTTTTTCTTTTGTTCTTTGATTAACATTAATGGCAGACTGCAGCAGGTTTATTAGGCTGCTGTCACTTTAGCTTCCGCACATGACATTTATATTTTCTCACAACTCTGTGTGTTCATTTAAAGGCACAATATGTAATTTTTCACCGCTAGAGGTCTCTTATTAAAAACAAAGTCATATCTTGATGACGCCTTGATTCCGTGGAATCATGGGAGGTGTTGTCTTCACATCTACAGCTGGTGGAAAAGAATCAGGACGGGACTCGGGCAGAAATCATGTTCATGGATGAGATTATTAACATTACTGCAGTATGAAGCAGAGCAGGGCGAGTGCTGTGGGAGCTGAACGAGGCCGCTGCAGCGATTGCTAATGAAAGCCAAGTGCGGCACGTCTCGAGAGCAGCAGGACTTTTATTATGCCTCAGACACCGCTTCCACTTCTTCTGGTCAAGCGTATGTGGGGTAAAGCAACGCTGTTAATCATATTAGATACATTTGAGTGTGTTGAAAGTTGTTATAATGCTACTCTACGTTCTCTCGGCGGCTACTATAAGACACTTGTTGCACACTGCAGTAAGCTAGATCAATAGGCATGGTAAAACATGGTACTTGCAGTAAATCAAGAAAATTTAAACAATAAGACTTACTGTGTTGAGCTATATAACACGATTAGTTTTCTGTTGATGAATGTATCCAAAAAGTGGCTCACCTGTCTAATAAAACACATAATATATTAAAGCTTCTTTGGCGTTTCCATAGTTTCTACAAAATAAAATTGGAAATCGAGGGTAACTCGGGTATGACGTCATTGATAGGCATGGTCCCTGTCCTGGTTAAAATTGCTTATTTCTCTGGATTTAAACATTCTTGGAAACATTAGGGATAATGTAAGTACACAAGTCAACAAAATATATAACACTGTTCTAGTGTTTTTTGAATATTTTAATCTAAAAATCGTACATATTGTGCCTTGAAGACTGTATTTAACTCATTTAA
Organism: Anabarilius grahami; assembly: GCA_003731715.1. NCBI lineage: Eukaryota > Metazoa > Chordata > Actinopteri > Cypriniformes > Xenocyprididae > Anabarilius > Anabarilius grahami. The sequence continues at coordinate 295,898 of RJVU01071319.1, forward strand.
AGGGTGTGCTTACAAGGATACTCAACAAAACAGGCATTTTGTCATAATTTTGTGTGTTTTTGTCCATTCACACTCTGGTTTGGGCCGATAGACGATGCCAATATTGTCTAATAATCAATCATCAGTGTTGGGGGTAACGCATTACAAGTAACTTTTACCTTTTCAAGTAACTAATAAAGTAACGCATTAAAATTTAATTTTACAACTAAATATCCAAGTTACTTTTTCAAATAAGTAACGCAAGTCACTTTTTCCCCTTTTTTTTTTTTTTTGACTGACAGCTCTCCTGTCCCCATGTTGAGAGAAATAAAGCACAGAGGTGTTGTGTGCGCTGTGTGAACATGATGGGTATTGTAGTTCTAGACTAACATTTACTCATCTCACTTGCACAGAAACATTCAGTATTTCTAAAAAAAAAGTGAAATGCAATCTCAAATTACAATTAGACAAATACACTTTATGTATTTAATCTGACTTTATTGTCTTTGCTGCTGACCTTCAGTGATCTAATTCAACCATACTAATAAACAACAATTACTTTAGATTAGATTTAGAAATAAGAGTGTTGAACTTCCTTCTCCTGTATCCTATTCTTCTGTGATTGCACTAAACCGCTGATATTCAAATGGCGGATGCGGTCTGCATCTGGAGCATGTTTCCATCCGGACAGAGCAGTAGCACCATTTTGTGGTTTAGTTGAAGTGAGCAGCACCTCAAAACAGCAGATCACACCACAAGCTCTCAGGATCATTTGTGGTATTGATATTTCAGCGCTTTATCCTCTAGTAGTTTTATCTAAAGCCAAACGCGCTTCATTGAAGCCCTTTCAGGGCTAGTAATAATAATTATTATTATTGTGCATTCACTGTTATTGTCATATAAAATTCCTCATACCATGATATAAGACTTGGTCGAATCGCCCACTCCTATCCTATCCAATGAAGATCACGTTGATCATCCATCAGTCAAACTCTTGCTCTTGACGTGTTTCTTTTGTATTGTGCGGGGCTTCAAACAGCCTGCAGTGGGTTTAATTAATATGTCATGAGTTGCACCTTTTAACTCATGCAACAGAGATCTGGTTTCTGTATCCTGACACTTTAAAGTAAGGAATTTGACCAGCATGACACGAAGGGCAAAGATCCACAAACACAGTTGTGCAACTTTTCACATTCCTTGACCGAAGGCAGAACATGCTGAACGGCTTAAAGGGAGAAACTGTAGAATCGTTGTTATTGCATTACATCCGTTTAAAGCCGCCTCGAATTTCTCCGTCACATTCGGGTCTATGAAGCGAATTTAATTTGCAGCAGGGCGTACGTACGGAGACTTATAGGATGGCATTTTTTCCCATTGTTGTGTCCCTTGAGGGGAACTCTCTACCTTGAACGTATGATTAGTGTTTCCATTTAATAAGTGATTTGAAAATGGCCGATGGTTTCTCTAGATAAGACTCTTATTCCTCGTCTGGGATCATGTAGAGCTCTTTGAAGCTGCACCGAAACTGACATTTGGACCTTCAACCCGTTGAACCCCAGTGAAGTCCACTATATGGAGAAAAATCCTGGAATGTTTTCCTCAAAAACCTTAATTTCTTTTCCACTGAAGAAAGAAAGACATGAACATCTTGGATGACATGGGGGTGAGGAAATTATCAGGAAATTTTAATTCTGAAGTGAACTAATCCTTTAAAATAGAAAAGAGTAATTTTTTATCTTCATTCTTATCAATCAACCAGGCAGTTTTTGTTTTTCTCACTGGTTACAATTGTGCACATACTGTACGTAATTTCACTAACTAAGGATTACATTACAATACAATAATGTGCTCCGTTTGCTGGGAAAAAAAATGGCATTAAATGGATTCATTCCAAATACAGAAAAAGGCATTCCTGCAGTCTCGGCTTCTTCCTCCTGTTACGTGTTGAAGAGCCGTCCACGTGAGGAGGTGAAGATAAATGTTCCATTTCCTTTAATGACCCCAAATTAAAAGAGAATTATCTGGACATGGATTCATTTCTTCAGGGCTTGGAAAGCCATTCGGAGCCCGATACACTCGAAATTGAAGTGGGTTTTTAATGTCACCTCTTAAACATAAATCACTTATTAAATGGAAACACTAATCATACGTTCAAGGTAGAGAGTTCCCCTCAAGGGACACAACAATGGGAAAAAATGCCATCCTAAAAAACAAATTACATACTTTTATATATTTTATATATTTTTAACCACAAATGCTCGTCTTGAACTGCGATGCACCACGCATTACGTAATCATGTTGGAAAGGTCACGCGTGACATTGGCGGAAGAGACATGGATGTGAGTAAATTATCAGGATTTTTTTTTTTTTTTTCAGAAGTGAACTAATCCTTTAATTTAAATTTTAAAATGCAATTTATTCCTGTGATGAGAAGCTGAATTTTTTAGCAGCTCATACTCTAGTTTTCTGGGGTTACTTGATCCTTCAGAAAGTTCAAACGAACAGCATTTGGAGCAGAAATCTTTTTCTAACATTACAATTGCCTTTACAGTCACTTTTTGATCAATTTAATGTGTCCTTACTTACCTACATTTTATGTACATCTTAATTGCTTTTGCCAAAGTGTTAATTGGCAGATTTGCCAGAAATATATTTAAAGGCTTGTTCCGTAATGACTTTCTCTCTATAATAAATTCATAAAAAGGAAAGTTGTACTTTGCACTTTTTCATATTCAGTTCAGATGGAAATGAGAAGTGACAGGGGAGTACATCTCTTCCAGAGCAGCAGTTTGAAGATCAGAAATGTCATTAATTTTAACATTTTATATCATGATCTGAGGGCAGATTTATTAGGTGTCATTACCAAACCACTGCATATTTCAACAATTCAATTTCTTTTTATTGGTATATGCTTTAAAGGGGACCAATTACTTTGTTAGCTAACTGCATGATTACATGTACATTTCTGAAACCACATATATTGGACAGTGACCACCGATACCAGATTCTCTAAATGGTAATGTTGACATGCATTCTCTGTAAAGCTGCTTTGAAACGATATGTATCTTGAAAAGCGCTATACAAATAAATGTGAATTGAATATTATGCAAAAGTCACTTTTATATTGTTTTGAACATATTTGTGCGTGTACACAACCACCCTATTGTGGTAAAAATCCATCCACTCCGTTCATCTTCCCCATATATCAGAAACAGTGTCTCAAAATGAGGGGTTTTTCTTTTGTTGTTTGGTTCATATTAACAGCATATACGGCAGTAGATACTGTATATTACGCTGCTGTCACTTTAATACACAATACACAGATCTAATATACACATGAGACTTCTTTCCCTGCTGTTTAACCGACTTTTTATGTGAACTTTGTGCGTATTTGACAGTTTAACAGCAATAAAACGTGAAAGAGAACTTAGTTTGATACTCACAGGATGCACCGTCTGACAGACGTGTGCTCAGAAAACAATATATCAGAAGTTTAGACTGATAAGGCTTGTGCGGTCTTCGTTTGGAAAGTACACTCAGGGTCTTTGGGGTCTCCACAGACCCCAGGCAACAAAATGTAATTTTGTAACAAAATAATTGTTTTTTGGGGTTTTTTTTAAACAAATGTAATTTTACTGTTTATTAATGTTTTTACTCTACATTTGTGNAATTGTTTTTTTGGGGTTTTTTTAAACAAATGTAATTTTACTGTTTATTAATGTTTTTACTCTACATTTTTGCAGTTTTTGGAGGATTTATCATATTTTTTTTAATTTATATACTGTAAATAAATAAAAAAATATATTTGTTAAATAGGTTTTTATACAAAAACAGCTTTTTATGGGTCCTTTACAAAGTAAATTTTACATAAAAGCTGTTTTTGTATAAAAACCTACTCAACAAAATATTTATTTTATTTATATAAATGTAAAAGATATGATAAATCCTCCAAAAACTGCACAAATATGAAGTAAAAACATTAATAAACAGAGTAAAATTACATTTGTTTTTAAAAAAAACAATTATTTTGTTAAATTACATTTTGTTGCCTGAGGTCTGGAGACCCCAAAGACCCTGAGTGTGACTTTTTTTTTCTACACTAACATAAAAGCAAGATTTCACTCCAATTTTTTATTCGTAGATCTAGAAAGTGTTAACAGCTGTACAAAGTTTCATGTCATTTGGACAAAGAGAACATTTTATTTTTTTATTTTTTTTAAAGCAAACATCGTTTGTGGTCTAAAAAGACCCCAAAGACCTTTTATAAGGGTTAAAAAAAAAAAAAACATGCTGTAAAGGCTCCACCCTCTTCTGGAAATGGGGGCGGGGAGCAGCAGCTCATTTGCATTTAAAGATATACACACAAAAATGGCATGTTTTTTTCTTCCACTCAAAAATGGTATAATAAATGATCTGTGGGGTATTTTGAGCTGAAACTTCACAGACACATTCTGGGAACACCAGAGACTTAAAAAGGGGCTTAATAGGTCCCATTTAAGATTGCTAGTTATTGTTTGATGTAGGTTATTGTTGTTGTTTCCTTTGTGTAAATATATTTATTCCTTATTTTTCCAAGTTTTCAATCACTCACGTATGCAAGGAGATAAAAGAAAAGAAAATCAGCAGAGTAAGAATGAGAGAATGGTCATGTAAAAACATTCACATGAAATCAATACAACCTTTTATTTACAGATTAAATACCAGCTCCTGTTCGATTTGAGCTTCATAGTTTGTACAAAATTATTGCAGTGCATAAACAACAATCACACTGCCTTCATTTCAAATGTTTCATACAGAGATAATGTTACATTGTGACTTAATTGCAGTCTTTATGTGCTTACGTGAAACTGAGCATGCTTTCATTGCTGTGAAAGCGAGAGAATGTGCTTTCATTCCTCGCATTGATTGAAGCGCACTCGGGACCAGCGGCGAAGCACGGCTCTTTGTTTGAAAGGCGTTTGCTTTTGTCACGTCGGCTTTTTGTACCATTACATCTTTGAGAATCATGTTTGATGGAGCAGTCAGAGAATAAGCCGCACCTAAGCTCTACAGATGCCGAGGGAAAACGTGAAGCACGCCGATTTCAGATTGATGGGGACGGAGAAAGATGGCTAGGGGAGAATAGAGAAATAGAAAAATTGATAGAGAGATGTACGAGGCGCGTCAGTGAAGCCAAACAGCCGAACCTTGAGGGAAAGACAGCCAGAAATGGAGCCAGGGAAGTCTGCGTGGCAAGCGCTAACACAGTAGGGAAATGAGAAGTTTGACCTTACATCACTGCCTCATCAACATGGAGAATATGAGAAACAGCCCGAGGGCATCGCTGTGCCATCTTGCAAAACACCCACCCACGTCGTCACCTCCGCCCGCGCCCGCCGCGCATTAGTCTTGTCGACTCGCTCGTTTCCTAACCAAAGACTCGGGCCCCGCGGGTGAAGAGACTCTAGATGTATGCGTTTAAATGATTCTGTCAGCCTGGAGTAAATGTGCTCCCCTCCTGTGCGACAAATTGAGCGAAATGGAGGTCGTACGGTTGGAGTGTTTTACACGCATGCTCGATTGAGATGCTGCAAAAGTAGACGTGTTGGAGTTAATGTGAAAGTTGATACTGCAAAGCCTATACATGTGTGTTGAGAAGTGGAGGAGGATCCGTTTCAGAAGTCTTTTCCAGTGTTGTTTTTGTACTATTATAGTATTTATTAATGTTTAGACTTACCTTTCTTCTTCTTAATTTTCAGTTTTCATTTTAATTTTAGTTTGTTTTAAATATTTATTAGTTTGTTTTTTCTATTTAGCTTTTTTTTTTCAGTTTTAGTAATTTTAGCATTTTTGTTATTTTAATTTTATTCAGTTTATTTTTTTTCTGCTTTATTTCAATCAGCAAATTATTTTAATAGTTTTTGTTAACAATAACAATATTTTATTTAGTTTATAATTTATTCGTTTTTTTTTAAGTTTTAAGTTTTTCATCTAATATTTATATTCCAGCTATATTTCAGTCAACTAATGATTTTTAATAGTTTTAGTTTATAGCAACACTCATATTTTTTTTTTCATATATTTTTTATGATATAATTTGTTTATTTTTAGTTTGTTTTTCATGTAATATTTGTTTTATTTTAGCTTTATTTCTTTAAAAAATGATTCTTAATTTAACAATATAAACACTTTTATTTATATTTTATTGAGTTTATAATATTCTTTTAAGTTTAGGTTTTTCATCTAATATTTAAACTTTAATTTATTTTAGCTTTAATTTGATCAACAAATGGTTTTTAAGTTTTAGTTAACATTTATGACACTATTTTTATTTTATTCAGTTTATAATTTTCTTTTAAGTTTTTCATTTAATATTTATACTTTATTTTATTTCAGCTTTATTTCAATCAGCAAATGATGATTTAATAGTTTTCATTAACAAGTATAACACATTTTTTTTCAGTTTTATTTTATTCACTTCATATATTTTTTTATTTTTAATCTAATATTTATTTTATTTTAGCTTTATTTCAATCAACAAATGTTTTTTAATAGTTTTCATTAACAATTTTTTTTAAAGTTTAACAATTATAACATTTTATTTATATTTTGAGTTTATAATTTTCTTTTTAAGTTTTTCATCTAATATTTATTTTAATTTATTTCAGCTTTATTGCAATCAACAAATGTTTTTTTTATAGTTTTCATTAACAATTATAACACTTTATTTCAGGTTTTTTTTTATTTAGTTTATAATTGTCTTAATTTTTTCATCTAATATTTACATAATTTTGTTTTTACAAATGATATTTTTAATAGTTTTTGTTCACAATAATAACACTCCACAGCTCATTTCCATATATTTCACTGGAATTCCAGTATGAACTTCATGAAAGAGTCGTCTGTTATCATCTGTTAATGTGTGAGCTGAAGATGTGACTGCTCAGACCGTGTTTGTTTCTGCAGATGTGTCGGGTGAAAGCAGCCAGAGCGGAGGGCAGTTCCAGGGCCGCCCGTCTGAGGTCTGGTCTCAGTGGCAGAGTCAACACCACAGCCAGCAGGCCGGAGACCCTCACCCTCACCCTCAGTCCAGCCAGACGGAGGTCTTCCAGGTGACGTTCATACACATCAAACATCATCCACCTGTGTACAGCACATGGAGAGTGGTACTGGTGGGCAGCAGAACATGTGAAGCCTGTGATTGACCTGTGGGAAACAATATGCTAACTAGGGATATGTGAGACTTGGA
>RJVU01071319.1:304555-346107 GCA_003731715.1 Anabarilius grahami
AAAAAATGAACTTAAATGATTTTAGCAAATGGCTGCAATATAACAAAGAGTGAAAAATTTAAGGGGGTCTGAATACTTTCCGTACCCACTGTACATCAGCACAGCTGTGTTTCGGCTATAGTCATGAGGCTGCAGGCAGCCATATCACACGGCTGTATATAAATAAGAAATAATGATAAAGTGTCTTTAAAACCCTCTTTTGTGAGGAACTACTTCCTTCTGCCACGGATTCAAATCTCAAGTTAACAGTTCCTCCATTACTAATTCTAAAACGTCACTTTAGATCTAGTAACAAAGGACCGTTGAGTCCCTCCATTGAAACTCATTGTATTTTGTACAGTATTATTGAGAGAGAGAAAAAGAGAGATAACCTGTGTCTAATATAACATTCATTCTTCAGGTCGATGTCCATAATGTTATATCCATTATAAAAGGCCGTTTGAATGTCCGCTGAGGAAAGTGATATCTTTGTGTCCGTTTTACAGTTAAGGGAATTTTCCATAACACACAGCGCTAAAACAACGCCCTTTGTTTACAAAAGTCCCTTTCAATTTAAAAGTCTCTTGCGACGGACTCATTAACTTGGTATGTTTGCTGCCATGCAAATTGCCGCATACATCTAGAGTCTAATGTTGTATTAATGTAACTTTCACTAAAACAATATTACGCACTAATGGACCCTTTCTCAATACCAAATACAACATATTATTTATATAAAATATTTATTGAACAACAGTATTTAAAGGTGCAATATGTAATATTTTTGCAGTAAAATATCCAAAAACCACTAGGTGTTATATATTTTGTTCACTTGAGCACTTACAATATCCTAAATGTTAGCAACTATTTGTAAATCGTGAGAAAATTGCAATTTTAGCCAAGGCTCCGGGACGTGTGAGGAGTCGCCTGTCAATTGCGTCATACCCGCGTCGGTTTCCGGTTTTATTTTGTAGAAACCATGGAAGCACCAAAGACGCTTTAATATTTACATGTTTTAATAGACAAGGGAACAACTGTTTGATATATTTATAGACAGAAAACTAATTGGTGTTATATAGCTCAACACGTTTAGTCTTATTGTTCAAATCAAATTTTCTTGATTTTTTTTTTTTTTGTGAGTACCATGCTTTACCACGCCTCAGAGAAAAACACTGTTTTGTCAAGTAGCTGGCAATTTGCTCATGAACAAGTAATAGTTTAATAAGACCAACGATTGCCTGTTTTATGTACCCAAAATGAATTATATCTCATGTTTAACCACTATAAGAGCCAGCGGCAAATCCCCGAGGCACTGGCCGAGATGATCGGCTGCCATGACAGTCGCTTCAAGCAGAGCGATACAAACAGTGAAAATGTAGGAGTGCTGTTATCACTAGAATATGAGAACCAGAAAGAACTGTTTTTTGATATAAAATCTTCTGATTTAAGTGTCCCATTTGTTGTGGTCACAAAGAGACAGTTCTATATAAACACAGCATTTTACGTGGCGATGTTTTAAAAAAAGATTTTTATTTTTGGTATTTTATGTGCTCTGTGTATATATGATTTGATTTGATTATTTGTTTTTTGATTTTACACATATATATATATACAGTCAACCCAAAATGTAAAAGCTTTATTTAACAATAGATGAGTTTTAATTATCTATTAAATTAAATTAAATTTTATTTAACAGTATCAACACTGATCATTACTTACAGTGTTTTGTGTGAGACTTTTTTGGTAAATCTTTTTCTTTTTTTTCATATTCATATATATGAATAAANGGAGCTATATACAATTTTTTGTTTTTTGATATAAAATCTTCTGATTTAAGTGTCCCATTTGTTGTGGTCACAAAGAGACAGTTCTATATAAACACAGCATTTTACGTGGCGATGTTTTAAAAAAAGCTTTTTATTTTTGGTATTTTATGTGCTCTGTGTATATATGATTTGATCTGATTATTTGTTTTTTGATTTTACACATATATATATATACAGTCAACCCAAAATGTAAAAGCTTTATTTAACAATAGATGAGTTTTAATTATCTATTAAATTAAATTAAATTTTATTTAACAGTATCAACACTGATCATTACTTACAGTGTTTTGTGTGAGACTTTTTTGGTAAATCTTTTTCTTTTTTTTTCATATTCATATATATGAATAAATATACAGTACACAGACGATTCCTCTCGAGTATTATATTTGGCACAAAACAGGAAACTCTCTCAGGAGATCACGTTCACACAGAAAGAAAGAAAAAGAAAAATCCCAGGCTTGCAAAACACAAGGCAAACACAATAATTAACTTTTGATTTATATATATTATATAAAATATGACTCATCAGTGATGGTTTGAGACCATTGACCATTTATGTCATTGACGTCAAACCTTATGTGATGCGTCACATTTGAGAAAGAAATATTTCAATTTTACCACACAAATTGATTCTAGATTTGCAGATTCACTCTTTACAGCTACACTGACAAGCTCAGTAACTCTGTGTTTCTCCGTGTCCCACAGGATATGCTGCCGATGCCAGGCGATCCCACTCAAGGAACGACCAATTACAACATTGAAGACTTTGCCGACCTCGGCATGTTCCCACCGTTTTCTGAGTAACCGGAGACTCGTGTGTTTGTTAGTTTTGTTTTGGTTCAGACTGCAGTACCTTCATCTCTCACGTGACGCTGCTGAAACACGTCTCTGAATTCACACACACTCTCTTGTACACAAACAGTACAGAAATAAATATATCCCAGTCTTGATGCTCATCATGTGATCATGATGTGGTGATTAACTGCTGCCATTATCACTAGAAAATATATGTAAACATCCCTTTTAAATACATTTGCAATTTTTGTGAGCGGCGACAGCGCAAGATTATTTGCAGCAGGCATTAATTTACTTCAGCGCAATAACTAATAAGCCTAATTTACATAGAAAGCAGGCCAATCGAATGCCTGGTTTGGGTGAAATGTGAATTTGATGCAAGATTTTGTGCCAAAATGACCGTATGCTAAAGTTCACGCAAGCAAACTCATGTCAGGACTGTTCTCACGTCCACACAGAAATATAATGAAGAGTTTTCTTTTTCTTTTTTATCATAAAGAAGTGTTTTCAGAATCTTTCGTGATGCGAAGAATCTTTTTCTTCAAGTGTTGCACCTCATTTTTCATTGCCAAACAGCATCTTGCTGAGATATTTTTACGCTTACCGTGTAAAATGTAGTCTATGTAGTGATGTCTATAACCTAGCTGAGCTAATAATAAATGTAGACGATGTAAAGAAAAAAATTGAACATTTGCAACTTTTTTTTTTTAACTAACTTTTGTTGTTCTTACAAAAACACTATTGCAACAGTGTCACTTTGTGCAGTAATCGACACCAGCCTCACTAACGCAGCATAAACTCACACGTCTGACGGTGCGATTCACTTTTGGACTGATAACGTGGACTTCTCGTTTTCATGATGAAACTCGATCATGCCACAAACATGGACTGATGGAAAGACCTCGACTGGAAATCTAAACCTTTTTGAAAAATCGAATGGATGTTTAATGTAAATAATGTGATTTTTATGTCGAACCATGTTTAATTTGACATCCAGCTATATATACTTGTGTAGGTTTAACATCATTGTGTGCAATGTGAGTACATATTTAACTCGGTAATTAGTTAGCCTGTCCATTGTACAATGAGTTTAGGATTGTATAAATTGTGTAAATGTGTTCCGTTACTTTTGTGTAACTTTGACGAGAAATTGTGCTTGTGACAATAAATTCTCATTGAATATGTGGATTTCATTCAAACAGCCTGAGCTGAATTCATTGAGCTGCTGCATCTACACACATTTAACATTAAAATGTAAACATTATACATAATAAATGTAATTGCGTTTTATTTTCTTGTTATTGCGAGTTTGTATCTCGCAATTCTAATGAATTCAGAACTGTGAGTTATAAACTTGCAAATGCGAGAAAAAAGTCAGTATTGCAATATACATTTTAAATTGAAGTTTTAGTAATTTTATGTGCACTTCTCATTTTTATTAGTTTTTTATATTTATATTTAGTTTTGTTTTAATTTAATTTATAATGTTACCTCAAATTAAACTTATTTTATTTCAGTTAGTTGCCAAGGCATTATTTTGTTGATTTGATTTTATTTAACAATATCAACACAGATTATTAAAGAAAAAATATCTTCTAAAATCAAATGATTGTTTTGTGTGAGAGATGTTTTTTGGTGAATTTTTTTATTTTTTATTCACTTGTAGCTCTTAAATCTCATTTGCATTCATTCAGATGTGCTTCATCAGTGATGATCTGTGATAAGAACCTATGACCATTTATATCATGTTCATTTTGCCAGTTTAACAGGTCATATATTGTGTAAATTCAATCCTGATGAAACAAGAAAATTATGATTTCTCAATCATAGACTTATGGTAAATTATGGAAGTTATCCACCAGGCATTTGTGATTTTTATATCTTGAAATTCAGATATAAAGTTATAAAGTCTGAATTGTCAAATGTAAAATTGCAATTGTGACAAAAAAGTCAGAACTGTGAGATAAAGGCCCGGGTTCACAGACAGGGTTTAGATTAAGCCAGGATTAGACGTTAGTTTAATTAGGACATCTAAGTAGCTTTTATAAATGTGCTTTAGAAAAAAAAGCATGACAAAACAATGACATGCTTAAAGGGGACCTATAATTCCCCTTTTACAAGATGTAATGTAAGTCTAATAATATAGGTGTAATCTAAGTAATATAATGGTGTCTCCAGAATGTGTCTGTGAAGTTTCAGCTCAAAATACCCCACAGATCATTTATTATAGCTTGTCAAATTTGCTCCTATGGGTGTGAGAAAAAAAACACTGTTTTTGTTTGTGTCCCTTTAAATGCAAATGAGCTGCTGCTCCCGGCCCCCTTTCCAGAAGAGGGCGGAGCTTTAACAGCTCACGCTTCGGTTGCTCAACAACAACAAAGCTGGAGAATCTCACGCAGACAAAATGAGGATTGTCAGTAACGGTGTTCAGCCTTACATTGTTCAAACCGGATTCGACACTGATGGAGAGACTCAGGAAGAAGTTACAACTTTTAGAATGAAACTGGATGTTTCTGAATGGTTATTGGATACATTTATGTAGTTGCTGTGGAGTTGATTCAACTCATCCACTAGCATGTGCCGTCATGTTCATCTTTTGTGCAAATCCAGCATTGAATTCACCCTCGTTTGTGAAGCAGTCCGGCGTAAAATGACGGCATGACAACAACATTTTACTACAACAACTCTTTCTCTTCTCTAAAGCAGCTCAATATGGCCTCGCCCCCTTTGTTGCATGTTCTCAGGGGCGGGGTTTATGTAAATTTTACGCTTAGTGATGTCACTAACCTGGGAAGGAACTCGTTGTAGTCCCAACCAGCTGTTTGTTGTAGTCCTTAAAAACTGAAATCTCTCCCTTTGCATTAAACTTTGAGCGTCGTAACTTTGCTGATGTTGTTTATGCTCAAACAGCAACATTACACACTAACTAAAGTTAAAAAAGTGAAATCATAATCAACCAACCCTTAAGCCTTGTTTGTGAAACCGGGGGAATAAGCCACAATGACCTTTTTTTATTTTTTATTTCATGGCAGAAACAAGCTTCCATAGTAAATAGCGTTTTGCGCCGCATATTACATATTCTTTATTGCTGCTCCAAGAAACATCAATGGACAGATTGAGACTTGCTGCCTGGTAATTTATGCTTCCTTATCCTGCTTATTTGGGTTGTTGGTCAGGGAACAGGAAGGGGATTTGACCACAGGAATTACTCATAAACACCAGCAGACGCTAAATATGCTTTCTGAATTCATTTGGACATTCAAACTGCACAGAAGAAAAGCGAAGGTCTTTGATACTGCGCTCGTGAACCTGCTCTGCAATGGGCCGAAGTATTCCTAAACTCTATCTTATTGTTTTGTTGTTTTGACATTTTTGCATCTAATAATAAACCCAGGTGCTTTTGTTGCCTTCAGTTGACTTTTTAAAGTGCAATTAAATGATTTTGATTTAACGTTAAGCGATCTCCTGTTTCTATCTTGCTTTTTCTCTTCCTAACACACAGGAAGCACCAATTCAACAGAATGAAGAGCGAAGGATGTGCGTTTAGTGTGTATTTAACCCTCTACTGCACACATGTTGATGGCACATGAAAAAAAAATATTCCACATCATTTTTGGTTAATTTGGGAACATTTTATTGATAAAAAATATATATTTTTTCGTTGCCTCAGGGCAACGTTGTGCGACAATGGAACAGAGTCACAGAGAAAATGACCATCAAAATCAAACATTTAAAAAAAAAAATTCAAGAAATCATTAAGTAAAAAGGGAAAAACACTTGAAAGACATTGATATATTGAATTTGATTCATGCATAGGTCTGTATCATGTAGTGTGCTACGCTATATAATGTACTTCATGTAATAAGATTTCACTCCGTACGAAACTTCAAAAAGCACTTCTCTGCTGTGACAGTGGTGTATGTTACAATTTTTGCACATCACTTTGGGTGTTCCTGCACATCCAGGAACCCTGCATCTTCCCTTCTTATAATACATTGTTGCCAATGTGAGGTATTCCCCAAAACATCCTCGAAAAGTACCTCTTATCACACGTTTCCCTGAGGCAACGAAAAGAAAAACTGATTTTCTGAACATGCAAAATAAAAAAAACTTCATAAAACCTGACAAAAGGCTTCTCTACACCTTCATACACACACACATATTTTTTATGTACAGTTCATATCGTTTTAAATAAGATTACTAAAGCAAATAATATTGCCTTCTNCCTGCATCTTCCCTTCTTATAATACATTGTTGCCAATGTGAGGTATTCCCCAAAACCTCCTCGAAAAGTACCCCTTATCACACAAAGTTGCCCTGAGGCAATGAAAATAAAAACTGAATTTCTGAACATGCAAAATAAAAAAAACTTCATAAAACCTGACAAAAGGCTTCTCTACACCTTCATACACACACACATATTTTTTATGTACAGTTCATATCGTTTTAAATAAGATTACTAAGGCAAATAATCTTGCCTTCTTCTCACACCATATGCTCCCGTGACCATGTGTCAGAACAGGACGTCCCACCTCTTAATGGTGCTTGATAGTGACTCCAACACTTTACTGGACTGTTCTTTGGTACTTTCTCAACTTTTCTAATTGTTTGTAATCATTTAAAGAAAAATGTACTAAACATAGACCTTAAGAAAACTTTCCGTTGCCTGAGGGCAACGCTGTGCTGTAGAGGGTTACATTTTTTGTCTATTTTATCATATCACACTGTCACAGAGAATGATGAGAAATTTATTTTTGTTGTGCAACCTGTTGCCTCATAAACCAGCTATGGTAAATTAGTTCAACAGCCTCTGCATTAGCAGTAGCAAAATAAATCGTACAGTAACAATTCACAATTACAAATAGTGTTATTTTCAGCAGTGGCGTGTAACGCAGTCACTACTAACCACTTTGGCGGGTTGAATTTTATATATAATATATACATTTTTCAAATGTAATGTCTTTTAAAAAGGCATCTGAAATAATAAACTAAGTGCAATGTAGTGTTGGCAAAAATATCGATTTTTCAATACTGAAATATCTGAAACGCTTCCAATACTCATTTTCCTCAGAATAGACACACTCTTTCTCTCTCTCTCATCTCTCCGACAGCGAGTCGACACACAAATCCTCCTCCCCTCACTCACTCGTTTCATTTGCTCCGGGTGAACATTGTTGGTGTAACAGGGCTTAAATTTCAGCGTGGGATTGCGGGATTTTGTGCTCACGCACACATAAAGCCGCCTCTTAGTACTAAATTGAGTTCTTTTTCACAGCTTAAACAGTCAAATGCACACAAAATAATGTCAAAATGCCGGTCTTGGTGAGTATTCATGTAAACACAGTCAGTTGTTTTAAGTGAACGTAAACAGTTGATAAAGAAAATGCATGTGTAACAGTATAATGGATCAGTGCATCAGATCTTAAAGTGACAGCAGCCTAATAAACCTGCTGCCAAATTATGAGATAATATTAAAAATATCTATAAGGCAGTTTTTCCTCATGAAAATTGTGACCAGTGAAAATGCTGAGTGGCTCGTAACTTTGGAAAACCTCTAGACACAGTGACTGGTGAGCAAAAATGTTCGTCTTTTATTAGTTTAGACATTCTTCTAAGTATGTTAACTTTGCAACTACGTGTCAACTAACTCTCATTAGTGTGTTAGTAGACTGTTAGGTTAGGGTTAGTAAAATAAGTTGACATACTTGCAATTATACTTATAGTCAGTTGAATGACCGCCTTCTGTATTCTAAGTACGAAGAAAGAGTAAACTCTCAGAGTTTAAAAATCTTACGCTACGTCCTACGCCTTCCCTATTCAACTTACGGAAAAAGCTTAACTGAAGCGACGCCAGTTTACACTTTCCTAACTTGAATACGGAAGGCGGTCTGGCAGAAGCTAGATTTTTTACTTCATAACTTGTTAAATATGGATATTTTTTTTACACAAACACATCGTTTCGCTTCAGAAGGCCTTTATTAACCCCCCGGAGCCTATGTTTATGATGGATGGATGTGGATGGAGACACTTTCTTCAGCTCATTCTCATTGATCCCGCTCACTCCCATTATAAATCTCGGATGCATCAGGATATTTATTAATATATCTCTGATTGTGTTCATCAGAAAGAAGAAAGTCATATACACCTAGGATGGCTTGAGGGTGAGTAAATCATGGGATAATTTTCATTTGAAAGTGAATCCTTTAAGCAGACAGTCTACTAATACTCTAATAACTGCTAGTTGATGTTAGTCGAATGTCTAAACTGGACCATCAAAATAAAGTGTTGCCAAGATTGTTAATAGTTTTACTTACTAATAACTATACTGCTTATTATGAATGACAATGAGCTTCTTCCATGAATAATGCATATGCTCACTACTCCGAGTTTCCACCTGGCAGTTATGTAATGTGGTATGCTGTAACCATGTGGTAAAGCTCATCTTGTATATGATCACTCTGACATGACTTAAAGATAGCAAATCTTTTTTTTCCAGGCGGTTTTCTTCTCCGTGCATGTGAGCGCTGAGAGACCATATCATCTTGTCATATAATTGCATTTCTGTAAACTGTCAAAAATGTTCAAGTTAAGTTCCTTCTGGGTGAAGCGTGACATGACTTGACTGGCTAGAAGCGTAAACAGCAGCTCCGTTAATCACGCTCATTGCGTGCCTCAGTTTAATGCAGGAGTTCTGTTCAGATGTTCAGCATTCCAGCGGATCTTGATGCTCTTTGATTAGACTGTCTGAACGCTCGGATGACACCTCAGATCTGTTTAGTAGAGAAACTTGAGATGTTTTGCAGAGGTCAATCCGGCTGCATTCACTGCCATTCCTGCATGTTTTGTAACAGCATGAAAAGTTTTCTTAAACTAATGGGATTCACTTTAAAGGGAAAAAAGGGAAAGTATATCTTTTAAAGTCACCATGAGATCAAAATTGTTTTATGGAATATTGCAGTATTTATTATAAATGTAATCTTGAATCAGAATAACTTCCCCTCCCTCTTGCAGCGACTTCTCTTCTCTTGTCTGATGATGAGGGCGGGGCAACCTGTCACTCACATGAGATCCACCAATAGCAAACCACAACCATCCAATCAATTCTCCACAGACAAAATCAAGTCCCGCCCTACATTTGTTCTTGTTTGCAAAGCAATTTCACTCAGATATACATCACAATAGGGTAGAAAAGACAATTGCAAACTCTGTTTCATGCCAACTTTAAATAATAATGTAAAACTTTACAATAAGATTTCATTTGTTAACATTATTAACATGAACTAACAATGAAAAATACTCTGCCGTCCAAAAGTTTGTGTCACAGACACGTCAGGCTCCACCGTCCACCAATCACAACGCACTCAATCACCAGAATACTAATCACCGCCACCTGCACCTCATCATTGCACTAATCAGCAGCACTACAAAGAGCACACACACACAGCACTCCACGTCCGGTCTCGTTTGAAGATACTTCGGTATATGCTTACCTCAAGGACTCCCTGCTTTCTACTCACCTGTATCCAGCGTGTCTCCTTCCTTCTGTGTCTCCTGTCTCCTGTGTGTGAGTGCTCTCCAGCGATCTCCAGCTCCAGCGTGTCATCAGTCTTCCATACCTGCAACGAATAAGGACAGTATCTATCACCATTCTACTCATACATCCATCTACGAATACTTCTCTGCTTACCTGTTTCCTTCTGCATGCTCAACTGGTGTCAATAAACTCCCATTACCTTTTACATCTGTGTCTGACTCCTGTGTACCGTAACAGTTTGGGACTGGTAAGATTTTTTATGTTTTTAAAAGAAGTCTCTTCTGCTCATCAAGGCTATGTTTATTTGATTAAATTTGATTGTTGTTTATTTATTGTTACTCTATTTGAAATAATTGGTTAGTTTATTCAGTAACACTACAAAAAAGTTCCATTCCAACTATTAAGGAAAAGTAATTCTACAGCATTTATTAGTCTTAGTTAATGTTAATGTTCAACATTTACTAATACATTTTTAGAAATTAAGTTGTATCTGTCAACATTAGTTGCACTGTGAAATAACATAATGAACATAATGAACAATTATTAGATGTTTCTCACTTTTAGCTCATGTTAATACACTAACTAATGTTAACAAATGAGACCTTATTGTAAATTGTTAACATTTGTTTAGTTTTTGTCAATGTAAGACAACAAGCACATATTTGAGATACACAGTGTCGCAGCATTTAAAACCATATAAATAAATAAATGGAACAATATGCATTGAACTGTTAATTTTTTTTAGACTTAATCTACACTCTAAAAAAACAATGGGTTAAAAACAACCCAATTTGGGCTACATTTAAGCTCGTTTAATAAATATTAGAAGTACAAATTAAGCATTTAGAAGTAGTTCAAGTGTAATGGACCAGTCTCTGTTGTCTGTTTCCACTGTAACGGCGCTGGATCTCGTGCCGGAGATGTCTCGCGTTCGGCGGGGGAACTGATAACTTCAGACCGCTGACTGCGTTTCACTCGTAGCCGAAAAATACTGTGACTGACTCCATAACCTGTCCATAAATAATAAGTGTACAATTCTGAGAACATATTTTAACATCCTAAGTATTTATATTCTGTATCTTTTTGAATAAAATCACAAAATTTTATGCAAGGCATCAGGTGTTTCCATCACGCGAAAAAACGTTGCAACACTCGATTAGGCGACTCATCACGATGACGAATAACTAATTTTTAGATAAAATAAAACGTACACAAACCTGTATTTTACCGAAGACATGCACCAATTTCACGAAGCTGCACTGCTCTCTTCTGAAGAGGTCACAAAAATCTGGATCTTAACAAAAAACTACCCAAACACTGGAAAAAATAATCCAAATAAATGACCAAAAAAGGCTCAACCCAGGGCTTGGGTAGAAAAAAATAACCCAAGATTTTTAGTGTGTAAAACGAAGATGACTATTTGTCTGTAGGATTATAAATACATAGTAAAAGTTTCATTCCCCACCTCACAGGCCTGCGGCAATGTAATCAAACCCTGTTTTTGTTTTGTAACTCTACCAGCGCATTCATTTAATGTTGCGTGCGATACACTGTCATATCTGACAGGATCAGGTCAGGCACATTCAAAGCGGGTTTTGCAATAAAACATTAACATTTGAGTGACAAATAAAAACACTGCTTCTGCCCTGCTGTTTTCATGCGGGGATGTTTTCGAATTGTTTCCTACGATGGCCAAACAGAGTGGAAAAGAAGATGACATGGATTTCTTTGTCAGATTAACAGGTTAGGTATCATTCCACTGACTTCAGACGGCTAACTCTCAGGCATCTCCTGATTTTGCAGAGTTAGATGCTTTCTTGGGTCAAAACATTTGTTGATCCTGGAAAAAAAAAATTCCTGTCCAAATATTTAATCCTAACCATATCCCCTAAACCTAACCCTACCCATAAGTCATCCTTATGATATAGGTGAATAACACTGATGTAAATCCAGGAACATGAAATCAGGTTCTGCAACTCTGAGTTTCCAGGCCGTTAGATTTCCCATTCATGTTTGTCGGTTCACACTGCTGGATGTTCCTGCTGTCTGAACACTGTGGAAAACTGATGTCGTGAAAACGCTGACTAATGTCCCCACAAGAACACACAGTCCCAAACCCCATAGTGACTATCCTGAAGTGTGATGTCAGAGACCGCAGACAGAGAGAAAGATCCGTCCATTTCAGGCTGTTTTGTTTTATGTTCATTCTTTGTGTTAATTTATTTAATATTCGGACTAATTTGATTTTGATTTCAAGTACTGTGAGAGTGTACTTTCAGCTCTGTTTAATACCACTCAAAAAATATTTAGGCCTAAATTTAAGATTTATGCATTTGAAATGTATAAAAAAAATTCCATCCATTTCGATTACACCATTTTAACATAGATTAATAAACTTAACGTTATTCATTTTTGTCTGTCATACATAAATGAAACGGGTCAAATTCCTGAATTTAAAAGTTTATCATCTATTTGATTTATTTATTCAAATTGCTCAGAATCAGCATAAATCTGTTCAATGGATAATTACATTTATTCAGTTAAAAGTATGAACATGGTTAAAATATGGCAAGCTGTGGAACAAGTAATATTTAGTTAAAATGTAGATCGAAACACATTGATTGACAGATAAAAATTCATAAACCTGGGTATTTTGTATTTAAAACACATTCAGTTTATTAGTACTATTCCAGAAATCTCTTCTTATTTATGTATGACAGAAGAAGTCTTGCCCTTTAAACAGCTGTGCCTATCCTGATACATGACATATGTTCAGTGATGTTTCTTTTCTTTCTGATTTCTCAGAAATTTCAGAGGCCCCTAAAATAACAACACATCCCGCTGCACAGTACTGGCCCTCGGTTTGAGTACATGTTCAGTTGAGTACAGAAACATTCACTTTTTCAATGTTAAAAAGACACTGGCTCTGTTCTAAAACCTATGCTGCCTACATAGGAAACATTATATAATATTATATTATATTATATTATATTATGTGTGGTATTATTACGCTGCCTTCTAATATGTCTTCTTTTGGCCAAATTCTATAGCAACTCTCTTTTTTCCATCATGAAAAATCATACACACCTAATTCTGTTATTTGTTATCTGGTGCATTGACTCTGGTGCTTTGGGAAGTCAGAAACTCCCAACTTCATTAGAGGAGAACAAGCTCAATCTTGGTTCCGATAAGATTCCCAGAATCTCCCCAAGTACTTCAATTAAGTTACGTGTAACCACCATGTGTGTAATGTGAGATGGTTTCTGGTTCCTCTTGAATGTAATTTGACATGCTTTACCTTCCTAAGTGAAACTGTGGTGTCGGTGATCATTAGCTACGAGAAGCTCCCTTGGGCGAAACTTTCTTGAGGTTCCTCCACATTGTTTACAGCTAAAAACTCTTAAGAAGACATCAATTACCCTGAGGACCTTGAGGCAAAGCTGTGATGGACAAGTCTGTGAAGATATTTCGACAACCTCCTCCTCCTTCAAACCATTCAAAGAGAGGGCAGCTGGCCCCTGAAAATGTTTCTGATGGTGTAACAGACAATAAATCTATTCCTTTTTCACTGAATATGAGACAAGAAAATTGAAGCTTTGACATGTTTGTAATTTGTTGTCTTTTCTATTTATTTTGGTTGTTTGTTTTTCTGCCCACGTTTGTTGGTTTATGTGATCATACAGTGATTATAAGCTTCTGGATGAACTGATGTTTTGTCTGGTGCCAAGAAGACCAAAAAGATAAGAATATAGCATCTATTCTACAATTTCTTGAATGTCATCAAAATCATTTAGGTATGTTTATATCCACCAATGTTTGTCAGTTCATAGAATTGGTTCGATTCTGACAAATTCGATCGATTTGAATGAATCAAATTCAATTTCAAATTCTGAAAGTATGGTTTATATGAACGCCGATGTCCAAATGCATGCAATGTCCAGTTGTCACATTCAGACTGAGAACTGGAGAAAGTCACAGTGATAATGTCACCGGAGCTACTGTGAGTATAATTGTCATTTTTGCCTTGATGATGCATACACAAAAAAGATGACATAGACTACATGTGTCATGTAATGTTGTAGTATTAAATTGCATGATGAAGTGGAATCACTGGAAACAGGCTTTAATAACAAAAACTCAGGAGATAACCACAGAATACACTTCACAAGCACAATACATTGATGAGAATGGACAACCAATGACAGAAAACTCATTACTTAAATAGACAGATCAAACAAAGGGAGCTAATGAGATAATTAAAGGATGACTGGTGAATAAAATGACTAATTAAACTGACTGAGGAAAACTAGGTCACAGGGCAGAACCAAAAACACAACTAAACACAGCATACATGTTACAGTACACCCCTCTCTTGAAAAGGCGTGTCTCCACATCGTCCAAAACAGTTCAACTGATTAGTGAGGGCAGGGGCTCCGGAGGAGAGCGTAGGGCAAAAGCAAATCTAAAAGAGTCCAGGGAAGAAGAAAATACAGCCCATGGAGGAGTAGATGGTGGGAGGAGCCAGGAGCAGGAGGAGCCGAATGGTGAGCCATAGGCCAGCCAGGGTGAGTCGAAGGCAGGAGGAGCCATGGTGGAGATGACGACTTGATGGAATACAACACCCTGGGGATGACCAATAGAGATGCAGCCACCGATGTTGGAGACCTAGGTGAAGACGATGAGCCCACGTGAAGCCGATGGTCCAGGAGACTGAGGTGGAGCTGCAGTGATGAGCATCCGAGGTGGAGCTGCAGTGATGAGCATCCGAGGTGGAACCGGTGAACCAGAGGACAAAGGTGGAGCCAGAAGAACCGAAGGTGAAGCCGGGGGGAGGGTGGAGCCAGATTCAGCCGAAGGCACAGACAGGACGATATCTGAACAAGGCGGAGACGGAGGGACAAGGGAGCCTGGTGGAGCCATATGGCCGATGGTTTCCAGTGGAGCCGAGGGAGGGGGGAGCCGATGTGTCGACAGACCACGTTGGAGCGATGGGCACAGAGGCTGGAGTCTGAGGTGTAGTAGATGCAGAGGGGCTGAAGGATACCAGTGGAGGTGGGGCCAAGGAATTGGCTGTTTAAGGAGGTGGGAAAGGGGGGCTGGATGGGCATTCAGAAGAATTAGGAGATGCTGGAGATACAGGGACATTGGGTATTACCTCTCCTACCCAATCTATTAAATCCACCTCAAAAATGTCCTTCAGTTCTTCAAAATATCCACCAGAAGTCTTCACTATCACATCCACTGTGGTGGGGTTGTGGGCGGGGCTTCCATCCAAGCCGACATACTCCACTAACATTCTCTCAGAGATCTGCGGTGTCGCCAGCTCCCGCACCTGGTCAGATGCTAGTTGTGGTAAGGGCTCCAGGGCTTCTTCCGACCTCTTCCTTGGTTTGGGCTCGTCCATCGTGGCAGGCCAGTCTCCACGGTCTGTGGTGGGCACATGCAACATCTCTGTCAAGTCGCTCAATGGTGGTGGATGGCTGGTCTCTGGTGGTGTGTTCAGAGTGGGACTGGTGATAATGTCATCCTCAGCGGGGCCGATGGTGTATGCTGAACTACAGTTCACCAATACCCACTCGACAAACTTGGCGAATGATCATCGAGGACCCACATCAGGCAAGTGAACCTTCGTGCGCTTGTTCAAACTGGCCAAATTAAAAAGCACACAGGGAGTAGTCTGGATAGTGCGTGAGGCTCGCCAGATAGAGAAATCCTTATGTGTGGCCCTCGAGGCTCTTCTGTTCCTGCTCCAAGTAAAGCAGCAGCACAGCAGGTGAATCCATGCTGATTGGTTTCGGTTCGTTCATCTGTTACATAACGGTGCAGTATTAAATTACACGAGTAAGAGGAATCACAGGAAACAGGCTTTAATAACAAAAACTCAGGAGATAATCACAGAATATACTTCACAACCACAATACATTGATGAGAATGTAGTCTAAAGCAGGGTTTTTTTCAAATTATTATATTGAACAATATATAATAATGCAACTTAAAAGAAATTCATTTTCATTTATAATCCTAATTTTGTGGTGTATAATTTGGGTGTTTATAAAAGATAGATGGCTTTCAAATTTTAGAATGGGTCCCTCACATGAGGATGATCAATATTTGGGGTTCTGTAACATCTAAAAGATTGAATACCCCTGGTCTAAAGTCATTTTTGGAAACAACAGCCTACTCATTACCCGACTTTCAAATTTACACAACAGTTGCTGAAATCTCCAAACACTGTATTGCTACTCTTCCCATCATCCCAGTGACTGAAAGTGTATGCAAACCCTTCATCCCACAACATTGTAAATATTTCTGCTTTCAGTTCCCCCAAACCACAGCCCATGATGCTTTCAAAGCTAACAACCAAGTCCTGGGTGAGGGACTGCTCACTTCTTATATAAATATTGTTATTGTGTCCAGACAGCTTTCCAAAGCCATGCCATGACCCTATCAGATCCTAAAAGTCATGTTTCCAGACATGTCCAGCTGACTTAACTTGGTTGAAACCAACCGTAACATTACAGAAAACAAAAGCCGGAGCATTCTAGACGTTGATAACATAAGCTTCCAGTCAGTTGCTGTCCATTTGAGTAAAACCATTTTTATTGCACCATCTGGAGAATTTCGCCACTGTCTCATTGTATTAGCGTACGAGGGTGCACTTGAGAACATTCCCAATGTACTATGATGAGTGATCCGGATATTGTTATAGAGTTTGGAGCCAGAACTTGAAATGACCAGGCGTGATGAGGCAGGGGGTGATGCATGGTGGGAAAGTAGCAGGAAAAACAGTCCTGTGACATCACTGTGTTTATTTCTTCTAAATGTTATTCTCCCGTGCATTGGTGTGTCATTGGTGTCTAATTAAAAGATCATTGCCGCATTATCCCATGTATAATGACGTGATGAAACTGCAAACAATTATAGTTTACCGGAATGATTGTCGTTATCAACTCACCCTGATGTTGTGCAAAACACACAAATCGAGGATGACTATAGACAAGGTTTGATGTCACTGACACCATCAGTGATTTGTAAACGGCATTTGAGAGCTGCAGTATAGAGGGGAAGATTTTCATCCTGAGCACTGTGTAAAATTTGTTTCTCTCACTGTGCAGACATTTTGTTTATCTCAAAACCACAGCCGTTACATCGTTACAAGATGATTTTAGCATGTAAAGCCAGCTGCAGAAAATGCATCATAGAAAGATAACACACATTTTGGTGACGTGTCTCACATTTGCATAAAGAAAATGTATCCTTCTTTTGGGATCATTTGCATTGTGAAATTATGTTATGACAATTAAATCAAACTAAAATTTTGTGTATATGTATACACAAAATACAGTATGTCACAAAAGTGAGTACACCCCTCACATTTCAGCAACCATTTTATTATATGTTCTCAAGGGACAATACTATAGAAATGAAACTTAGATATATTTTAGAGTAGTCAATGTGCTGCTTGTTTAGCAGTATAGATTTACTGTCCTCTGAAAATAACTTAACATACAGCCATTATTGTCAAAATAGTTGGCAACAAAAGTGAGTACACCCTAAGTGATAACAGTTGTATGTTGTTTAACCATGCAAAGCCACATGTCCTCTTCATCATGTTCATGTTTTTGGCTGCTTGACAGGACCATACAAATGTGTGGATCTTGTATTAGAGCAGTTAAAATGTGGTGCTTTGAGTACAATTCTCTCATACTGATAACTGGATGTTCAACATGGCACCTCATGGCAAAGAACTCTCTGCGGATTTGAGAATTAGAATGGTTGCTCTCCACAAAGATGGCCTAGGCTATAAGAATATTGGTAACACCATGAAACTGAGTTACAGCACAGTGGCCAGTGTCATAGAGAGAGGTTTTCCAAGACGGGTTCCACTCAGAACAGGCCAAAGAAGTTGAATCAAAGAAGTTGAGACAGATGCATGAGAGCTGCCAGCATTGCTTTAGAGGTTGCAGAAGCAGAAGGTCAGCTTGTCAGTACTCAGACCATAAGCCACACACTGCAACAAGTTGGTTTGCATGGCTGTCGTCCCAGAAGGAAGCCTCTTCTGAAGTTGGCTCACAAGAAAGCCCGCAAACAGTTTGCTGAAGACAACCTGTCCAAGAGCATGAATTACTGGAACCATGTCCTGTGGTCTGATGAGACTAAGATAAACTTGTTTGACTCAGATGGTGTCCAGCATGTGTGGTGACGCCCTGCTGTGGAGTACCAAGAAAATTGTGAGTGCTGCTGGTACTGGGGAGCTCTGCTTCATTGAGGGAACCATGGATTACAACATGTACTGTGACATTCTGAAGCAGAACATGATGCCCTCCCTTCAGAAACTGGGCTGAACGGCATGATAATGACCCCAAACACACCGCCAAGATGACAACTGCCTTGCTGAGGAAGCTGAAGGTGAAGGTGATTGTAACGAGGCGGGACTCAAGGTAAGATCCATCTGCAGGCTTTTATTAAACAGAGTTCGTAGTAAGACAGGCAGGGGTCAAACAGTGGCAAACAGGTATGGCAGAGAGCAGGCAGAATCCTGGTCAGGATACAGGCCATGGGTCAGGGCTGGCAGATAACAATCACAAATCCAGGAAACAATAAACAGTCCAAAGGGCAGGCAGCAGAGTATCGTACACGGGAACAAACAGGATCAGAAACAGGCAGACAGACAGGGTAAATAACGCTTAGAATTGCTACCTAGTAAACAAGACCTCGCAATCATGTGTGGTGAATGAGAGTCTTATATAGTCCGGTTAATGTGCTGCAGCTGGGTGTGGTGATTAGTGATTAGTGTGGAGTGTGTGCAGGTGACTGGCAGGGAGGATTATGGGAATTGGAGTCCGGAATGAACGGGAACGTGACAGAATGTCCCCCTCCCGGAAGGCTCGTCCTCGCGCCGTGGATGGAACAACCGGGGAGGGGGGGGGGGGGGTGCCCTGGAGACCTACTGGCAGGTGAGGGTGTATGTACAGACAGGTAAGGAGGTCTCCAGGGCAGGTCCAGGGACTCTAGGCGCCAAGGCGGGTCGGGAGCCTCGGGCACCCATGGCGGGTCAGGTGCCTCGGGCTAAGGTATGTTCACTTAGGGTGTACTCACTTTTGTTGCCAGTTATTTAGACAATAATGGCTGTATGTTGAGTTATTTCAGAGGACAGTAAATCTGTACTGCTATACAAGCTGCACATTGACTACTTTAAAGTACATCCAATTTTCATTTCTATAGTATTGTCCCTTGAGAACATATAATAAAATGGTTGCTGAAATGTGAGGGGTGTACTCACTTTTGTGAGATACTGTATATATATATATATATATATATATATATATATATGTNGTGTGTGTGTGTGTGTGTGTGTGTGTGTGTCAGGTTTATGTTCTGTTTTGATTTTGATTTATGTGTTACTTCCTTAGTTGACCTAGTTTCATAGTGTGTGCCTGTTAGGAAGTTACAATAAAAACCTATTCTGTCCACCTGCCAATTGTTAATTTACTAATTTAGTCTGTGTATATATACTCACTGTTTAGTTCAGTTCTTTGTCTGCTTTTAGTCTATTTAATTTGGTTGTTCTGTTCCTTCGTCTAGATCTCTTCTGTTAATTTAAGTTATTGTTTATTAACGTTTTACCGCTGCAAATAGATCCCGCTCAAATTCATCCTTGCTTCGACCTCCAAGAGAAAAGAATGGACCAAAAATATAAATCTGTCAGCAGTCCCTTCAGTCGTCACCCCTGAAGACCTTCTCCTCTCCTTTGAACAAGATGGCCGTGCCCCGGAAGACTATGTGGAGGAGTTCCTTGAGCTCAGCAACCTGTCCTGGAGCGACAGCACCTTGAAGACCTGTTTCTGTAGTGGGCTGGATGACTATCTTTTCCAAATGGTGCCAATGGGAGCTACCACCTGCATGCTGTCACAATGCATGGACTATGCTCTTTGGCTGAGTGGCTTGCCATTTACAGTTAGCAAGATGGAAGAGGAGGACATCGCTACTCAGCCACAGCCTACCCAGCCCACTTCCATCATACCTTCATCACCCTTCCTCACTCCAGTGACCGCTTCTATCTTGAAAATCCTCCATAGACATCTCCACTCCTCCACATGCCCACACTGAACACAAAGCCCGTGCCAAAGCCCAGGACCTAAAGCCTGAGCCCACTGCAGACACAGAGCTGAAGCCTACCTCAAAGCAAGCACCAGAACCGAAGCCTGAGCCTGTCGTGCCCAGCTCCAAGTCTCCGCTGGTCCTCCCCAGTTCCAAGTCTCCAGCGTCTCTGCAGGTCCCATCCAGGCCCAAGTCTCCTGAGTCTCTGCTGTTCCAGCCCAGGTCCAAGTCTCCTGTGTCTCCGCTGGCCCCATCCAGTTCCAAGTCTCCTACATCTCTGCTGGTCCTGCCCAGCTCCAAGTCTCTGCTGGTCCTCCCCAGTTCCAAGTCTCCAGCGTCTCCGCAGGTCCCGTCCAGCTCCAAGTCTCCTACATCTCTGCTGGTCCTGCCCAGCTCCAAGTCTCAGCTGGTCCCACCCAGCTCCAAATCTCCTACATCTCTGCTGGTCCCACCCAGCTACAATTCTCCTGTGTTTCCGATGGTCTCACCCAGCCTTCCTCTCTCACCTCCTCTGCCTATACCAGCCATTTCCTCGGCTTCGCCTCCACTGGCTCCCTTCAGTCCCTCGTCTTCTCCTCTGTTAGCTTCAACTAGCAACTTGGATCCACCTCTGATCTTCCAGTCTCCAGCTCCGCCTTGGCAAAAGGATCCCCTGGTGACACCTCGAGCCTGTCAAGTCACCTTTATTTATATAGCGCTTTTTACAATGTAGATTGTGTCAAAGCAGCTTTACATTGATAACTGGTACATAATTTTGGCTGCACAGCAGCTCTTAAAGAATAGTGTCAATGCAGGCAGATCAGAAGCACTGTTGATTAAATGTCAAGAATACTGTTGAATATCAAATGTCAAGTCAAATGTCAAGTGTCCCCAACTAAGCAAGCCAAAGGCGACAGCGGCAAGGAACCCAAACTCCATCAGGTGACATCAGGTGGCAAACAGGTGGCAAACAGGTGGCAAACAGGTGGCAAATAGGTGTTAAAATGGAGAAAAAAACCTTGGGAGAAACCAGGCTTAGTCAGGGGGCCAGTTCTCCTCTGGCGAACAGTGCTTTGTTACGAATCAGGTTGCTATCATAAGTCTGATAGGATCGCAACAATCAAAGTGTTTATTTCAGTTCCATCCAGTTGATGATCGTGTTCATCACGCCGGTATGGACGGTTTGTTGAGGAACTGTGGCACTGGCTGTCGTGTTGATGATGTCTTCAGAATGGATGATCTAGTCGACTCGATCTCTGCTGATACTTCAGGGCTGCGTTGTGGTCGTGTCATGGCGCCGGTCCTTGGTCTCAGCTGGATACGGCCCGGATCCGGTTGACTACGGTAAACCTCGGGATAAACAGAAAGACTAATATTAGCGTAGATGCCATTCTTTTTCTGATGTGACGAGTACATCTGGTGTTATAGAAAGTGTTCCCGGTTCCGGCTGACCTATTTTATGCAGCCTAATAATCCTTTAACGGATTTGAAAATACAACTTGATAATGTGTTATGTGTATGCCAGGTTAAAGAGATGCGTTTTTAGTCTAGATTTAAACTGACATAGTGTGTCTGCATCCCGAACAATGCTAGGAAGATTGTTCCAGAGTTTAGGTGCCAAACAGGAGAAGGATCTACCACCTGCGGTTGATTTTGATATTCTAGGTATTATCAGTTGGCCTGAATTCTGAGATCGCAATAAACGTGAAGGACTATAATGCATTAAGAGCTCGCTTAGGTACTGGGGAGCTAAACCATTTAGTGCTTTGTAAGTAATTAGCAAGATTTTAAAATCTATACGATGTTTAACAGGAAGCCAATGCAGTGATGACAGAACTGGGCTAATATGGTCATACTTCCTAGTTCTAGTAAGAACTCTAGCTGCTGCATTTTGTACGAGCTGTAGTTTATTTATCAAGCGGGAGGAACAACCACCCAGTAGAGCGTTACAGTAATCTAGCCTTGAGGTCATGAACGCATGAACTAACTGTTCTGCATTTTTCATTAAGAGCATATGTCGTAGTTTAGATATATTTTTAAGATGGAAGAATGCGGTTTTACAGATGCTAGTAACATGGCCTTCAAATGAAAGATTGGTATCAATCGATCAGTCGGCTCCACCTTGGCTCCTCCCTCCCTCGGCTTCTCCTGGGACCATCGTCCTTACAGCTCCACTGGCCTCCCTCGTCCCTCATGCTCACCTTGGTCAGTCATCACTCAGCCTACGCCATGGACTTCAACTCTGCTGGCTCCACTGCTGGTGGTCGGACATCTAACTCCACACTGGCTCCTCCCACCATGGGCCGTCATCCTGGCTGTGCTCTGGTTCACTCCCTTGCTCCTCCATCATCTCCTCCCTGGGTCTTCCCTCCAACGTCTTCACAATGGTCCTTCCCTCTGCTGACTCCCCTATGGACTCTTTTTCTTCTTCACATGGACCTTTTTTCTGTTTTTTTTTCTGCCTCATATGTGTGTATGTATACTCTATGTTTAGTTCAGTTCCTTGTCCATTTGTATGTCTATTATGTTATTGTTTAGTGGTTGGTTTTTCTCCTGTGCATTTAGATCCTCAACTCATCCCTTGCTGCAACCACACAGTGATTATGTATAGAGACATTAAATAAAGTCAGACATGACCTGTTCATGACCGGTTTCATATTCTCATGGTTTAGCTGCAGGATCTTAGAGTAGTTATATTTTTTCATATTTTCCAACATTATGGACCCAATTTTCATATAACGAGATAGTTGAGTGAGTGTGGCAGTGAATGAAATTACCTGTGGTGATTGTTGCAAAAAAAGCAAAGAAAATAAAAAGCATGTTGTGATAATGTTTTTCCTGTTTTTGATTTGCAGGTTTGCTGCTCTCACAACACTGTGATCTGATGCATTAAAACCCAATCCTGTGAAGTTCATATGATCCTGATAATTCTGACCGTGATGGGCTCAGGTCTCCTGGGATCAGAGGAGTCAATGCCCAGAATCCAGCTGTCTTCTCTTTCATTTGGACACATGTACAGCCCTGCAGACACAAAACCTTATTTCACAACCAACAGCTGAAAAGTGAACAGACTTTGGTGTTTTACCAACTATGTGTTTTGAAAGGCTTACAGAAAATGTCTGGTATCATAGCTATTTGAGGAAATTGCTTTGCATGCTTTTGAAATTTATAACAAAGTTCAGAGGGTACAGCTGCTGAATGCCCATTTGTGTATTTTTGATGGCATGCCAAATAACAGGCCGATTTTATCAATGAACCATGAGAAAACTGATAAAAAAGCAAAATGCATTTGATTCTGTTCATTAAATCATTTTAAATAATCCACTAACAGGTTCAATTGCTATGCTTAAACCGCTGGCTCCCAAATTCCAGAAAATATAATCTTCATTGCCTTGATAACACGATGTGGTGCATATGGTGATGGAGATACAGTTTGTGAGTTAGTCCGTCCTTTGACCACCAGTCAGTTTTTTTTCCATATAATGAAGTTATGCATGGGGGAAAAAAATTGGGTGCACCGTATCTCCTTGAAAATATAAAACGCAGATGGAGCCAGAGCAATCAGCACCCACTGCATTTCCTATGCATCCACACTTCTTCTGAGCAGGTCCCACAGTGCATTTCTACACCCAACGAGCACATTATTACTATCTAGGAAATGTGCTTCATCCTCTAGGGTATGATAAATCCATTCCACCCTGGACTCCATATGCTTTTTACTGATTAGGCGAGAGTATGAGGAATGCCAAGCCAGCCTCTCTCTTTCTCTCTCCCATTCCATTCAGGACATTCCCATGAGTAATTTTCTGATGTTTATGAGCTCAAAATGTCTTCAAAGTGTTGTAGTTATAAATTTATGCCATGTTGAGACTTAATTTTCCCACTAAAATCTGATTAATGAAAAACTGCAAGTTTAGAAATATCACTGGAAATGTGAAACACTCACTACAAAGATAAATACTGAAACTTCTGGGTTTGCTGTCCTGTTTCCTTCATTCTTAAAGGGATATTCACCCAAAAATGAACATTATCCAATTTACTCACTCTCAAGCCATCCTAGGTGTATATGACTTTGTTCTTTCAGCCAAATACAATCAGAGTTATATTAAAATATATCCTGGCCTTTCCAAGCTTTAGAACTTGACCAAAACTAGACTAGCGTATGCCCGTTACTGGAAGCTAATGATTACAGTTTATAGTTATAATTATAGATATTTTTCTTACAGAAATGCATCGCTTTACTTCAGGCCTTTATAAAGACCCTGGAGCCATATGGATTACTTTTATGATGGATGGATGCACTTTTTGGGGCTTAAAAATGGCACCATTCACTCCTATTATATACAGTGGTATGCGAAAGTTTGGGAACCCCTTGCAGAATCTGAGAAAATTTGAATAATTTAAAAAAAATAAGAGAGATCATACAAAATGCATGTTATTTTTTATTAAGTACTGTCCTAAGTAAGATATTTTACATAAAAGATGTTTACATATAATCCACAAGACAAACAAATAGCTGAATTTATTAAAATATCTCCGTTCAAAAGTTTGTGAACCATTGATTCTCAATACTGTGTGTGTTTACCTGGATGATTTATGACTGTTTTATGTTTTGTGATGGTTGTTCATGAGTCTCTTGTTTGTCCTGAGCAGTTAAACTGAACTCTGTTCTTCAGAAAAATCCTCCAGGTCTTGCAGATTCTTCAGTTTGAGGATTTTTTGCATATTTGAACCCTTTCCAGCAGTGACTGTATGATTTTGAGATTCATCTTTTCACACTGAGGGCAATTGAGGGACTCAAACACAACTATTAAAAAAGGTTCAAACATTCACTGATGCTCCAGAAGGAAACACAATGCATTGAGAGTCGGGGGGTGAAAACTTTTAGAATTTGAAAATCAAGGTAAATTGTACTTAATTTGTCTTCCGGGAAACATGCAAGTATCTTCTGTTGCTTCCGAAGGGAAGTACTAAATGAAATACAAATATATATATTTCAACAAAATAAGAAAAATTTGGACTTCTTAATCCTGTTCAAAAGTTTTCACCCCCCGACTCTTAATGCATCGTGTTTCCTTCTGGAGCATCAGTGAATGTTCGAACCTTTTTTAATAGTTGTGTTTGAGTCCCTCAGTTGTCCTCAGTGTGAAAAGATGAATCTCAAAATCATACAGTCACTGCTGGAAAGGGTTCAAATATGCAAAAATGCTTGAAAACTGAAGAATCTGCAGGACCTGGAGGATTTTTCTGAAGAACAGAGTTCAGTTTAACTGCTCAGAACAAACAAGAGACTCATGAACAACCATCACAAAACATAAACAGTTGTAGATCATCAGGTAAACACACACAGTATTGAGAATCAATGGTTCACATACTTTTGAACTGAGATATTTTAATAAATTCAGCTATTTTTTTGTCTTGTGGATTATATGTAAACATCTTTTATGTAAAATATCTTACTCAGGACAGTACTTAATAAAAAATAACATGCATTTTGTATGATCCCTCTTATTTTGTTAAAAATATTCACATTTTCACAGATTCTGCAAGTGGTTCCCAAACTTTCGCATACCACTGTATATATAACTCAGATTGTGTTTGTCTGAAAGAAGATAGTCATATACACCTTGGATGAGTTGAGGGTGAGTAAATCATGGGATCATTTTCATTTTTGGGTGAACTATCCCTTTAAGTAAACAACAAAATGAATTTCAGATGTGTAAATTGCTCAGGGATTTTAACCGCACTGGCATACATTCAGTCAAATATGATACAGATATATTTTAACAGAAAGGTTTAACTGTATTTTCAATTAATGTCAGGGAAATATTATTGAAACAATTTATTAATTACTTGCATTGTGTTTCATTGCATAAAAGTTTATATGTATCTTTTCTCATGGACTCATCTGATTGAATGTGTTTTAATCTAAAAGCTTGCATAAATTACTGAAATTAATTTTATAGACACAAATAAACTGTTCCTACATATGGATTTCGTTCAATCCTGTTTAAAAGCATCTTAGCATGTGACTAATGAAGGTGGTTGAGTGAATATCCAGAGTGTGGGACGGAGTAAACTAAAGGAATTATATAAAGTTTGTATTTATGTTTAATATTTGTAAATATATTGTCCATATTTCATTTTTTATTTTTAATCCACAGTTATGATGACTAATGCACAAGAAAGGAAGCACCATCCTGAATCTCCTGCAGCTCATCCAAGGAAAAGCCTCGTGACGTCGCCTTCATCCAGCAGGAGCCGGATATCCGCCATGACCGGAAAAATCCCATATTTGGGCATTCTTAGCAGGAGCAATGGCAGCTTACATTGTATGTGAACGGCTAGCTTGAGGCTGAATATTGAGTGTTAATGATCGACTTTTAGACATTTTCAGCCCATGATCCAGACGGATAAGTGGTGGATTGGAACGGATATATATTTTTTACAATGTCAAAAAGCAAGTGCTAGAGACTGATCCGTCAAACCACTACCTCTTAGCACGGCTTTAGCATCCTCGAGACCGTTGGTGTGTTTTTTCCGCTATTCGTAACCCCCCCCGACGCGCTCCCGGTATCAACCGCTCTCCATGCCCGAGCAAGGCCCGAGAATGAACAGTTTCTCCCTCGGTGAGTTGTGCTGGCTCTTCTGCTGCCCGCCCTGTCCGAGTCGCATCGCGGCCAAACTGGCGTTCCTGCCGCCCGAGCCCACGTACTCCGTCCACACGGACGCGAGCGGCGCGACCAGCCTGCATCTCACCGAGCGCGCCGACTGGCAGTACTCGCAGCGCGAGCTCGACGCCGTGGAGGTGCTCGTGACCCGAACCAGCCGCGGGAACCGGGTCGGCTGCATGTTCGTCCGGTGCGCGCCCACTAGCCGCTACACGCTGCTGTTCTCCCACGGGAACGCCGTGGATCTGGGCCAGATGTGCAGCTTCTACATCGGCCTCGGGTCCAGGATCAACTGCAACGTGTTCTCCTATGATTACTCGGGTTATGGGGTCAGTACCGGGAAACCGTCCGAGAAGAACCTGTACGCGGATATCGAGGCGGCCTGGCAGGTGCTGAGGAACAAGTGAGTGTTTCTGAACAGGTGTTTGTGTGATGATATGTGCTCCCAAACACTGTTTTCCTTGTGCTGTTCATGAATGAAAGGATGTTATGTTGTGAAATGAGAGAATGTAATTTTTTGGCCCATGAAGTTCCTGATTTTCTTAATTGATGCGTCTTGTAATAATCAGCATTTTTGTTGAGCTCATCATTCTCATCCATGAAAAACCATTATGTTGGGATTATTTTCTGGTGATTGGTTTGTGTGGATACCAGTTAAGAAATATCACTCTTTTCTGTGATGATGAGAGTATTAAAAGTAAAGTGCAGAACTGTCCATTGTGTTTGCAACTAAAAATGTTGATGGATTAATGGGGAAATCCATCCATTCCATCCATTCCATCCATCCATCCATCCATCCATCCAGTTTATTTAGTGTCGTGCTGACTTTAAATACTTAACCTCATTGACCCAGCCCACTTCAGCCGAGCGATGACATGTTATTGCATAACTACTCAAAAACACATCACATCACTGTTTTATTAGTTGTAATAGGGTATAAGCACATTCAAAAGACCTAAACCAGAAGCGATCTGATCTGTTATACAGAATACAGAAGTTAGATTACGCATAAACCCTATAATAGTTTTTTTTTGTTTTTTTTTTGCTGGCGCTGATACTGATCAGGGCTCAACGCTAAAGAATTTTTCTCCTGGCCTGGCCGGCCCCACAACAAAAAATTAATAAAAAGTAAAAGACAAGAAAATGTTATTGTTTTCGTTGTCTTTGTAACATTTAACCTCAATAAATAAGGTTATGACACCAAAAGATACTAGATTAACTTATATTTGAAATATTGTTAGACAAATAAACAGTAAGTAATAAAATAGTAACAATTAATCAAATTACAAGTAATAGCAAAAATAAATACAACAGAACAAACATATAAATGAAATTAATGGTGTTTTTCATGTAGGTTTAAACAAGATTTTCAGGTACAGAAATTGTATAACTATATAACTATAGAATAGATTAAACTTTATTGAAGTTAATCAGTCAAGAGCAGTTACAGATGCATAAAAATGTTTTTAATGTTGAAAATATAAAACGTTAAATACTGTTATTTTAAATTATAAAAAAAAAAAAATGAAGACACTTTAAATGTGAAATTAAACCCGCCAGTAGGTGGCAGCGAATCACTTTTAATGAGCGAGTCATTGAGATTCAACCGATTCATTCAAACGGCTGATTCATTCAGGGAGTGTTGCTCGGAGACGCAAAACAATTCTGTGGACTTTGGAACTATTTTCGTTGGCGAAATACAGCGAAACAGACGATTTGGTGTCTTAAATGTAAGTCACT
Organism: Anabarilius grahami; assembly: GCA_003731715.1. NCBI lineage: Eukaryota > Metazoa > Chordata > Actinopteri > Cypriniformes > Xenocyprididae > Anabarilius > Anabarilius grahami. Next base: position 333,181 of record RJVU01071319.1, read on the forward strand.
TGATATTAAGTTCTTGTTCATTAAACTGTACTCTGAATAAAATCAATATTACATTTGTAATCATGCTAATGTTTGGAGAAAAACGGCGTTCTTTGTGTAATATTGGTTAACTATATTAAATTATATAAATTAGGGCTGGGCGATATATCGCATGCGATTGTCACGCGCATTTCGTCAGTAAAGCCGGTTCCCTGATTACCGCTAAATCGCCATCACCTACTTTCAACATTTAATAGACAGAGCCGTAGTTCACTGACAAGCTACGCAATATCGCGTTCATTATCGAAGGCGATTCATCTGCGATAATGAACGCGATATTGCGTAGCTTGTCAGTGATCTACAGTTCTGTCTATTAAATGCCGCTCCATTTGAAAGCAGGTGATGGCGATTTAGCGGTAATCACGGAACCGGCTTTACTGACGAAATGTGCGTGACAATCGCATGCGATATATCGCCCAGCCCTAATATAAATATATATATATAGGGTCAATTTTGCCCCTTATCTTGAATTCTGGAGCATTCAAGAGGCATTTTAATAGACTAAATCACGCAGTGTGCACTCTAAATGGGCACGGGCACTAGTCTAACCTACTAGACTGTCACGTGCATGCGTGCACACAATGGGTGTGTTTGTTTGTTTTTTGTAAAGTGAGGGACATACTCGATAATATCAGATCGTTAAATCAACAATTACGATATCATAGACGATATATCGCACAATCCTACAGCACTGGCCTGATCGGGCAAGTGACCGTTCCGTCTACTGTCCCGAGCTTCGTTCACCCTGGCCCCGGGCCATCGGGCAGTCCTTATTGTCGAGCCCTGCTGATATTTAAAGTAAAGTGGCTGATAAAATGCCAGTGTAATGCTGTATATAATACTAACAATTGGTTGTAAACTATCTTTTTTTATTTACAAAAATAAAATTACTAAACATTTAAGTCAAAATCCACACAAAAAAACATTGACTTGTCGAAGCTGTAAGTAGAATTTGGGGAAAGTGTGGAGAAACTGCTTGTTTATTTGGTCGATATAACAGTCTGTCATAGGGGAGGGAATCGCAGGGTACCTCACGATACGATCAAGATACATGGCTCACGATAATGATATTACGATACGCAATTCTGTGATAATCGATATATTGCTAGACAATCCTATAATGACACATCACGATATCTGTCCAACTATGAAAACAAAATGCCATTGAAAAGGTTAAGTGCAGGTTTTCTCTTTATTAAAGTCCAAACTGTTAGAAAACAGCACAAAAAGTTTTTCAGTCTGTAAATTAAATTTAACATTTTATGGCCCGGTTTCACAGACAGGGCTTAGCCTAAGCCAGGATTAAGCCTTAGTTAAATTAGGGCATTTAAGTAGCTTTTATAAAGATACACTAGAAAAAAAACATTACTGGTGTGCAAATGCTTCCCACAGGTTTGAATTATACTTGCGGTGGTAGCCGGGTGAAAAATCCTCCTATTACCCACGGCACAAAAATGGTCTACTACATGTGACAAACAAATAATGTGTTTTTTTTTTTTACAGTATTTAAATGGTTCTCCTTTTCCTATGTTCTCCTTGCTGTCATATAGTGTCTCTCTCAGTGAATGGGACACAGATTTTACTAGTAAAATTTATAAAATGAATATGTTTCAAATAATGTTCTTAGTCTTTTCTTCCTGTGGGGAGGCTACAATAATTTACTATGAATTAAATGGAAATCAAATTAAATACAATTTATTGTGTAACCAAAATACCAATAATGCCCAAAAGGAAAAAACTTAGCGTGTGACTTAATTATAAACAAGCCCGAAATACACCGGGACTCTTATTTTGAAATGTCTGTACTATTGCAGGCTGATCCTTCAGATTCTTACAACCGTATAAAACATTTTATATAAAGGCCATAAAGTGGACATTGTAATAATTCCTCAACTTGAGTTCATTAGCAATCACTTGGCATAAATCTGCCCTTTTCATTGATTGAGAATCACTTTGAAGCAGTCTGAAGCGCTGTTGCGCGAGCTTGTAGAACGCACAACAGCGCCACCTTGTGACTTTGCAAAATGCAGCGCCCGTGTGAATGTTAGCGGGAGTAAACAGTACTGACGCACACATGACGAGCAGGTACGAAACGACTAGTTATAAGGGCGGATATAAAAGTATAAGGGGACAAAAATAATAAAAGCAAAAATGTCTCCAAATATACTTGGGCGGCGGTAAATATACCTGGGCGGCCCACCCAATTAAAGTCTATGTGTGGGAAGCACTGGGTGTGCATCTTGAGACAAAACAATGACACTGACATATTTAAAGATCTGTCAGTACAAGTTACGTTCAGTTACAACTGCTCAAACATGCATTTAAGCCTTGTCTGTGAAACCAGGGGTAAGTATATTAAACATTTTATGCAATACTTTCTAAAAGCTTAAACTTTTCTTTGCGTGTAAACTGACACATTAACTGCTTATCGACTTGTTTTATATAAACCTGATACATTTAAAAAAAAAAAAAGATCAACCTCTTTTATTTAAACCTGGGAACATCTCAGTGTTAACCAGATTCCTTACTATAACCCTGGGAATAGTGTTGTCAAAGATACTGAGGTAGGTAATGTATTTTAAAATGTTAAAAATGTGACAATACCAGCATAGCCTAGCATTTTGAGCGCTGTTGAGCAGATTCGTAAACACAGCTGATTGTCCATTGTGTGTTCACACACTCAACACATATGTCTGTGATTGGCTACAATGATCAAAAACATATTATAAAACGGTTAGTTCCTGTCCTTGATTCTGATTGGTCAATAGCTGTGTATTATTCACGATAAAACATGACTATGACCGCTTCACCCAAAGGTTCGGTGTAGCAACGTAAACTGTATGTTCTCAGTTGATATTGTTCATTGAAGCTTACTGTATTATGTAGAAGAGTATTGTGAGAAAGAGATCGGGTGAGCGAGTTTATTACCTGCATTCAGATTTAGCATTTTCCTTCAGGTCTGTCCTATGTTCATAATAAAAATCGGTTTAAATGTCCGATGTATTATCTTGTCCTTTTAACAGTTAAGGGGTTTTCCCGTGACTGACAGCACCAGTCAAAGCATTTGTCAGTTGCGTCTTGTTCCATGTTTACAACAATTCAGCCTTTTCAATTTAAAAGTCTTCTCTACTGATTGACACCCTCATAAAGATGGTCTTTGCTGCCATCTAATGGCGTAATAATGTAACTTCTGTTGCTGTTCACGGTAAGGGACTATTTTTTTTTGCGGTGGAAGGAAGGCTTTTAGTGAAAGTTTACTTCATGAAAGTTGCATTCATACATATTTCTGGCTTTAATATTTGTATCGTGAATAAGGCACAGCTGAAGGGCGTTGTTAGGCACGATACAGCACAGCCTCTCGTATCTTATTGCTTACTTGTCAATAGACATCTTTGACGCTCTTCACTGAGCCGCTTTACAGTTTTACACGGGAGTGTTTGAAAGCAGGCGTCTACCAGCGGATCCCTAATATATCCACTGATAGACGCCTGCTTTCAAACACTCCCGTGTATATCTGTGTAAGCACTCGGTGAAGACCGTCAAAGATGTCTATGTTTGTCACATCAATGGTATAAAAGCCTAAGTGCATCCAGACTTTGAACTTAGACGTGGCTGGGGCATCTATTATTTTACTCACACTGCTCGCCACTATCCTGTTAAAAAGATTAGATAAATCTATTTAGAACGCCTTATTTTATTAATTTAAATATCGATATTTGGCGCCAGATTCTTGTATCGCACAGAGAAGGACGACGATATATCGCCATATCGATATTTTGTCCCACCCCTAGTCTGTCACCACCAGAAGTTAAAATGAGCAAAATTTGTAGCAGTCAATTCACATGTGATGCATGTAAAAAAAATAATTTAGTTTGAGACAGACAGGGAAAATAAAGTTTCTGGAGCAGCTGTGCCATGTGACTCGGGAATGGGATGTCTGTCTATTGAATGATTGCAGTCTGGCTTTTGGTAGAAAAGTCTGCTGACTTTATTGTATTTTCTGTGCTGAACATTAATTTAATTTGATAAAATGTTTCAAATAGTGCTGAGAGCATTGCAGTTTTATTGGTAGCTCTAAGTATAATCAAATTAGCTGAAGTATTTAATAAACGTAGCATGTGGAGAGCTTGTCGGATGCTCTGTTTCTGCTGAAAGCTGTAGCGCTTTCCACTGAATTCTGTGTGTGCAGATTTTATGTGGGCTTGTGAGATCACTACCTCTTTACTGATTAGTCATTGAGTTGTAGTTTGTTCACGAGAAGTTGAGGACTGCAGTCTGGCACACTAACTGCTTCTCTGTAGTATTACCTCACTACATAATTATGTCCAAGCAGTTTTTTTTTTTTATTACACCAAACTTATCTAAACTTATTGGCACTTTTCAAATAATCAGTCTGAACAATAGCTGACCTCATTTTTGGTTCATGGCTGGTATTTTAACCATTGGACTTTCTCCTGGCCACACAGAATCTTCCAGAAGCAAACCAAGACTTGACCTATGTTCAGACTGTCAGTCCAAAACCAATTTTTGTGCATATCCGATTGAAATCCGATCAGATTAAGCAAGTGTGAACGGCAAAAAATCGCATGAAATGTGATTTTTACAAATCCGTTTTGAGCTACATTCATATGTGGTTTTTAAATCGCATTTCTGGAATCTGTTTCAGTTTGACTGCTTGAACGCTTTGGTTGCACAACAACAACAAAGCTGGAGAATCTCGCGCAGCCAAAATGAGGATTGTCAGTAACGGTGTTCAGCCTTACATTGTTCAAACCGGAGTCGACACTGATGGAGAGACTCAGGAAGAAGTTACAACTTTTAGAATGAAACTGGATGTTTCTGAATGGTTAGTGGATAAATTTATGTAGTTGCTGTGGAGTTGATTCAGCAAACTCCTCCAAGTTGCTGTTGTTTTTGGTGTACACCTTCCAACGCATTATCATTGCCATAGAAACCAATGCAGATATTCTGGAAAACGAAAGAGCGGAATGAGACGCACATGGGATCTGAACAGTTGCAATACACAGTGTGGATAGTCAATAACTTGGATCAGATTCCAATCAGATACACACATAATCGGATGTGGACTGACAGTGTGAACGTAGCCAGAATGCCTTTAGAGACTAATGATTTATAATCCTCTGACAAACTCATTAGAAGTTGTGTTTTTGGCAGGTTGAAGACAATTGCATAAAGTGCCTTCTCTTTAATAATTTATAACAGGGCATGTTTACACTGGAGAGTGTAAATGTCTGTAATTATTTTGTAGTAGGAACATTATCATTTGTTCGCACATCTGGCAGTGGTTATGTTGTCTAATGAGCAATGGAGGTCGGTTGAATACAAAATATAAATGTCTTGGTCTGTTGCTCTGTTGGCAGCATTTTAAGGTATCATATGCACACATGTTTTAGCCACATTCTAAGGTATCATCACACTTTTTTTTTCATGTAGAAAGCAATTCCAGAGTACATTGTGCTCAGTGGAAAAATTAATCCAAGATTTGGGCATTGCCAAAAAACAAAGTATATATTATTACATGTCGGTTCAGTTGAAAGTCCATTCTCTGCTGAGAATTGCTATTTGCGTGACATGGAAATTCCTAGTATTTACTGTAGAGCAGCGCTTTAAAAAAAGGTTGATCACACATGAACTACTTTTGTTGAACTGTAGCTGACAAGTTTTTTTTTTTTTTTCTTTCTCTTTCTCTTCTGTTTTTAATGACTATCCTGGGGTTTCTGAGTTGCTAGTTTGTCAATCAAACTTTCCAGGAAACCAAGTGTTTTCATTATGACCGTAATGACGCTCAAATATTGCTTCATAGCAATAATCAATTATTTATAGAGTCTGAGTTAGTATGTTCATCTTTCTACTGTAAATGCTGATGTTGAAACTGGGATGCTCAGTCTTGCTTTTGTAGTTTCTTTACATTTCAACGCTGATCAGCAGCTTGAATATCAGTTTCCCAAGCTTTTCTTGGGCAGTAGTTGTTTAAGTAGGGCTGCTTATGACAAATCATAATTGTAGATTATTCCCTTGAAATTGTAATTGCGATTTTTATTATAATTACGATTATCACAATTTACATTGAATGACGTTTTAAATGGCTTTATACCATTGTTTGAAGCAACTGCATGCCATATTTCTATATAAAAATAAAAAAACAAGCTGAAAACACTCCTGAATTTTTTTTATTGCTTTTCTATAGTATTAAGCCTAAAATGCCACCTGTACAGTTTAGTTTCTTCTTTAAATTATAATAATAAAAAATAAACACATGGGCCATTTTCCTGGTTGCATTCGCACCGCCAGTAGGAACTCTTTAAGTGATGTAAACTGCGTTTATTGTTGTGACTTTTATTTTGACGGTGCTGCGAACAGCTCAGCCAGGTCCTGAGCTCACAGCGCTCATATTCTCTGTCTTCACTAGTTTATCACGATTAAACTGAACGTGATTTGGAAAAGGCTGCGATTATTTTACGCATAACTTGTCAGAGCTGTACACCTCTGCTATGCTTCTCCATCAGAAAGCCACAGAAACTCTAAATATGCCCTGCACTAGAAGTACATAACACGCGTCATATCACTATAGCTGAATAAACAAAAGATTGAAACGCTTTAAACATGACTAATAAACCCACAACTGCCTTATTCTGTGTAAGAAGCCACATCATCTCACAGAAGGATGCTCGAAGTGAGTTTGGGAAAAAACGTAGTTAAATGTTGTCTTTTGTTGGACAAGATGTTATTAAATGCTTCTCATGTCTGGAAAGATGTTTGACACATTGCTTTTTCAAATGCACATTATAAGGGACTCAAACTCGCAGCGCTTTCGGATGGATTTGGAGCCATACTTCATTGACAAGCTGCGCATAAAAAAAATAATCACAGCCTTTGCGATTTCATAATCGCACTAAGAATCGCGTTGAAGCGATAATCGCGTTTAAGGTCAATGTTATTGTTCGTATCGTGCGATAAATTGTGCAGCCCTATTCACTAGTTTATGATCTATCAGTCCTGTCTAATACGTTATTAGATAGAACTGTTATACAAAGAAAGTAGATAGTATATGAAAAACGTATTAGCTTTTGTCGTGTGGTTGATGCCCAATGTGGCTAGCTGAGCGGAAATACAAAATCATGTTTCGCTTGGTCCGCTCAAAGTCGCGCTGGATTTTCTCCTTTTAACGTTTACGAAATCATGGCATCCGTAATCGTAATCGCCATAAGTTTTAGAATCTGTCTTTTGTTTCCTCTTTTTCCTGGAATCATTCTACGCAAATGCAAAATCTTGGATGCAAATGTACTTGAGCTTCATTATGAATTGCATTCTGAAATAAGCATAGCTTAAAATGTTTGCATGCACGTACTACGCACGTGCTTGTTTTATATTGTCTTTCCTCCTGTGTTTGCCTCTCTTTAATGGCTGCACAAGAACTTCATAATTACTGTACTGTGTGCAGTAGCACTTCAGTTTGACTCAGTTTAACCTTCCACTATGCTGACAGCTCTACCCTGAAATTGATCTGCTGATGTTGAAAGTACTTGTGTGACAGGGTAAGTTAACTCTGAGTCTGTTGTATGTTTGCTAGTGTAACAGTAGTAAGTGACTGCATCCTTTGTAGATTCCACAGGATGTGCAAACATTTGCTATAGATGTAAATGTCATGTTTTTATGCTGATGCAAAGATCATAATCGCACTGAACTGTATTTCAGAGTTGACGGAGTAATTTAAAATTCATTGGATTGTGAAGTGAATTAGATAAATGCCAGAAACAACAGTCCGAGGACCCGCCGTGCTGCTGTGTTAGGAAGCCAGCAAAATATAATTGTATGGCCTTAGTGGTAATTTTGAAATTATTTGATCAGTTCTCCAATGCTATTGGAAAACATGTGTTGGAGAAATGTAATTGGAAAGAAAGACATTAGTCCAATAGCTTGGCGTGATAGTGCTGCATCAACAAGCCATATGACTTGCCAATGCCATTCATGTTTATAGCAAAAACTGTGCAGTACGACTACGAGTTAAAAGATGAAAGTTTAATATTTTGGGTTTTTTTTTTTTTAAATATTTTGGCATTATAGTGATGCTTGGCTGATGCTGGGAATTATCGACTAACAATTGACATTCTCCATTATCGAAATGAGTTTAAAGGTGAACTATTATGCAAAATTCACTTTTACATGGTGTTTGAACACTGGTGTGTGTCCGCAGTGTGTAAACAACTAGCCTATGATGGTAAATTTNNNTTTTTTTTTTTTTTTTTTTTTCATAATCCCCATAAATCAGAAGCAGTGTCTGAAAAAGCGCTGTTCCAGATTTCCCCCTACAGTGACATCACAAGCCCCGCCCCTATATGGTGACAATCTACCTTATTAGCATAAATCCCGCCCTGAGTGCACCATGTTAATATCCTCGCAATAGCACCTATTTATATAATGTCTGTGCCACATTAAAAAATTTCTGTTTTTGGATGCACCAATGAAAATAAGAGTCTCCGTTGACTCCGGCATCTTAGCCACTGAGGGACACAGTGGATGAATTTAATTTATGATGGAAATGTGCTGAAGAAATTAGGTAAAGTCTTGTATGTTTGGGCAAATCTTTTTACGCTGGACTGCTTCACAAACTAGGGTCAGTTAAATGCTGTAAATTTGCGCAAAAGTTGATTCTGAAAGTTGAGTTGATTGTTGCGTTCTAAAAGTGTGCACTGGAAGAATCTCACGCAGCCAAAATGAGGATTGTCAGTAACGGTGTTCAGCCTTACATTGTTCAAACCGGAGTCGACACTGATGGAGAGACTCAGGAAGAAGTTACAACTTTTAGAATGAAACTGGACGTTTCTGAATGGTTAGTGGATAAATTTATGTAGTTGCTGTGGAGTTGATTCAACTCGTGAAACTCATTGCGAAAACAAAATGGCAGCTCCGTGGGTTGAAACGTGCAGATTAAAGGGCGGTAATATTATAATTAGATCCCTTCCTACGTCACAAGGGGAGCAAAATCTGAGTGGCTCGTTTTTTCACATGCTTGCAGAGAAAGATTTGCCTAAACAAAGTTACTGGGATGTCCTTTTTCACATTTTCTGGATTGGTAGATTATAGCACTTAAACACGGAAAGTCAGATTTACCTTTAAAGGTACATGCAGGAAAATGCATTTGCCAAATGGGGCAAATTGGACATGCTATAATAAATGATCTGTGGGGTATTTTGAGCTGAAACTCAGAGACATTCTGGGGACACCGGAGACTTTTATTACATCTTGTAAAAAGGGGCATAATTAATATAATTCAGAGTTTACTTTAAAGTTTAATAATCTGAAGTTGAAAAGTTCTCTGAAGTTGAACTGTAATGTTTGTATTCAATGCAGAATCTTCAAACTCATTTGAATAAATTAAAACTCATTAAACTGAGAACATAGCTCACAGTACATTTTAATGCTAATCTGTTTTAAGTATTACCATATCAGCACCTGACACCTTTTTGAGGCCATTTGCTCCATCCAAACATTTGCCGGATTTATCCGAGGTGTTTGCTCAAGTAAGATAATGCACAAAGGATTTGACTTTTTAATGTGTCATTTACCTCCTGCGCTTCCTCCTGGGATATCTGGCCTGTATTTGGCCCATTGTGCTCCAAGTCCTTTTCTGTTTATGGAACGTAATGCATTTCAAATAGGCAGAACTGCTTGGACAGTCCAGAGGAAGATCCTTTTTTGTCCTTTTTGAATGCCATTGTCTGTTGGGAGCATTTTCTTCAGCTTTAGTATGGTGAGCAGTTTCTATAACTGTAACTTTGTGCTTCTTACCATTAATCTGTTGCAATGATAGAAGTCCCACATGTTGCCGCAACTTGTGAAATGTCCAATATTCATTCAGTCAGCAGTGTTTCAGTCTTATGACCCTCTTCAGGCGATAATATTGTCTGTATTCTGTGCACCTGCTTGCGACTTTCCAGGTGTGTGTGGGGTTTTAAGAGTTTATGCAAGTAATAAATTAACTTCAGAGGTTTTCTGAGGAAAAAAGCCCTTCAATTAAACTTTCCTAAAGTCATCAGAAAGAGGAAAAAACGTTCCCCATAACGGTTTTAAAACTTAAAGTGTTCATTAAATTCAGCCTGACAGTGCAGGTTTCACCGTTGCACTTCCAGTGTCTTTCCCCTTCTCAGTGTGAATTATTTACAGTGCACCTAATGAACCAGACAGAGCCGCCGCGGACTGTTGGATGGCAAATACTGATACTCTGACTGTTACCTGGAAGTCCAGGGGTACAGTTGGGTCTTATGCTAAAATTGAGAATAAAAGATAAGAAAAGTAGCTGGCTGAACATTGCCATGTTTTTCACTTTTGTAGCATATTATTTTCTTCCCAAAAGATACCTTTTAAAGGGGTCATGAATTGAGAAACCAACTTTTACTTGAGCTTTTGATATATAAGAGATCATCATAGTATAAGAATATCCTGTAAGTTTCAGAAGTGAAAACTTCCTTGTTAGTTCAATAACTTTTATTGACGCCAGACCCAGCGAACGACTGATCCTGGAATGTGCCTATAGGCGAAACACCGCCTCCACAGAAGAAATCAACGCCTACTTCATCATTTCAGCGTTAGCCCCGCCCACTGGTGTGCTAGTGAGATGAGGAGAGAAGAGCGATACAGGACAAAAATAACATTACCTTTCAAAGGATCCTAATGCTAGGAATATTTATTTTCAACAATGTGAATGTTTCAGTTGAGCTTTATTTATTTGTATTTGGCACATTTCACTGTGGATTCTTTGGTAAATCAATCGCATTTCGGTGTAAACAGACTTTTACGATATGGACTCGACAGTAATGCAACAACATGTGAGTAACTGTGTTCATTCTAATGCCTGATCTGATATTAATGATTCATGTACAGTCAGATGATCTTTGTCTATGTGTCAGTAAATCAAACCAGTGACTAAACGCTCAACTTCACCTTGTTTCTCGTAGTAGGACGAAAATAATCTGTTATTTAAACGGTGATTAAATTATATATAGAAAGCGATCAAAGAACGCTCCCTAATGATTACAATTGTATTCAAACTAGAAAAGAACATGGATTTACACGAACACAGTGAGCAGATTAGCTAGGCGAGTTTGCTGTTATTGTTTTATGTCCTTGTGTTAAAGGACACCAAGTTGTCGATCAACCTTTTCCCGGAGCCATATGCAAATAAAACAGTATTTTTCCACTTAATGATTTTATGATGCTCGTATTGAACCATACAATCCNCTGTGGATTCTTTGGTAAATCAATCGCATTTCGGTGCAAACAGACTTTTACGATATGAACTCGACAGTAATGCAACAACATGTGAGTAACTGTGTTCATTCTAATGCCTGATCTGATAATGATTCATGTGCAGTCAGATGATCTTTGTCTATGTGTCAGTAAATCAAACCAGTGACTAAACGCTCAACTTCACCTTGTTTCTCGTAGTAGGACGAAAATAATCTGTTATTTAAACGGTGATTAAATTATATATAGAAAGCGATCAAAGAACGCTCCCTTTACAATCGCTGGAGCTGTCAATCAAACAGTGTGAGTTTATCAGTGACTGAGTTCTGGACTCGCACCAAAAGTCACGTTTTATTCAACGAATCTCTTTGTTACATCGAGTTTACACTGTTAGTTATGATGAAAGCATGCGTTAGTGTGCAGAAATTGAGTTGCAATGACGAGATCACTGCTTTCATGCGCTCAACAACATGTCTGTGATCGGCTTCAATGTTCATCACTGCAACCTTTCATGCCACGATCTAAATGCAATGCAATACTTTTCACGATTAGTTAACATTTAGAGCTTTAATAGTAAAAACATGCTAAAAGTTTTTGAGAGAGTAATACTTAGCTATTTCATATGCAAAGATGTCAGCCAATCACAGCAGAACACTGAGGTCGCAGACACGCCCCTTAAAACAGAGCGTTCAAATCAGGGTAGGAAAAATGCCTTTTATTTAAAAAATTTTGGTGTAAAAAGCATTCTAACATAAGTGCACCTCAGGAAACATTATAAAACAATAAAACAACGCAGTTCATGACCCCTTTAAGATTTCTAGAATTGACCTCTTATGATTGGCTAACCTCTTTATCTGGTGTAATCGCTCATCAGGATTGGCCGAGCTGCTGAATACTGAAGAGTTTTTTGTGCATCAAACTATTATTTAAAAAAACAAAACACTAAAAATATCTTTTTCACAATGTCCATTTCAATCCCATTTCTTTGTTTTGCATTTCATGCAGTCCTTAGGCAGTGGTTTGTGTTCTTTGCAGAATTTGTGTAGTTTGTGATGGGTCAAATTGCTGCAACTTGGAGGCTTTTAGTGGAAATGTGACAGTTGCCTTGGAGTTATGGCACTTCTACACGTGTGCACATTTTATTCAGCTTTGCTGCTGTTGTAGCCTCAGAGCTTGGGAGGATAAAACAAGTCTAAAAGGTTTTAGAGGAAAAAGGAACTGCACTAATCTGTCACGATTACAGCACGTACATTATATGCTGCCATTTAGACTGATTACAATTGTATTCAAACTAGAAAAGAACATGGATTTACACGAACACAGTGAGCAGATTAGCTAGGCGAGTTTGCTGTTATTGTTTTATGTCCTTGTGTTAAAGGACACCAAGTTGTCGATCAACCTTTTCCCGGAGCCATATGCAAATAAAACAGTATTTTTCCACTTAATGATTTTATGATGCTCGTATTGAACCATACAATCCATTCAGAATGTGTTATGCTAAAAAAAATCTTGCAGCCCAAAATGTTTTATATCTCTGATTTATGTACCTTCAACCTTCAAGGTTACAGTTTCTACTGCTCATGTTGAAACGGCGTTTATTTAAAGGCCACGTTGTTTGCGTGT